>JAPMAH010000026.1:977408-1076408 GCA_029582155.1 Panopea generosa | reverse complement strand
TGTGTCTTGTTTAATTATCTCTCAACATATTGTCTCTAGTCATCAGAAGGAAAGAGACCAAACATGCTCTGAATGACAGATGTTCACCTAACTCAATTGAATCTAATGACCTAAAATCCCTAAAAAATCACAATAGCTAATTTGTTTGATTTGTTATTCTCCCTGAAGGGCAAACAAACAATTGCCACATGTTCGACGTATATGCACACACATATAGTTGCCATATGGTCGACGTACACGCACACACATTTAGTTGCCACATAGTCGACGTACACGCACACACATATAGTTGCCACATGGTCGACATATACGCACACACATATAGTTGCCACATGGTCGACGTACACGCACACACATATAGTTGCCACATGGTCGACGTATACGCACACACATATAGTTGCCACATTGTCCAACGTATACGCACACACCTACCTCCACCTCTGTATCCATTCAACTTCTTGTCCAGAACATAACTACTGTAGAATACTGGAGGGAATCCAGTGACATTTTGAACATGGATTGTGGGCAATGTGCAGAAGTGCAGAATGAACCCTCTCTTGAATAATTTTGTACTTTAAATTAGACCTTTTGCTTATTTTTGCTTGTCTGGAGCATATTTTCAAAAGTGTTAAAAATAACTTGAGATAAAGGGCAATGTGTGGAGGTGCACACAGAAATAACCATAACACTATCTTAATAATTGTACCTTATTATAGGTTATTTTGCCTTGTCTATAGTACATAATTTATTATAGAGGTCAGATTCATTGGGTCTACCAGTAACCTTGTACAAAACTGATAGTTATGGATGAATAATCAAGTTTAGCTTTGCATTAATTTAAAGGTTATGCTGATATGTCATATTACTGTAATATCGGATAATTATTTGGTTTGAACATTATCTTAACTGTGTTACGCTTTATTTTCAGTTTGCTACAGTCTTAAAAATATTCTTAGTTTTCCCTGAATCCTGCTGTATTTTTCCAATCTCAAGGGTTTGGGCCTCTCTCCAATTTCCAGGAAAAAGGCCCTGACAATAGGCAGATACAATTACTACAGAATGCAATATACTTATAGCATACTTCCAGGTCCTCCTTGCTTAAATGGTATAAATATAAGGTATAATTATCTTATAGTCACTTCCCTCTCACCACTGAGGATGTGAGTTGGAGCCCAGTTCAGTCCAAACACAATCATTATGTGTGCATGTTTTTATGCTTTCATCTGTCCAAGCTAAATAATATGTTTCCTATCAATAACATCTGAAGGTGTTTATGTATTTAATTAATAGCTGTATAATTATTATATATAAGACAAGTTGGATATTTGCCATTGTTGGTCAACTTTTACACAAGTTTTTGCCTAATTTTCTGTAAAAAATTGGCTTTTGATTAAGACACATTTTTAGTTAAGTTATTAATGGATGGATGGTGGTTCTGCCTACACTTGTTCTACAGTCACTCGCCATTAGATTTTTAACAGGCTATCATTTATAACATGTAATGTTTTAAAATGGTATTAATCCCCATTAAAAATATATATACTTATGTATAGTATGTGTGCAGACATGTATCGTATGTGTGCAGACATGTATCGTATGTGTGCAGATATGTACTGTATGTGTGCAGAAATGTATCGTATGTGTGCAGATGTGTATCGTATGTGTGCAGACATGTATCGTATGTGTGCAGACATGTGTCGTATGTGTGTAGACATGTATCGTATGTGTGCAGACATGTGTCATATGTGTGCAGTTAAAAAGTATCTGTGTTTGTGAGATTGTTATTCACAAGTGGTTTGGCTTGTTTGTAAATTTTAGACAAAGATGCAATGTCACTTCGACCACATCACTGATGAGTTCACCCTGGAGAAGATTATAGAATATGGTTTGATCAGTATGCAGAATACATTAATGAAGTGTCCGTGTGGCTAACAAGGCATTGGCCATTGAAATGGTTGGTATATGTTGAACCTGGTCACAGCTACTTGCATGGACATTTATAATATACAAATTTGATTTAAAGTTAGTTTAAATTTAAAAAAATAAAATTTGGTGTTTCATTATCACAAGTTGAAGTTCATCTGGCGCTTTTGTGGTCAAGTTGATTTCTCATCTTGCGCCATTGTGATCAAGTTGAATTTCTCATCTGGCACCATTATGGTCAAGTTGAATTTCTCATCTGGTGCCATTGTGGTCAAGTTGATTTCTCATCTGATGCCATTGTCATCAAGTTGATTTCTCATCTGAGCCGTTGTGGTCAAGTTGAATTTCTCATCTGACACCATTGTGGTCAAGTTGAATTTCTCATGTGAAGCTGTTGTAGTCAAGTTGAATTTCTCATTTGAAACTGTTGTAGTGAAGTTGATTTCTTATCTGTAGCCATTGTGGTCATGGCGCTATTGAATTGAGGACAAAGTTGAAAATAACAGTAACTGTTATCATAGCAACATCGCTAATTTTTGTAGTAAAAATTGTCATCTCAGGATTTCAGTATATGACTTGCTTATAAAATAATGCCATTGGTGGATTTAATGCCTCAATAAACATAGTCATTTTATAAAAAACTACTTTATGTTCTTTGGTAGTCATTGGATTGATGTCAATATTTGGTAGTTATGTGAGACTTGCAAATCTCTGCTAAAAATAATGACTATTGTTGACTAATGGTATGACATTTATTATACCACATTTTTAGAAATTGTTTGGTTTTTATATGTTGATATTGATATGATTTTATGAATACTTGATTTACATTTTATAACTAAAGCGTTAATTAAAACTGTTTTATTGTTATATGTTAGTTTGATGTGTTTTTTCTTTTCTATTTTTTTTCTAATTTGTATTTCATAGTGAAAATGTAACAAAAATGACTAAGCAAATTGATTTTAACTTGTTTTTTATTCTATAAAAAAAGCTGTGATAGTAAATCAATAAGGAACAATTTAGATATAATTGAACATTGAACAGATGTATATTTCAGATACATGTAAATGCATGTGAACTGGAGATTCATTCACATTCTAAATATAATGTACATTTCTTTATGAATAATTCAGAATGAGCCAGAAGAACAGAGAATGGCAGACGAGAGACAGAACAATGAAATAGAGAGGATAGATCTTGGTAGGTGAATATCTTAGAACTGTTACTTCGTTATACCAACATTGTATTTGCATACATACATACATACAGGTTAAAGGTGCCGTCTCAGATCACTTACCTTTCACAGCTAAGGGCATAAGTTCAAGTCCTGCTCACTGCCAGTTACTTGAGAATTGAGATCTTCCTCAACCAATAAAATTGGATTGGTCATATATACCCTGAAATGTGTTAAAAATGGCATCAAACTCCATTAAAAAAATAAAGTAAGTACATGTTAAAGATAAATTGTATACTAGATGAGGCTGTTTGCATTTTTACTGAGGTTAGATATTTTTTCCCATCGTATCGTGGGGCTGAGATAACATTCTCAAACTGCAATGTTAGAACTACTTGTGACAATTTGACATATCAAAAGATATGATGTAACTTAAATGATAGAAATTGTGTTAAAAAATGTAATGATAAATTCAAACAAGTATTCAATTTGTTTGGTGTGCAAGAAAAGAATTATCCATGGCAAAAAGAATTTCAGTTCAGATAGAAAACTTCCCCTCAGATAACTGTTTTAGTAGGAACTCAGCTGAACCTTAGTGTTCTCACCAACAGTTATCTCCCTTGGGCTGGAATTGTCTATCTGAACTTTATATTTAATTATTATTTGGTGAGTAGCTGTATAAATGTAAAATACCAGCCAAGTTTGATATTTGTCAAATTGTACACAAGATAAATGGCACCCCCTTCAGACTAAATTTTCAAAAAAATATTTGTTTCAGATCAATAGTGGGGGCATTTATGTTGAGAGACACATTTTTAGTTTTTAAAATCACTGAAAGGCAAGGCTCTGTCCATTGAACATAGAGTAGCACTGTAGAAGTCATAACATTGTGTTCTTAAAATAAATCTGTAACTTTATTTATTATTATACACTTAACACTTGTATTAAGTAATAAATGTGTTATTAACCACTGCCTCTCTTATAAAAACTGTATTAAATGAAGAAAATGACATAGTTACATATTTCTTTGTCTTCAATTTCAAAATAAATATTTCAATGGTAAATCTGTAAGTGATCAATTCTCAAGTTTTCTGTTTGGGTTTTTCCCTTCGGTGAACACTGTAGACAAGTTGGACTGTTTCAAGCTGGGAAATTTGAATACTTAATAAAGACCTCAGCTGCTGCAATTCTTAAACAGTTTTACTACACAATTTGTTTTTCTAATACTTTATTTAGAACAGACGGTAGCGCATGAAGAACGTACTTGAGTACTGGGCTCAGTCCAAGGTTAAACATCGTCTTGAAGTCTGGAGGTGTATGCAAATATCATGTTAACAATGGACCAATAACACTATGTAAATTTTCTATAAAATATGTGAATACATGTATCTAAATATGTTAATCTCTTAGGTATATGTAAATCTCCTATTATCACAAAAGGTATATGTAAATCTCCGATTATCACAAAAGGTATATATAAATCTCCTATTATCACAAAAGGTATATATAAATCTCCTATATCACAAAAGGTAATATATAAATCTCCGATTGTCAGAAAAGGTACATATAAATCTCCTATTATCACAAAAGGTATATATAAATCTCCTATTATCACAAAAGGTATATATAAATCTCCTATATCACAAAAGGTAATATATAAATCTCCGATTGTCAGAAAAGGTACATATAAATCTCCTATTATCACAAAAGGTATGTATAAATCTCCAATTATCACAAAAGGTATATATAAATCTCCGATTATCACAAAAGGTATATGTAAATCTCCTATTATCACAAAAGGTATATATAAATCTCCTATTATCACAAAAGGTATATGTAAATCTCTGATTATCACAAAAGGTATATATAAATCTCCTATTATCACAAAAGGTATATGTAAATCTCCGATTATCACAAAAGGCATATATAAATCTCCTATATCACAAAAGGTATATATAAATCTCCTATTATCACAAAAGGTATATGTAAATCTCCGATTATCACAAAAGGTATATGTAAATCTCCGATTATCACAAAAGGTATATATAAATCTCCGATTATCACAAAAGGTAAATATAAATCTCCTATATCACAAAAGGTAATATATAAATCTCCGATTATCACAAAAGGTAATATATAAATCTCCTATTATCACAAAAGGTATACATAAATCTTCTATTATCACAAAAGGTATATGTAAATCTCCGATTATCACAAAAGGTATATATAAATCTCCGATTATCACAAAAGGTATATGTAAATCTCCTATATCACAAAAGGTATATGTAAATCTCCTATTATCACAAAAGGTATATGTAAATCTCCTATTATCTCAAAAGGTATATGTAAATCTCCGATTATCACAAAAGGTATATGTAAATCTCCTATTATCACAAAAGGTATATATAAATCTCCTATATCACAAAAGGTATATATAAATCTCCTAAATCTCCTATTATCACAAAAGGTATATATAAATCTCTTAATATCACAAAAGGTATATGTAAATCTCCTATATCACGAAAGATATATGTAAATCTCCTATTATCACAAAAGGTTTATATAAATCTCCTATTATCACAAAAGGTATATGTAAATCTCCTATTATCACAAAAGGTATATGTAAATCTCCTATATCACAAAAGGTATATGTAAATCTCTGATTATCACAAAAGGTATATATAAATCTCCTATTATCACAAAAGGTATATGTAAATCTCCGATTATCACAAAAAGTATATGTAAATTTCAAGACATCACAAGTAATCATCAAAATAAGTGGTGCATAATTATATAAAACTCAAATACTACTAACATGTATATTGTATGTATAATGTATAAATCTCAATTTGTCAACACTACATAATTATAGTTGCTGGTATATACATTTCATATTTCATATGTAAATCTTGCATTATCACTTGTGATGCATGGGTGTCAGATCTGTAAGATTTAGGAATTCAACTTCAAATTTATTAAGAATAAAGACCAACAATTTAGAAGTAAAATAGATGATATCTGCAACTGGCCTGACCAGAATTTCCCATGTAGATATAAACTTGATGTGGACTTCAACATTGATCATTGAAAGCTACTCATACAAAAAATCAGTTTTATAATTTTGTGATCGCCTGGTGTCCGTCATCTGTTGTCCGTCGTCCGTCATTAACTTTTAGCTTTTAACAACTTCTCCTCTGAAACCACTGGGCCAATTTTGATATAATTTCATAGAAATGTTTCTTGGGTGACCCTCTACCAAGTTTGTTCAAGCCATCTTGATTCATCAAAAAACATAGTGGCCAGTGGGTGGGGTTAGTTTACTTTATAAGCTATAGTAAAAACTTAAAATATCTTCTTGTCAGAAACTACTGGCTCAATTTTAAAATAGTTTCACAAAAACTATCGTTGGGTGACCCTCTACCAAGTTGTTCAAGCCATCTTGATTCATCAAAAAACATGGCTGCCAGGGGGTGGGGCAAGTTTAATTAGTAAAAACTTAAAAAATCTTCTTGTCAGAAACTACTGTCTCCACTTTAAAATAATTTCACAGAAATGTTCCTTGGAGGATCCTCAACCAAGTTTGTTCAAACCGTAGTGATTCTGTATAAAAATGTCAGCAAGGGGGTAGGGTTAGTTTACTATATAAGCTAAAGTAAAAACTTAAAAAAATCAATTTTAAAACAATTTTGGCAGAAATGTTCCTTTGGTGACCCTTTACCAAGTTTGTTACCAAGTTTGTTCAAGCTGTTGTGATTTGTTAAAAAACATGATTGCCATAGTGAGGTGCTAGTTTACTACATAAGCAGCTATAGTAAAAACTTCAAAAGCCTTCTTATCAGAATTTACTGACCTAATTTCGATGTAATTTCACTGACATTTAACATGGGTGAACCTCAACCAAGTTTGAACTCTTCTACCATCTGTTACATCTTCAAAACAAATCAAAATTCTAAATACTTGCCCATCTCGTTTTTCTGGACTTGGGTCAGTCAGGTGAGTGATATAGGGCCATCTTGGCCTTCTTGTTTAATACTGTAACACTATTTTATAAATGAATGAAAGAAAGTTTTTATTTAGATGTGCCTGCCAATATTAAATTCATGTTGTGAGGTATTCTATCTCCTTGTTTCTCTGTAACTTAGAATTGTCTATGCTGGGCTCAAGTCTGCTGAGGTTGTGAGCTTGTGCCCCCCTTTATGTGAAATAGTATGCCATTTATATTTTGTACTTGTGGGAGGATAGCGATTCTACTCAGATCACAGCAGTGGTCTGGTGGTAGAGCATCCATCTTGCATGCGGAAAGTCGTTTGTTTTTATCCCTGGCTGGATTATACCAAAGACTTGCGAAAAAGAAATTTTCACACTTGGTCACTAGATCAGCATTAGGATAGTTATAGGTCTGGTCTGCCTGATGTCAGTATAATATGACTGGGCAGGGTATCATACCATAGGTCTGCTGTATGACAATCCGGTGTGGCTACAACAAAAACAACATCAATAGATGTTGTATTTAACCTGGATTGTGTTGAAAATGGCAGTAAACACTAGTTTGATAAAACTATAAACAACAAAACAGTAACTCTGAGCATTGTTGTTTTTTTTCAGACATTAGTCCATGCATTGTTGAGAGATTACGCATGATATGTTTTTCCACAATATTATATACGTGTTGTGTTCACGTTACCAAACCCTCCTTGGGGCTTCACGAGTAATTGCAAGTCCACAGTGGCCATTGTTCTATGTAGGGTTTGACACTGGTTCACAGTACTGCAGAGACTGAACTGACACTCATTAAAAAAAATACACATACAAAATTTTAAAATTAAGAAGTACTCTTGTCAGATTTCAGAATTTCAAAAAACAAAATCAAAATAATTATGAGTTGGTTATTTAAAAGAAAGAAACAAACTATCCATGAGAATCTTGTATTGTAAATATGTAAATTGTTGCCATATTTGTTTGTGGGTTTGTCTAAAAACCCTGCGCAAAGCTATGCCAACATCTCTGGTACACAAATACATTATTTCCCCAAATTATTTTCATTTGATAAATATAAGACTAATAAGTTTTGATTACTTTGAGATAAATGTAAGTCACTTATCCAAAGCTAAAAAGTAAAAACAAGATGACTGACTGAGACTACGCCTGCCATTTTCAATACTTGTAGAATGTAAAATAGCTAGGAGACCGGGAAAATACTAAAATGACACATTCGAATCTAGGTTATAAGTCATAACTCATAGCACAGTGCACTCTGGGAGAGATTGTAGAATTACGTCCCTTGTTAAAGTGTGGTTTGGAATTGAAATATTATCTTTTTATATTGTTCTTTTTTCCAAACAGTAATTATTTTCCTGTGATATATAAACTGAATAGTTATTTACAGAAAAATATTCATGACCAAAATGTGCATGATTAAATAAAACTCAATATTGAAAAATAACAATAGTAAACTGCAGCTGCTATCCATAGAATAAATAATAATCAGTTTACCAATAATGGTATCTTTGATATACCCTATTGTTTGTGTGACTGACTACTATAATATATTTTCAATACTTTGCTTAGTAAGTTTAAATTGCTAATGGTAAAGCATCAGAAAGATCATTAGACCAGTTGCCTTCTCCTCTGAGGTATTCAACCTGTTCCATATACTTTTCTTTTTCATTGTCGTTTACATTATTAATTACAAACTCTATGTACGATTCAAATTGGTTGACAAGATGTTCACATACACAATGCTGAAGTTATTCTAGTGTCTGAAACCTATCAATATTTAAACCGAATTGCCTTGAAGGTGCAATTTCTGTCTACTATTAAATATCTTTGTAATCCATTACTCTGAAGAAGAGCATCTACAAGCATCTTGTTCAACAAGTTATTTCCTTGTCCTGTGTTGGTTGTAGCTTTTATCCTAGTTTAAACGTATGTCTGACACTTGTGTACCTTATCCATTTATTGTTATGTTTAGTTTGTTTTTAGGACTGAATGTGTACATATGTCAGACATCTGTGTACCTTATCCATTTAATGTTATGTTTGGTTTGTTTTTAGGACTATATGTGTACGTATGTCTGACACCTTCGTACCTGATCCATTTATTGTTATGTTTGGTTTGATTTTAGGACTGAATGTGATGTACGTCAGACACCTACCTGCTTATATGATCAATTTATTGTTATGTTTTGTTTGTTTTTAGGACTGAATGTGGACGTATGTCAGACACCTGTGTACCTGATCCATTTATTGTTATGTTTGGTTTGTTTTTAGGACTGAATGTGTACATATGTCAGACACCTGTGTACCTGATCCATTTATTGTTATGATTGGTTTGATTTTAGGACTGAATGTGTATGTTTGTCAGACATCTGTGTACCTGATCCTTTTAGTGTTATGTTTGGTTTGTTTTTAGGACTGAATGTGTATGTATGACACCTGTGTACCTGATCAATTTATTGTTATGTTTGGTTTAATTTTAGGACTGAATGTATACGTATGTCTGACACCTGTGTACTTGATCCATTATTGTTATGTTTGGTTTGATTTTAGGACTGAATGTGTTGTATGTCAAACACCTGTGTACCTGGTCCATTAATTGTTATGTTTGGTTTGATTTTAGGACTGAATGTGTAGGTATGTCAGACACCTGTGTACCTGATCTATATTTCAACAATGCCACGTGCATCGAGGATACTAAAGGACAAACATACACTTACATACGTCGGCAACGGTGAGCAAATTTTTTTATGAACAGCGAAATGTACAATAAAAAACAATAATTGTTCACATATGAAGAGTTGACTAGAAGTATAAGTAAATAAGAAAAAATATATACATGTAAATTATTACTGGGTCACATTTTATATTTAAAAGAGAGTGTAAAAAAAGCTACTTAGAAATGCACCATGAGTAGTTGCATTACTTTTCTTATTCACTGGAGCTGGATGCACTTATTATAACTGACAATGTGGTCAAATTGCTTATAATATATTTAATAAACACAACAATGTTACAAAATCATTCCTTTATTGCCTGTTACTTTTTCCTCTGAAGCCTTGGGTATGTGAAATTATGTTGAAACCATGGAGATGAGAAATTATACTGAAACCATGGAGATAAGAAATTACACTGAACCTATGTAGATAATTATTAAGAAATTACACTGAAACCATGAACATCAGAAAATACAATGAAACCATGGGAATAAGAAATTTCACTGAAACGTGATAAGAAATTACACTGAAACCATAGAGATAAGAAATTACACTGAAACCTTGGAGATAAGAAATTACACTTACCATGGTGATCAGAAATACCACTGGAACCATGGAGATAGGAAATTGCACTTAAACCATGGATATGAGAAATTGCACTGAAAACATGGAGCTGAGAAATTACATTGAAATCATAGAGATAAGAAATTACATGGAAACCATGGTGATTAGAAAATACATTGAAACCATGGAGATAAGAAATTACACTGAAACCATGAAAATGAGAAATTACACTCAAACCATGGAAATAATAAATTACACTGAAACCATGGACATAATTACTTATAATAAAACCATGGTGATAAGAAATTATACTGAAACCATGGTGATATGAAATTACACTGAAACCATGGATTTAAGTAATTACATCAATTGAGATGCAAAATTATATTAAAAGCATGGAGAAAAGAAGTTACATTAAAAATGGAGATAAGAATTACACTGAGCCCATGGAGATAAGAAATAACACTGAAATCATGGACATAAGAAATAACAATGAAACCATGGTGACAAGAAATTACTCTATACTGAAACCATGGAAATGAGAAATCACACTGAAATCATGGAGATAAGAAATTACACAGAAACTATGGAGATAAGAAATTACACAGAAACAATGGCGATAAAAGATTACACTTAACCATGGTGATGTAGGTTTACATGTGAGAATCAAAATGGCATATTTGAGAATAAAAAACATATGTTAAATATATGTTAACAAAATCACATGTCAAACATAAATACATTTATCATGTCAATTTAAATCGTGTTTAACATGTTTTATCTAAAATATATTTAACACACGTGGCAGTTTTACCTGTGTATGCACGTTTCAATTCATATGTTTGACATATGTTGCACCATTCATATATTATTAGCTTTTATTCCATTGCCTGCAACACGAACCCATCATCATTTTTGGTTACACCACATTCTAGGTGCCATGCAACCTAAATTGGTGTCATTTCCTCAATTAATTAAAAATTATAACAAAACATGATTTCATTGATACAGAATTAAATAATTCCTTTTAATAGAGTTTACCCGTATGTTGTACATCATAAAATATTTATCAAAGTGTCATAATAGTATACAAATGTAATATATACAGTATAAAATACAAATATGACATGCAGCTCTTTAAGAATTGAACAAGACTGTTATCCTACATGAGTACTCATTTATCATTGAATTTATTTAACTCGTTGGGGTGAAAATATAATATGTGAGGCTCTGTTGAAAAACAAATAAATTTGTAAAAGGGTTTAATAAAATTAAATAATAAATGAGCATAAATGTAAGTGTTGTCATCATATGATTGAAAAAAATGATTTAACATTTAATTTTAAAAACACTTAAAAAAATCACGCATTTCATCAGTTATTGCATAGAATGTCTATAATTAACTTGCTAAATCGTCTTACCATGACAAGTCAATGTAAGTTGTGGCATTATGTAACATTGACAAATCAGTGTAAGTCGCAGCATCATCTTACCATGACAAATCAGTGTAAGTCGAGCATCATCTTACCATGATAAATCAGTGTAAATCGCAGCATCATCTTACCATGACCAATAAGTGTAAGTTGCAGCATCATCTTACCATGACAAATCATTGTAAGTTGCAGCATCATCTTACTATGACAAATCGGTGTAAGTCACAGCATCATCTTACCATGACAAATCAGTGTAAGTTGTGGTATCATCTTACCATGACAAATCAGTGTAAGTTGTGGTATCATCTTACCATGACAAATCATTGTAAGTTTTGGTATACATCATCTTACCATGACAAATCATTGTAAGTTGCAGCATCATCTTACTATGACAAATCGGTGTAAGTCACAGCATCATCTTACCATGACAAATCAGTGTAAGTTGTGGTATCATCTTACCATGACAAATCAGTGTAAGTTGTGGTATCATCTTACCATGACAAATCATTGTAAGTTTTGGTATACATCATCTTACCATGACAAATCATTGTAAGTTGCAGCACTATCTTACAATGACAAATCAGTGTAAGTTGTGGTATCATCTTACCATTACAAATCAGTGTAAGTTGTGGTATCATCTTACCATGACAAATCAGTGTAAGTTGTGGTATCATCTTACCATGACAAATCAGTGTAAGTTGTGGTATCATTTCACCATGACAAATCAGTGTAAGTTGTGGTATCATCTTACCATGACAAATCATTGTAAGTTGTGGTATCATCTTACCATTACAAATCAGTGTAAGTTGTGGTATCATTTTACCATGACAAATCATTGTAAGTTGTGGTATCATCTTACCATTACAAATCAGTGTAAGTTGTGGTATAATTTTACCATGACAAATCAATGTAAATTGTGGTATCATCTTACCATGACAAATCATTGTAAGTTGTGGAATCATCTTACCATTAATAATCAGTGTAAGTTGTGGTATCATCTTACCATTACAAATCAGTGTAAGTTGTGGTATCATTTTACCATGACAAATCATTGTAAGTTGTGGTATCATCTTACCATTACAAATCAGTGTAAGTTGTGGTATAATTTTACCATGACAAATCAATGTAAATTGTGGTATCATCTTACCATGACAAATCATTGTAAGTTGTGGAATCATCTTACCATTAATAATCAGTGTAAGTTGTGGTATCATCTTACCATTACAAATCAGTGTAAGTTGTGGTATCATTTTACCATGACAAATCAATGTAAGTTGTGGTATCATCTTACCATTACAATCAGTGTAAGTTGTGGTATCATTTTACCATGACAAATCATTGTAAGTTGTGGTATCATCTTACCATTACAAATCAGTGTAAGTTGTGGTATCATTTTACAATGACAAATCAATGTAAGCTGTGGTATCATCTTACCATGACAAATCATTGTAAGTTGTGGAATCATCTTACCATGACAAATCAGTGTAAGTTGTGGTATACATCATCTTACCATGACAAATCATTGTAAGTTGTGGTATCATCTTACCATTACAAATCAGTGTAAGTTGTGGTATAATTTTACCATGACAAATCAATGTAAATTGTGGTATCATCTTACCATGACAAATTATTGTAAGTTGTGGAATCATCTTACCATTACAAATCAGTGTAAGTTGTGGTATCATCTTACCATTACAAATCAGTGTAAGTTGTGGTATCATTTTACCATGACAAATCAATGTAAGTTGTGGTATCATCTTACCATTACAATCAGTGTAAGTTGTGGTATCATCTTACCATGACAAATCAATGTAAGTTGTGGTATCATCTTACCATGACAAATCATTGTAAGTTGTGGTATCATCTTACCATTACAAATCAGTGTAAGTTGTGGTATCATCTTACCATGACAAATCAGTGTAAGTTGTGGTATCATCTTACCATTACAAATCAGTGTAAGTTGTGGAATCATTTTACCATGACAAATCAGTGTAAGTTGTGGTATCATCTTACCATTACAAATCAGTGTAAGTTGTGGTATCATCTTACCATGACAAATCAATGTAAATTGTGGTATCATCTTACCATGACAAATCATTGTAAGTTGTGGAATCATCTTACCATTACTAATCAGTGTAAGTTGTGGTATCATGTTACCATTACAAATCAGTGTAAGTTGTGGTATCATTTTACCATGACAAATCAATGTAAGTTGTGGTATCATCTTACCATTACAATCAGTGTAAGTTGTGGTATCATTTTACCATGACAAATCATTGTAAGTTGTGGTATCATCTTACCATTACAAATCAGTGTAAGTTGTGGTATCATTTTACAATGACAAATCAATGTAAGCTGTGGTATCATCTTACCATGACAAATCATTGTAAGTTGTGGAATCATCTTACCATGACAAATCAGTGTAAGTTGTGGTATACATCATCTTACCATGACAAATCATTGTAAGTTGTGGTATCATCTTACCATTACAAATCAGTGTAAGTTGTGGTATAATTTTACCATGACAAATCAATGTAAATTGTGGTATCATTTTACCATGACAAATTATTGTAAGTTGTGGAATCATCTTACCATTACAAATCAGTGTAAGTTGTGGTATCATCTTACCATTACAAATCAGTGTAAGTTGTGGTATCATTTTACCATGACAAATCAATGTAAGTTGTGGTATCATCTTACCATTACAATCAGTGTAAGTTGTGGTATCATCTTACCATGACAAATCAATGTAAGTTGTGGTATCATCTTACCATGACAAATCATTGTAAGTTGTGGTATCATCTTACCATTACAAATCAGTGTTAGTTGTGGTATCATCTTACCATTACAAATCATTGTAAGTTGTGGTATCATCTTACCATGACAAATCAGTGTAAGTTGTGGAATCATCTTACCATGACAAATCAGTGTAAGTTGTGGTATCATCTTACCATTACAAATCAGTGTAAGTTGTGGTATCATCTTACCATGACAAATCAGTGTAAGTTGTGGTATCATCTTACCATTACAAATCAGTGTAAGTTGTGGAATCATCTTACCATGACAAATCAGTGTAAGTTGTGGTATCATCTTACCATTACAAATCAGTGTAAGTTGTGGTATCATCTTACCATTACAAATCAGTGTAAGTTGTGGTATCATCTTACCATGACAAATCAGTGTAAGTTGTGGTATCATCTTACCATTACAAATCAGTGTAAGTTGTGGTATCATCTTACCATGACAAATCAGTGTAAGTTGTGGTATCATCTTACCATTACAAATCAGTGTAAGTTGTGGTATCATTTTACCATGACAAATCAATGTAAATTGTGGTATCATCTTACCATGACAAATCAATGTAAGCTGCAGCATCATCTTGCCATGACAAGTGAATGTAAGTTGTACATGTGAAAATTTGGGAAATTTAGAAACTAGTTCAACATTGTACATATGAGCGACAAGTTATACAGAAAATGATAAGTGATGAATCAACATTACATGAAATATATGTCATGTATTACACTCCTGCTCTGTTAATAATTTTGTATCTGGTAACTAAAATTATATAACAGTGTTAATAAACTTTTATAGAGTAAAATAAATTACAAATTGAACAAGAGTATACCTTATATGTTATGACTCCAACATGGGTATATAAAGATGACTTAATCAAGATTTTCATCAAAATTAAGTAAAAATCTGTGCCATCACATTATTGTAAAGATACTATACGAAACACTAAACCAGTGGTCTAACAGGGCCTATATCCCTCTACTGCTTATTCTGGTCCAATATGGCTGATTGAAGAAACATTTTTACATCCATAATCATAAGCTTTACATCATTTACAAGTTTTGAAAGGTCTGGATAAAAAAGTGAAGGTTGTATGGTCAGACAGGGCTTGATTGCATGTCAAAACAATTAAGTCATCATTGAAATATATACTGGGCCCATTCAGCACAGTGCATAGCATGTCTTGGTAGCATGTCTGACTATCAATCTAGGGGCCGTATTTGAAATCATGCCTGACCAGAGTGTCCATAATGATTTATATATGGTATTGCATCTCACTGCCATACATTTCTCATCGCTGATTGAAGGGGAAAGTTATTAGTTATTTGCAGAGGTGAGCGTGATTGCGTACTGGTTATCTTTCCATGATCCAAGGAAAGAGTAGTGAACTGGTAGTCTATTAGCCCTCGATGGCAAATAAAGTTTTGCTTAATATTCAAACAAAAAAGGAAGAAACTGTTCTGATTTATATACTACCCATACAAATTTTTGAAATTTAACAATATTAATCCTCTTTCTGTCATTGAAACCCTTATGGATAAATACCCCCACCAAACAAATACAACAAAAAGTTAATCACTATGACAAGGGGAAAGACTTTAAATTCTGATACTATTCAAGTTTAGAAAGAAAAGTCTCCTTTCAGGACCTAAATATATCACAGTCCCTTGATTTATCAAGGCTTCAATCACCCCCTCACAGGGATTTGATACAAGCAGACAATACTTTAGATTTTAAATTGATGTTTTTGTGTACACATGGATGTGAAAACCTTTTTGTTTTGTTTTCCCCCATAATATTGCTGTGTAAATATAATATTACAGGGTCGTTATATATCCCAGTCATTTGATATGTAGATTCACCATCTCTAAGACTGTTGATGTGTATGATTTATATCACACAGTCAGCCCTGTATAAGCAGCAGACACCTCCACTTGACAGCCACTTGTCTTAAGCAGCCACATTTGCTATTTCCCAATTCTATGCTCTCAGAGCAAATTAACCTTTATTAACCAACAACCTGTGTTAAAAGGCCACCTTTACATCTTATTTTGACTGAATAACATTGACAAAAAGGTTATTAAGAGGATGAGTTTTTAGGTCCCTTTTGGTCATTTTGGAAATTCTATCCTCCTTATGGAAGGAAATCTAATTTGCTAAGACAAGTCAAAGCTTTAGATCCTCAAACTATAAATTAGTACTGAATAAGGATAATTGGATTAGAAAATATGAATTTATGATTTCCTCATAGTTTTTGTACATACTTGAATATCTGTTACAATATACTATAGCCCTGGAGTTGCAAAAGCTTTGAACCAATGGTCGATAATTTATATCAATTACGAACATATTCCACTGACTGGCTGTTTGGAAAAAAATATTTATGAAAAATTCAATTTTAACCATATTGAGGTAATTAAAAGGGATACTATTTGAGGACTGATATTTTGGAAATTCACTGATACTCTACAGTTACAATGTGTACATATTTAGCAAATAAAACTTGTGGCAAGTGTTATGTTTAATGAAGTACTTTTTGAAGCTACTGATTTTTGTTCAATTCTTTCAGCTACAGTTCCTTTGACTATGTTACAATTTCCCTCATTGCAGTCATATATGAAGTTTGATTTCATCAATACACATGTTGATGGTAATATTGTAATTTCATCTGTTTTGACAAACTTTGGACATCCCAAAACAACTTCATTGGTTGCTTTTGCCAGATTTATTTGAACCATCAAATACCACTCAGCTATAATGCAGCCCTTGAGGAATAATCCATAGCACTCCTGTAAAAACATAATATACAGAGTATTACTAAACAAAACATTTTTGAAGATATATGTTACTTGAACACCGAGTGTGTTGTCTGTCCATTCCTAAAGTAAATACATATATGAAATTTTCTTATACATATATATTGAAATGCAAAACAATGATGAGAGTGTGATCTGTTCTAAGAACCCTGTATTACTCACCTTCCATGAGTTATGTTGTGTGTTTGTGTGTTCCATCTGCCAATGTACTACTAGTAATTGAATACATATTTTATAAATACATCTTACTAGTGACTCATGAATCATCAACATTAATTGTTTACTTATTTTTACTCCCAGCTTTTCTGCCACACTCTCATAATTGATACATATTAATTAATTAATTGTGATTTTGCTCTAAATGCATTAAAACAGATAAGAAATAACTTGACATCTGTAAGATTTTTAATAAATAGTTAAAGATTGGTAACAAATTGTCAGCAATGCTTACATTGTTCTCTAGGTTTCTGAATTTTATCCATTCATTTGTGTTTACAAGTTCATCTCTTTGTGAAACTACAGAACTTGAGAGGTCAACATCTACATTTACACTTGCCATAGCAAGTACAAGTTCATTGTTCAGTTGCTCAATAACTGTATTAGAGTTCCATCTCCGAGTCAGCTTTATAATGGCTCCCTTACTTCTCTTGGGTGCAGAAACTGTTGTCAACGCGAGAAAATTTCGAATAACTGCTGTGTTTGCAATGTGCAAAACATTGTTTGATGCTTGATTCCTTTAATTTAAAAATAACAAATGTCATTTCATGCACAATATCAGCGACAGGTCACAGAGAATATAACGATTCATCAGGAGTATTTATGTGGGACAAAATAATCAAACCTTAGGGGAAGAAATTTTGTACAGGGACTAGGCCATACTTGTCGATATTTTTCTCTCTTATATGAATAAAATTATAATGGATCATATTTATTGAACTACTGTAGGACTTCATATTGAAATAATACAATATTTTAAATAAATCAAAGAATAAGAATATTTTTAAAAATTCACAATGATTACAATCTGTCAATGAAATTGGCATTTTTAAATATTTTTTCCATTTAAAAATAATATCTTCATAATTGTTATGTTGAAAAAAAAATTGATAACAACATCGAACATTTTATCTAGTAAAATGTTTTATTGTTTACATCAGTTTGGAAAAATGCTAAATTTTCGCTTATGATCTGCTGTTAAAATTAACAGCAAAAGCAGTCATTTACACATACCAATCATTCGCATCTTTGAAAAAGCCACCAGTTAATATGTGCTGGAACAGAGTGTGCTTGCATACTTGACACTTGTGTCTCTACTGCGGGCTTTTTGATTCTCAAGAAATATCTGGTTTTGCATAGCACCTTGATTTTTTTCAAAGGCATCCACTACATATGCTTTGGGAGGACCATGTCTCTGGATATCTTCTACCTGTTAAAATAACATCATATCATAGACTTAGTTGACAGTATTTTTGTATACATTGAAAAAATGTTATATTTATTAACAATAGATTTATAGGTTTAATATAATATGATAATATATTTATCTAATGACAATATTTGTACATATCTGTATATTTAATTATTTTCATATGTTCTCCTTTAAGACAACACCAATAGTTTATATTTGAAAATAATGATTATAACAGTTACTGTGGAAAAAATAATATCTTTATAAAATTAAATTTCGAGAAATGATTAATTTACAGTAAAGTTCATGTAACAATTTATAACTTAAACCTTATTCATTCTAAAGTATAATTGTACACTGGTTGGCACTCACTATATGAAGTAGAAGATGAGTCTTTGCTTCTTTTTGAGTTCAGGAGCATTGCAGGTCAGGTAATGAGATGAAGGTAATGGTTAATCCTGTCTTGTAAACATTGTAGTGAGTCATCACTGAAAACGTCCTCGTTAAGTTTATTCTGAATCTAAAAAAGTATGGTAGAGTTATTCCAAGGAATTGGTTTCCTTTTATTCCATCAAAATCTCAATCAAAGCCAATTCAACATGTACAATTCCGACTTCGTGAATAATTGAAATAAATGACACAAAAGTTACATGAGCAGATATTTAACACTGGCCCTACTAAGCAAAGATTAAATGTGTAGTTTCAATCAAATTCAGCCCAACACAATGCTACTTTTAATTTGTCATATAAAATGATAGGGAGTATTTATGCTAATTAATTTAAAATTCCTCCACCATGGTGTTAAAAACATTATAGAGTGGACACAAAGTACAGGCCATTTCACTTTGGACACCTCAGTACCATCTGCCTATTGTCTAAACATGGAGAAATTTGTGCAGATTGAATTATATTAGCAGTTCAATACATGTAGATGTGGAGCATACCTGAAATACTGTCTGTAGATTTACCATTTGAACTCTCAGTTATTTTAATTTTGAACCAACATGGTGGGCATTTGTTGTCTGTACATTGTCTCATTAGTTTAAAAAAATCACTTGTGAATGATATATCAAAAGTTATTGATTGGACATGATGTGTGGCATGCATACATGCAACCTAAAAACAACATGTCATTCCCAAATATATTGGACAGGACATAAAAGTAAGTTTTACTGGATTCACAGTCTTTACCCCATTTAACACTTACTGCCCAAATTCCTAATTGTTTTACAACTAAAACTTTACTTTGAAAAAATGTCTGACCTGATAAGCTCAGTCTGTTATGTGTCTGACTATCATACCAGGGTCGCAAGTTCCAATTGTCGCCTGGCAACAGTCTCCATGATGACTGATATATGGCATTGTTTCTCATTATCATCTGTCTTTTGCTGCTGATACCATTGGGAAAGTTATCAGTTATTTGTGGAGATAGGGTGTGTTTGAGTACTGGTTAATCTTTCATGATCCCAGGAATCAGTGGTTAAGTTACTCATTGTCTTTAGCTCTCAATAGCATAAAAATGATGTTAAATATTGAATCAATCAATCCCTTAGTTGAAAAACAGTGCAACATGCATTGGACTTACTTTGGCAAGACAAGATACTATCTCCACACACTGTGATTGAACCCCAGCATAGGCATGTTGAAAGGAGCAATCTGCAACTATAACAGTATTGAAATAAATAAACATTAATGATGTATCTATATACAACTTTAGAAAAAATTAACCCCAAACAAGAAATGTCACTAGTAAGTTACAATGTCCCGAAATGATAAAACATATATTGAATTCATCTCATATATATTTGACCTCAAAAATATGAATGAGGCACAGACCTGACTCTTATGTACTAAGTGTTGTGCTGATCAATTGTAACCCCTTATTTTAAAAATGCTTTAATGTACACGAGACATTTCGGTTTGATCATTTGTAAATGAATTAAAAAGTTACAGATCATTTATGAATATCATTTTCTATATAAATATGGTATACAGGTTGTCATATCAAATTTGAGGCCAGGTCAATAATTTTAATTTAAAATAATTTCATAAAATTCTCAGTCATACCACTTACATACTGTTTAAAATCTTTTCCTTGATGGCTATCCAAATAATGAAAAAATCATTGAACAACTTTTGTGGTAGAAGACTTGTCAAGTGGCAGTTCATTTTCTTTTTTGTATTGTCATAAATGCTTGATGAGACCCAAAGGTATCAAATGCAGTCCAATTGGTATATCCCTTTGAAAAGACAATGTAACATGTATTGCCATACAAAATTAAGACACATGTCAAACCTATACAATTTACAAATGCAATTTGGGCATGGTTGTTAAGGCTTCTGACTATAAATCCAAGGGTCATGAGTTTGATTCCTTGTTAGTCTCTGTGATGATTGATATATGCCATTGTGTCTCATTATCTTTTCTCTCTCAACACTGATTCAAGTAGATAAGTTATCAGTTACTTGCATAGATGGGATGTGTTTGAGTACTGGTTAACCTTTAAGGATCCAAGGAAACAGTGGTTAGGTTAAATTATCATCTGTTAGCCTTTGATGGCATAAATATGATGCTAAATATTGAATACAAATATAATAGTTTTGTTTTAGATTGTGTAGGTTTTTTAACACTTTACTGAAAATCCCATTGAAATTGCCATCTGAAAGAACATTATATATGTAAAATGTTGATCATTAAAGAAATTCTGGTTATACTTGTGTAAGTCCAGTTCACCCCAAAGACAGTTTGGATGCTCTTTAACACCTTTTGCCTTCCTTAATGTCTTTTTCCTATTTTCAGTTGATCTTAGTTGTAATCACTGTATAGTCCTTTGTGTTGCTGCTGGGGTTCTGCTTGCTTGAATTCCTATCAAATCTGCATCTGCCTAAGAATTAAGAAAACACATGATCAACAAAGTAGCTTTGCTAGAAGTTTGATTGTATAATTATTTAAATAAACCTATTATGTTTGAAAGTTCAATATCTCAACTGACATAATTTGATATATAGCATCAGCTCATGTTTTTAAAAACTCCTATGTTAATTCAAAATATATTTGAAATGTTTTATTTATGAAATTTATAAGAGGTATAATTATTTATTGGCCTCATTTTGCGCTCAGCATTGTCAAATATCTCGCCTATAAAAATGTCTCACAAAGTTAAAGTACCAAGAAGTCTGGCTACCAATGCAAGGAAAAATCAATTTAATAATAATTTACAGAGATGTTTGCATATAAAGTTAATTATACATTAATTACATGGTCATCATAAATAAAAGTGCATAGTTTTGAGCAGTATTACTCACTATAAGTCCATGGATCAAGTATGCTTGATCTAGATGAGACATCCAATAAACAGCAATATTTATAAATTAAAGTAAATTATCCACAGAGATCCAGCTGATTCAATGGAAGCTAAATGATTTTCAGTCATACTACAAATTAGACAGTCACGGAAAATGAAATTATACTTACATAGCACCTTGGACAGCATTTCTTGGCAGCTCCACCAAGATGGTTACAACACAGTGATAACATGTTATAATCTGCTACAATGACATCAATAGATGGCTTCACCACACATTCTTGTTTTAACATTGCATCAAAACTTTGAAATCCATCTCTGAAATGAGTTTACAATGATTATAAATTATATACCTCAATTTAAGTCCTGAGATGACACTATAACAGTTGTCAACCTGAGAATAATAATATCGACAGGGGCAATGCCCAGGTCAATATTATTGTTCAAAGGTTAACAATTTTCAATAGTGCCATCACAGGAAAGTGATATATAATATGCGATTAAAAACATATACTTTTTTGTAATAAAATATAGACTTCTAATTTCCCTGTATGGTGCCACTTCAATTAAAATGAAAACAACTTTAAACCATAAAGAGGTTGAGGTAAAAACAGTTATTAAAAATTCAACATTTTTAAATTGCCTCTCTGCTAAATGAAAACATTTTTAAGAAAAACAAAATATATGTGATGTAAATTAAACGCTAACAAAACAACTTGTCACCAATTACAAAGTATATAATTCCATACTTCTCATTTGTTCACATATGACAAACAGACATATAGATTGGCATATCTGGATGGATGGATGGATGGATGGATGGATGGATAGGTAGCTAGCAAACAGTGAAACTTATGTACCTTTTAAAACTTTGAATATTGTTCACTAACATTTCGTTTATATCCATGATATTGGCCTTTTCTGAAGCTCCGAGGTAAAATACACAACCCTGTTTCTGCCTCTTACAGCTACTGGGATGCCAGTGAGAAAGAAATTAATTTCAAGTTCATAGCCGCTTCTCACAGTAATCATAATTAAACTTCTGAATCACCCCCACCTAATAACAAAACAGAATAAAAGATACATATAATCAATGCTAAATTAATGTATTTATATCATTATGGTAGAACTGCTATTGTGTATCAAGGCAAACTGGCTTAAGTGGCCATCTCAAGACAAATTACCGCTGAGAAAGTGTGTTATATTTATTAAAAGTACATGTTAAATTTAATACAGCCCAATCTGTGTAAGAGGTCACCTCTTTTAAGCAGTCACTTGTGTTAAACAGCCATATTTGGTTTAAACCAAACCAAACAGCCATATTTGCTATTTTCCATTTCTATGCTTTCAGCTCAAATTAGCTGTATTAAGCTAAACTATGTGTCTTAATAGATAACATTTGCTCCTTCCATTGACTGGCTGTTTAAGACACTGTTTTACTGTATAAGCAAAAACATTAACACATGTTAAGAAATATTCAATCTTTTAAAATAATAAAATTCTGCAGTAATAGATTTATTACAAATTATTTTACTAAATGGTGTTCCTTACTGGAATTTTAATTTAATTTTTTTTTAATTTATAATAATCTAATTTAGCTTGATTGTGATGAAAGCTCAGAACTTATATGAACCGCTCTCAAGTCCATTTCCTGGGAAGAACCAGTTATGAGTGTTGTTTTATGAGAGGCATCAGGTTGAGCTCGGGATCAAACCTGCAACCTCCGGCGTGAATAGCCAACACTCTATCCATTAGACTACTGCCCTGCTTGAAATACTTTAAATAACAAGACTGAATACCTAACAACTGCATATGTACACAGTGTAGAGCCATCAAGCGTTTACTTCTATTCGTTGATGTGTCGTCCAGAATTACAGGCATTGAAACTATATGTGCATTCTGCAAGTTCCTGTTAGTGTCAATAAATCTTGTTTCCTCCTAAAATAACATGGGCACAAATAAACAGTTCATCTTTTTTGTCAGTTAAATGTTTACCTTCTTTCTAAAACCAAATTTTGTATGATGTATTCAGTGTAACATGGCATACTATGTTCAATATGATTGTGTCATTGGTGATATATTACAATCAATTAACATCCCATGAGACTAACATGCATGCTCAGGTGGGAAAACTGTGCAGTCAAATGTATCTTAAGCAGCAAATAAAGGGGAGGAGTAAATGTGGCCTTTAAAGACAGGTTGTTGCTTAATACATGTAAATTTGCTGTGAAAGCATATACAGTAAACCTGTGTAATCAGCCATCTCTATTAAGCAGCCACCTGTCTTAAGTAGCCACACTTGCTATTTTCCATTTATATTTCTTCACAGCATAGTAACCTGCATTAAATAACAACCTGTCTTAAAAGATGACTTTTGCTCCATCCCTTAACTGGCTACTTAAGACAGGTTTTTACTACATTAGAAATAGCAAATAAGGCTGTTAAGGACAAGTGGCTGCTTATTAGGGGTGACTCCTTACACAGGATTATGCATGGTATACAATCACAAAACAGTTTTAGAGGGCTATTTGAAGTTATTGGCAGGCAATGAATGGTGATCAGTACAACAAAGAACAAGACGCCCATGGGTTTTAACAGTCACCTGAGTATCCTTGCAATTCCATAAAGCTATGTGAATATGTTTATGCAATTTCATAGCCCCTTTCTTTTATGCCTCAAAGGAAGAAGGAGGTAACAAGTTAAAGGGTTTAACAATCAATGTTATTTTACTTATTGCAACAATCTTCTGAAATGAATTACATACATGTAAAACAATGACCCCTGTAGCGGCCCCAAATTTGATCTGAGGGACCCAATTTCAACAAACATTTAAGGTGACCTCAATGCAATGCTACATATAAAATATGTAAGGTGTAGGCCTTGAACTTTCAAAGAAAATGATCTTTAAAGGTTCGTTTACCTGGAATTTCGCTATTTTGGCTCTGCCCCTAAGGTCCTGCCCTGGGGATCAGGGGCATAAATACAAACATAAACTTTGACTGTGGTGCCGACAACAACAAATCATACCAAAAAACATTCAAATCAGTGTACTGACTCATATTTTTGACAATTGTTAGATATTAACCATCATGTCAGCAACAACAAATCCCACCAATAACATGTGTCATTTTCTCAATATACGGGACATGAAATTCACAGTTTTTATGAAGGACCCAAATGCCTCAATAAATATGGTTACAATCAGTTTCCCAACTCTTTGCAGATTAAGAAAAAGTTTTTCAAGTTCACCATGAAACTGGCTGTTTAGGCCCCACCTCAAAAGCCACATTTGGGGTATGGACCATGACATTCATAATTTTTAAGTACCAAACCATTACATAGAAATTTTCATTACAGTAATGAAATTGAATTGGCAGATTTTACATATGTATAAACTACTATACTATTACTTTTGATACTAAGCCATAAAAAAGTATGAATATATGCAATCAAGACATATTTTGTAATAATATGACACATTTTGAACATCTGTAGGATCTGTTTTATGTTACATAAAAAACTTGTAAACACATTTTAAGAGTAGTTGAAAATTCATACCTCAACTGAGACCCTGACAACATTATCTTCTGTTGATTTAAAGATAGCCATGTTAGCAATATCTTCGTCAATTTCTTGCAAAAGTGATAATGGTATAGTTTTGATGCTTTGTGTAATCACCAAACCCAAAAGAAGATTTAAAACATCACAATTTTTTAGATATTTGTGTGACATTGAATTGTCACATACTTTACAGTGAAGGAGTGTCATTAACCCATGACATATTTTTTATATTAACCAAGTGTAATATCAGTTCTGAGTCAATGCTCTTCAATTTCCATATAATTCGCCTCTTGTACATAAAATGCCAAGATACTTTCTGACTTGTCCGAACATATATATGATGTTGAATGTCATGATCAAATGTTATTTTGAGAGGTTATCCATTGGTCACGAGTTTGAATCCCTACATGCTACAGTCTTCATGATGATTGTGATACAACATTGCATCTGAATGTCAATCAACTATCACTGCCAATTCAAGTAGGAAAGTCATCAGTAACTTGTGCTGATTGACAGCATTAAGACAATAGTAAATAATCAAATAAAAGACAGGGACATTCTTTCTTAATTTTTACATTTTAATGTTTATGTTTATGAAAGTGATTGCATAATTATAGTAAAAAATGGAAAGAATAACCTGTTATAAGTCTGCATACATTGTATTTTCAAAATCTCCAATATACCAGTAAAATTATTAAATATGAAATAAATAAATTACCGAATACTATAGGCTTAATTGACTCATCAGTAGATGAAAATTACAGCATTAATTGTATACAATAGTATTGTATTGTAAAAATTATTAAACTTTCTTAATCAATTATGATATGCTGAACCCATAACAAGGGAAATAATAACAAAATCAAGCAGCTACAGTTCTTTATTTTACTCTAAACAACAGAAATATTTTTTCTCTAAGCATAGCACCACCATATTGGAAACAGGATGTGCTCCGTGCCCCTTCGATGGGGTATTATTTACTATAAAATAAAAAAAAAATTGACTTCAGTGAGATGAGGGTGATTTTCCAAAAAGTTAATTGTAGGTAAAATACCTCTTTTTTACACTTCATGGTCCTTAAAGTAAAATTGGAGAGATTTCTTTCATAAAAAACAACATTTTACCAAGTTTATGCCCTAAAAAAAAGCATATATGTGCATATTTACATTCAAATTTCATGAAAAATTGCAAAAATTTTAAAGAATTTTTTTGTTTAAGATTGAAATGTGCAATTTTTCAGCATTTGCATTATTATCATTAGTTTATACTAATTTATTTTAGCCCCATTGCGATGAAAGCTCAGAGCTTATATAAACCGCTCTCGAGTCCGCTTCCTGGGTAGAACCATTACTGAGTGTTGTTTTATGAGAGGCACCGGGTCAACCGGGGGATCGAACCTGCAACCTCTAGTGTGAGCATTAGGCTACTGCCCCGCTTATTATTATTGAATAATGTATTTTGGTAAGATATTAAGCTGTGAATTTTCTTGTCGTTACTATAACTCCGGTTGTCCTTGAGTAGACAAGAAGATGCGATGAGTGAGTATTTTCTTGTCGTTACTATAACTCCGGTTGTCCATGAGTAGACAAGAAGATGCGATGAGTGGGTATTTTCTTGTCGTTACTATAACTCCGGTTGTCCGTGAGTAGACAAGAAGATGTGATGAGTGAGTATTTTCTTGTCGTTACTATAACTCCGGTTGTCCGTGAGTAGACAAGAAGATGTGATGAGTGAGTATTTTCTTGTCGTTACTATAACTCCGGTTGTCCGTGAGTAGACAAGAAGTTGCGATGAGTGAGTATTTTTCTTGTCGTTACTATAACTCCGGTTGTCCATGAGTAGACAAGAAGATGCGATGAGTGAGTATTTTCTTGTCGTTACTATAACTCCGGTTGTCCGTGAGTAGACAAGAAGATGTGATGAGTGAGTGTTTTCTAATTTGAAGTAATATTAATAATGATGATGAAGTTGAAGACACGGAAAACAAATACGACGACCCTTGTCAATTTCTATCAGTTTTAATTTGGTGTTAAAGTCACACAGTTTATTACAAATAGAGTTCTAAGCAATAATATTAAATCCACTCAAAATCACACTTTAAAAGCGGTGTCCATTAAAATAGTATATATAATATTGAATAAAACTTAGACCTTAACACAGTTTATAAAATAAAGGCTGGAATCCAAATTTATGTTTAAAACAAAAGTTATTAAGGTAAATTTCACAATGTCCTGACGGTAATTCCGATCTGTTTGGTATATTATCCAGCCAACAACGCTGTCCAAAAGTATTACACTATCTCTGTATGTATGTATAAGTATTTCTTTACCCTCGCACTTTGAACTAAGTCATTTTGGCGAGCCAGATAAGATGATTATTTAAAAAACAGGATGATTACTTAAAAAACAAGGTGATTATTTAAAAGATAAGATGATTATTTAAACCTAATGATGATGATGAAGATGACGGCGATAAACGATGATTACCCACTATGGAGTTTTAAACACTTATTGTTTTATAAATATAGACATTCCTATTTTTACTTAATCAGTTGTTTAATTGAATATTTTTAATTGCTTATATTGATGCAGACTTTATACGACCTTCTTCAACATTCAAATACTAACGTTTGATTATTGAGACTCCAGGCATTCTACTCTACCTTGTGCAGCCAAAATATGAGTTAAAAATATTAGTACCAAGTGTTCTAGCGTTATAATGGTTCTTTACTATGTGTAAAACCTATATGTTAGGCCAGACACTTTTGCTTATAGTGCAAATAAATTTGCTTGAGATATCATAAGCGTCCGACCCAACTTGAACCCTCAACAGGAATGATTCCCGCTGACTGTATATCTGTGCACACTAATTGTGCTCAGTTGCTATGGTAGTATTTTATTTGTATGACAGTACCGTTAGCAACCGTATATACCACATACAGAAAGTAATTGTCAATATAAAAATATCAACAAACTAAAGTATGCCGTAAAACCAGCAACAATATTATTTTGTTGCTGGTATGGTACTTGACTTAAAAGAATATGGCTACACAGGTATTAATATTTAAGTAAATGATGTTTCATATATTAGTCTATCTCTGTATCCTATCTTCTGTTATTTATATCCTTGAATAATTAACAGTCCTCTGTTGAAAACTAAACAGGTGCTAGCTTTACACAATGCACAGGATGTGTTAGGACAAACAATTAACTATCAGAGGAAAACGTAAGTGTAAACAATCAACAAAATATGTTAGGTTTTAAAATGAACAATAGGTAATAAAATATATACAATCAGCAATATGTTTTCACACTCTAAACTGTTACAATCACTTAGTCTTTGAAGGTATTTACATAATTATATGGGAAGTTAGAAATATTTTACTATTAAGGAGGAATATACCTTTTAAATTATTTTCGAAATCAGTGGAATATTTGGTATGTAATGAAACTAGAAGTAATTTCCAATTTGAATATGCTTTTTTTTCTGCGGTTAATATAACACTTCTTTACCTATGACGTCGTAAACATGGCCATGTTTGGTCTTTCTGACGTCCCGATTTATAGCAGCAAAATCGCGTATTTGTCGACCTCAGTCAAGTTATACCGAATGTACAGAATCGAAACATATATCACCACGTACAAATTCAACGGATATATGAATTTACAGATGCAATAATTACGACGAACGCCAAATTCTGAAAATATTAGCGAAAAACGGAAATTATCATTTTCTCGATTTTTTCGAAAAAAAATGCTTCAAATCGAAATTACCAAAAAACAAACCGAGCGATTTTGGAATAATTTTTATTTGATTTCTAACAATAAGCTTTACAGTGATTGTGAGATTTTTAGAACAATTGACAAACTAGATTTTTTTTTATTTTTAATTATTTAACCCCACCCTGCGTCAAAAAAGACGTCAACATATTGCATAATTCTACACGTTTTCCATAAGATTTTTGGCGGTTTATTAAGGTTAAAATATTTTCTAAATCAGTGGTTCAATTAGTATATTATGAAACTAGAAGTAATTTCCAATGTGAATATGTATTTTTTTGCAGCGGTCAATAGAATATATATTTATATGTGACGTCGTGAACATGGCCATGTTCAGCCTTTTTGACGTCCCAATGAAAAGCAGCAAAATCGCGTATTTTTTCAACCTCAGTTGAGTTATTCCTAATACACAGAATAGAAACATATATCACCATGTACACATTTGACGGATGTATGCATTTACAGATGCAAAAATTATGACGAACGCCACATTTTGAAAATACTAGCGAAAATCGGAAACTATTTTTTCTGTGGATTTTTTCGTAAAAACGGCTTCAAATCAAAATTACCAAAAATCAAATCAAGCGAATTTTGCATAATTTTTATATTTTTTCATACTATATATTGTACAATTATTGTGAGATTTTTAGAAAAATTGACAAACTAGATTTTTTATGATATTCAATTATTTAACCCTACCCTACGTCAAAAAACGCTTTAAAGCAAACGTCAACGTCGGTATAGCGCATGAGGTATACGTTTTGTGATAATTAAACAAGTTTGTTCTTACCATTATATTAGTATTTTGTACACACAAGTTATATATACTTCTGCTGTTTAGTGGCAACTAATCTGTCTATAGCATTTATGATAGCATGTCTTTTTGGTGCACGTACAAAACCGTCATTTTTTTCACTTACAGGGAACTGGATTCCCAAACAATATTCTCATTTCTGACTAGCTCCACGACTGCTAGTGAAATTTGGACATCACGGTTGTCAATTATTAGAACAACAGGCCTGGCCTTTCTAAAGTTCGGAGCAAACTGTTCAGTACACATTCATAAAGTAAGCTTGAAACAATACCCACTATAGCAGTGAAAAGCCAGCCGTCCACCCAGCCCCATGCTCCTACGTACGTTCAATGACAATATACCTGGATCGTGGCTTTTCACTGCTCATCATAGACGGTATTGTTTCAAGCCCATTTTATGTATGTGTAACAGTTTGCTCCGAATTTTAGAAAGGCCAGACCTGTTGTTCGAATAATTGACAACAGTGATGTCCACATTTCTCTAGCAGTCGTGGAGCTAGTCAGAAATGAGAATTGTTTTGGAATCCAGTTCCCTGTAAATGAAAAAAAAATGACGGTTTTGTATCTACACCAAACAGACAAGCTATCATAAATGCTATAGACAAATTAGTTGCCACTAAACAGCAGAAGTATATATAACTAGTGTGCACAAAATACTAATATAATGGTAAGAACAAACTTGTTTAATTATCACAAAACGTATACCTCATGCGCTATACAGACGTTGACGTTTGCTTTAAAGCGTTTTTTGACGTAGGGTAGGGTTAAATAATTGAATATCATAAAAAATCTAGTTTGTCAATTTGTCTAAAAATCTCACAATAATTGTACAATATATAGTATGAAAAAATATAAAAATTATGCAAAATTCGCTTGATTTGATTTTTGGTAATTTTGATTTGAAGCCGTTTTTACGAAAAAATCCACAGAAAAAATAGTTTCCGATTTTCGCTAGTATTTTCAAAATGTGGCGTTCGTCATAATTTTTGCATCTGTAAATGCATACATCCATCAAATGTGTACATGGTGATATATGTTTCTATTCTGTGTATTAGGAATAACTCAACTGAGGTCGAAAAAATACGCGATTTTGCTGCTTTTCATTGGGACGTCAAAAAGGCTGAACATGGCCATGTTCACGACGTCACATATAAATATATATTCTATTGACCGCTGCAAAAAATACATATTCACATTGGAAATTTCTTCTAGTTTCATAATATACTAATTGAACCACTGATTTAGAAAATAATTTAACCTTAATCAACTGCCGAAAATCTTATGGAAAACGTGTAGAATTATGCAATATGTTGACGTCTTTTTTGACGTAGGGTGGGGTTAAATAATTAAAAATAAAAAAAAATCTAGTTTGTCAATTGTTCTAAAAATCTCACAATCACTGTGAAGCATATTGTTAGAAATCAAATAAAAATTATTCCAAAATCGCTCGGTTTGTTTTTTGGTAATTTTGATTTGAAGCATTTTTTTCGAAAAAATCGAGAAAATGATAATTTCCGTTTTTCGCTAGTATTTTCAAAATGTGGCATTCGTCGTAATTTTTGCATCTGTAAATTCATATATCCGTTGAATGTGTTCGTGGTGATATATGTTTCGATTCTGTACATTCGGTATAACTTGAATGAGGTCGACAAATACGCGATTTTGCTGCTATAAATCGGGACGTCAGAAAGACCAAACATGGCCATGTTTACGACGTCATAGGTAAAGAAGTGTTATATTTACCGCAGAAAAAAAAGCATATTCAAATTGGAAATTACTTCTAGTTTCATTACATACCAAATATTCCCTTGATTTCGAAAATAATTTAAAAGGTATATTCCTCCTTAACATTTAATTATCAATCACTTTCATTTCACAAGTTTTTACAATGCTAATTAAGATTATATTGAACTCAGGGTATAGTTGACATTTGACATCTTTGAGAACATGTGCTACAATTATTGGCATGTTGTCAGTATTGTTTTTGATTGAAGATTTGAATCCTGTTAAAATTCATAGAAGAAATCTTAATGAATCAAATTAAAATTTTAAAAGAAAGTTCATAAAAACATGCTGCATAAAAAAGATAATGTTTTCAGTAATTATGTCATGAGACTATTTTGGTGTAAAGCGTTAAATAAAATTCAGTTAAAAACTTTTTTTGGGGTACAATTACCCAAGCACATCAAAATTGCATGTCGATCGACATCTCGCACCTGTATGTAATGACCATGTAGAAAGTGGTATTCTGACAGGCAGTATTACTGCCAATAGGTAGTACTAAGTAGAAAAGAGGTAATAAGAAGAATAAAAACATTATGGTTTCATAGCACCACCATTGGAAATAGGATGCGCTTGCGTGGAGTAGTCGCATAATGGCAGTTAAAAATAATCCTTGTTTCTTCTTCTTTAAAATGCATTTTCCTTATTTTAATGCTCATTTTTTTTATTTGAATGGCATTATTGATGTATTTTGAACATTTTGAAAGCATTGTCATGTTTGAATTGTGGATTCACAAAAAAAATGATGCTTGGGAATTGGGGTTTGAATACATTTCGAAAGACTGTTTTCATTTTGTCAACCCTGTACACTGAGCAGAAAAAAATCTCTCATATATCACATGACTCATCATATTTTGGTAGTGCAGAGGTTAACAAACAGCAAAATGTAAATTTCATTTGCATCAGTCTCTATGAATGACAAGCCTTCAAACTTATATTATTTACAATAAAATAAAGATCAAAAATCCTTAATTGGCTTATACCTTTAAAAACAGGGATGTGGCGTATTTTCAGCTTGTTGCAAGAATCACACATATTACATGGACTAGTTTTTAGAAAAAATAAACAGTAATTTTTTTTTTATTGTATTTTTAAAATAATATATCCACAAATTGATTTAAAATATGTGGACAAATTATTTTAAAATATATATGATGACAGTAGTAATTTTTGTAAAATATAATGTATATGGTAAGTTTCAAGACATACATGCATGGAAATGACTGAAATGACTGAAATGATTACATTTATTTTAAACACCAAAGTTCCTATTAAGCACACCACATTTGCGTTTTCCCTGCAGCCAAAATTTGGCCGTGTCACCCAAAACCTGGTCGCGATTTGGTATCACCCGTGTATTTAGTACCCTGTTGTGGTTGTATTTATCTTTCTTAAATTAAAAATGCCATTTCACTAAAATTTGGCATCTTTTCATCAATTAACAAGCATGTTTCATACAAACTTTAATTGCCACCTCTTTTTTAAGACCTAACCATTGGATGCATTTTTAAAAGCAGCCAACTTGTTAGATATCATTAGACTTTCTTGCAGTTAAATGACACAGACAGAATGCCATCTTTTCTGTGGCTATTATCTCTTTGTTTTGTCAACTTTTTATATGTAACATTTAACTTGTACATGACATTGTGTATGTATCTGAATTATCAAAAATCATTTTTTAATAACATTCATTTCAGTGCAGGAAATACTTTTTTTGTCTTTTCCAACAGAATAATCACTGAAAATATACATCATTATGGAATACATACCATTTTTAGCTCTACTGACCATAGGCCAGAAGTGCTTATGCGATGGCGCGTTGTCTGTCGTCTGTCATTTGTTAGCAGCACTTTCTCTGAAACCACTAGGCCAATTAAACTGAAACTTCACATGGATGTCTCTATTGCATAGGCGAGTATATAGAAGATTTTTGTTCACATGAATGGCCCAACAGATTTTCAAAATGTTTATGTAGTTATGATGACCATCTATTGTTTTGTTAGATTTGTTCAAATGGTGTCCCTAGAGTTAAAAATGGTCCCAATTTTTCTACTGCATAGGAGAATTTTAAAAAGTGCTATGGCCACTATGAGTCAGTAGAGCATCCTCAGGCCCTCTTGGGCCTATTGTTATGTCCCCAAGCACCCCCAAATGTTTGGGGTGGCATGTAGTAGAGCTGTATGTTGCCTGGACACTTCCAATACAATACGTAACATGATCAGGGTAGGCCAATTCGCAAAACGATATAATACACTACTTAACATTAGAAAAACAATCTTACTTTTGCTTTGTAGTTGTCATTGATTACAAATATACAAGTATCAAGTGACAAATAGTTTAGTATTTTGTCGTTAAAGCTGAACAGTTGGTTGTCTGTTTTTATTTTTATCCAATTTTCCAATTTTCTTCACTTTTTTTAAATGCAAATTGAAATTTAAAGTTTAAATATCGAACAGCGTTTTATTTACCTAAATGTTGTATTTGAACACATAATTATTGAACATTTCAATGTGGAAGTCAGGCCTCTAGAACAGATACAATCCTCTACATGCAGGACTGTAAAAAAAACACAAAACATCTCGTTATTGCAAGAAATATAAACGGAGCTGCACTTCAAAAAAAGAGCTGCCGACTTTTAATGCAATTTCATTATTTGAAACTTTAACATCCTTGAAATTTGATAAAACAAATGAGGAAATGATTTGATTTATGTGAATTAACTATTATAACTGTGTTTTTAATCGTTTATTCAATGATGTTTTGTTATTGAAACCAGCTTTACCCGAAATCTTTGTTTTATTTACTTGCGAAATGCCCTTGATAGATTTTTTCCCCGCCACCCCTCGTACTAGCGGAGCGGGGGAAATAGAAATGGGCTGCGTGCGTGCATCCACTGTATCGTATCTCCTTCAGTTGTGATTGGAATTTTAAATAACTTGCTACAAATGTTCACTAGGACAAAACGATGTGTCATGCGAATGACTTGGGTCCGTTCATCAAAGGTCAAGGTCATTGCTCAAAGTAAAGTGTTTGAAAATCCAATGTATACACTGTGTTTCCTCTTGTCCTGACCATATCTTCTGTAGTTGCAACTGGAATTTTGAATAACTAGGCACAAATGTTCACCAGGACAAACTGATGTGTCATGCGAATGACTTGGGTCTGTTCATCAAAGTCAAGGTCATAGCTTAAGGTCTAGTGTTTGAAAATACAATGTTTACACTGTGATTCCTCTTGCCCAGACAGTATCTTCTTTAGTTGTGATTGGAATTTTAAATAACTTAATGGCAAAAAAAGTTCACTAGGACAAGACGATATATCACGCAAATGACTTGGGTCTGTTCGTCAAAGACTACCGTGTTTATATCCCCCGCCACCTCATTAACCCTTAGAGGCATTTCCAGAGAAGTGGATTTAAATAATAAAAAATGAAAAAATCGCTGAGCACAGAAATCACATGTAAATGCCACACACTGAAATACTTAGGCGACTTGTCTTGTTATTTTTTTATCCCAAATTGGTGCCCTTGGCCACCGACAGTGTGAGCTCTGCATATTTATGATTTATTAATAGAATACGGCGGCAAGGCTATTTGTTTGATATCTCAATATATGATCATTGTAATAGATTTTGATGGGCTTTTTTTTGGCGTTATTTTAAAGTTAAAGGAAATTTAATTATGCATAACGTACAAGTGTATCACAGTATGGTCGTATGGACCCTGCCAATACAATACGCATATTGCTCATAAATGAACTGCAATAAACCAGTATACCGCTATATATTGGAACAGCCCTATCATATAGTAATCGCAGTGTCCGTCCTTCCGTTTTCATGTCCAGCCTGTACATTTGTAACGCATAGATAGATTTTGTTAATGCTTGCTACAAATGATCAACATAACATGACAAAGTATCACAAATAAAATGCATACCCATACCTCAAAGGTCAAGGTCACACTTTGAGTTTCTTTGACAACACTTTCTGTCTGTGTGAGATTTCGTGTCTGGCCTATTACTTTGTCATGCATAAGCCTGTGTTGTTCTGACTAAGAGTAGAATCACTGCCGATCTCTGCAGAACGGATGTCGTGTTCATTTTTCATTTTATGTCATGTTCACTATTGTTGTTAAATTATCAACCCCTGTGTGGTTTCAGGGATCCATATGAGTGACGGCAAGAATGGGACCACTGTGGCCCATGCATGTCGTAAGAAGCAACAATTTGAGTTGAATTTGAGATAGAATTTGCTGAAACTCTGCAGTATTGCAGGTATCAATTAGGTTCTAGGTTCATTCTGCATATTCATTTGTTGGTGTATTTTTGTTTAAATCTATGTTAATTTGTTGTTTTTGTACATGTAGAGTGAACCTGGAATCTTCCTTCCAGTTGGCGTCGAATAACCTTTAATGTGTTGGTATGCTATAAAACCCTATTCATTCATTGTCATGCATAGATGAATTTCATAAATATGGGCTACAAATGATCAACGTAACGTCACGACATGTCTGGCATAACACTGCCACTTTAAAGGTCAAGGTCATGATTTAACTTTGTCTGATTGAGATTTCGTGTCTGGTCTGTAACTTTGTCACTTACGGATAAATTTCAAAAACACTTGATCAACTTGACATGATGAAGCGCTGCATGTATGAGCCAGAACCTAAAGGTCAAGGTCACACATTCAATTTGATATTTCATGTCTGGTCTGTAACTTTGTCTTTAACTTGACTCAGTTTATCAAGATGACATGACCACAGGTCACACATTAGTTTGTTGTACAACACTTTCAGTCTGTGATTTCAAGTCCGGTCTGTAAATTTATCATACATGGATCGATTTTGTTTCATATTTCATGTCTGTTCTGTAACTTTGTCTTGAAACAATTGATCAACATGTCATGATGATCTGTAACCTGCATTTACCTGTGGAAATACCAAGGATTTAACATTAGACGTCAAGGTCAATGTCACACTTTAATGTAAGAAAAAAATATGAAATTGTGTGTCTAGTGTGAAACATCAGTCCATTACTCTTCATATTCATGGATACATTGCTGCCTATTACAAAATATATTGCTATTTTCACCGACAATTTGCCGGGCATGTGAGACAAGTTTACCAGTGACATTTCTTGTTTTAGTGATGTTATTAAAGAAATCTTACATTCATAGTTCCAATCTTGCTTGGGAAGGTGATTGAAACAATGTTTAAAGGGTCTGGTTTAAAACATGATCACACATAAATAACTTTGTATGTACATTTAATATATCAATATAATGTTACATGCTTATTTTGTCTGGCCTATCATTTTGTTAAATGCTGATATGATTTAAAAGTTCTCCAAATAGTAAATTATTTGAAAGTTCTCTCATTAATTACTGCCATGTAAACATGATTATTTTAGCCTTTATTTTATTTTTCAAAACAGAAAAACTGGAATGCTGTTCTCAAGAGCAGATTATGTACATGCCCATGGCTCAACACTCATGAAGAATTTAATGTAATTAATAATATTAGTATAATTTACATTAATATCTATTAGCAGATCTGAGCAAAGCTCAAGGTGAGCTATTCTGATCGCCTGTTCTTTGTTGTCTGTCCATAAACTTTTTTGTACTTGTATAACCATATCTCAGACAAGTTCTTGAATTAGCCAAATCAGAGTATTAATGTCAGAATTTGGCTCTTGAAAAATTAAAAATCCACTACCGGGTAGTTGACTTTGTGTGCACTCTAGCACTAACATTTTTCATTTGATATATCCTCACTAAACTTGCACAGTAGTTAAATAACCAAATTGTATATTAATGTCAGAGTAATAGTCCTTGAAACATTACAAAATGCAACATTTCACATTGTGTGAACTGTAGCTCATTTTTCACAGTAGTTTTATAAGCATAATAACTTGAATAAGTTCTTGAATTAGCTAAATCGTAATATTAATGTCGGAGTAATGCCCCTTGAATTGTCAAAAACTTCACTATTTGACCATGTGCGCACTCTAGCACCTGCAGTTTTTGAGGCGCCAGATTTACTGACATCTAATTAGGAACCTAGTTGATAAAATTATTTCATTTCATATGCACCATCTAACTGCTCAACAGGAAGTAGTTCTTGATTTTTTTATGCATCTGTTGGATGAAAGTAACTTTGTATTGACGTGAAAACATGTTTTACTCTTTACTTTTGATATCTGATGTCTGCACACCATTGCTATTTACTACGATGGCTGAAATGTAGGAGTGTCCATACTAATTAGCATATCGCTCAGCAATGAAAATAATCCCTAGTTGGAGTGTCCATACTAATTAGCATGAAAATAAAAATAGTCCCTGAAGGCAAATGGAATATTACCGGCTTTCTTCATGTCCTCGTCAACTGTGGTTGATTTTGAATTGATGTTAGATTAAAAAATGTTAATTATTATTACAGAAAAGTTGCTGTAATAGGCAATATGTCGTGTAGATTGAGATTCAGATCAGTCCATTTAAAGGGATTATATATTGGCGTGTTACACATATGCTGTTAAAAAAGGGTGTCTGGAAGATCACCTCTTTTGTCAAACTAATGTTAATCCTAGTGTATTATTGAGTGTATTATTGAGTGGATTATTGAGTGGATTTTTCAAGTAAACAAATCAATGCTAACGTAAAGGATTTTCTGAGCATCTTATTTCAACAAATGTAAGATAAAATCACCACTTGAAATGTTTTTTTTCGTAAACAAATTGTACGGGAGCTGTAGCTTACCTTGAAAACTCTGTCTTGAAAGAAAAATTATGTAAAAATGACAAATGCTGAATGAAATAATTTTAAGACAAAACCGGCCATCCATTCACTTTGTTGTTTTCAAAAAATCATAACTGTTGATAATGAAAATAAATAATGTTGGTGAATTGTTTTGCTAATTTATGTTTAATGGACAAGCAATAATTATAGCTTAATTTTACCACCCTTAAGATAAATTGTCTTCTATTTGGTACTTATTTTCTGAAAAAGATTTAAGAACAGCATCAAAATAGGTGAGTGCACTGTCTCTCCGACAGCGGTTGTTATATTAATTTTCTTTCATTTCATACTTATTTCCTGAAATAATTGTTGTTTAAGAAAATTATTGAAATAGTTGAGCGCGCTGTCCCTCTGAAAGCTCTCTTTTTTGTATTGTCTTCCGCTATCCTGGGTAAAGAAGACCAGGGGCCATATGGGTGCTTTTCAAAATAATGAGGCAAAAGTTTGACATAAGGGTTGAAAATTCAAACCTAGTCTTCATGATTGTCACCTATTTTACATGATAATAAATACTTCAAATTGCACAGAAACAACATTGGGGAAGTATCAGGAAATTCAAATCAGAAAATATTTCCACCTTTAATCCAAATATTGCGAACATTTCCAACAATATGGGTGATACATAAAAGTGTCTTATGACCGGAACATAGACTGAATCATAGGCAATTTTCTGAATTATATAATCAGTAACTGGTATATGTGTATAGTCATGTGCATAATTAATCAGTTGTTCAAGGAAAATAAAAAAAAATCACACTTTTTGTCCAAATTTGACATAGAAAATAAATTGTTACCTCACAAAGTTTTTGCTGTATAAAAAACAAAAATAAAATTAGGATAAAATCTACATTTTCCTCACCGTATGCATGTTTATAGACCACCTACCAAATTTCAAGAATATATTGCAACTTAAAATTGCCAAAATTTTCATTTCAAAATTGAACTATTTTTACAGAGATTCAGTGCACAGGGGACACCTAATACTGACAGACAATATTACATGCATTTATAATTACTTTTATGGTCATAAAATAATTATTTGTGATCTACTTAAGACATTTCTGGGTAAAGAATATAGAATATTCCTCAACATTACTACAGTATCACACTTTTTCAGAACAATTACCTGAAAATTCAACAGCATGTAATGATGCAAAGGGAGAATAGTGGCTAAGAGAACAACTAACAGCAAACAATCACATATATAACATGTACTACTTCATATAAAGTATGAAAATAAGAAAATATCATGAATGGTTATATAAAGTAATAGAATTCATACATACTTTGTAATGTTATGGAAAAGGTGCACAGGGGACAAATCATAGCGCAAATAATATTTTTGTAATTAGCAATTTGTTTTGACTAAATAACTTTTTCTTGTAAACATCTTAACAACTAGATGAACTGTTGTACTTACAGTAAAGCTTGAAACAATACTATCAATGTTGTCAATGTTTGAAAGAGAAAATTAGACCCTCCAAAAATATTTCTAAACAACGGAATAAAATTTGTCTATAGCGTGGAATAAAGTTCTTAGTCTCAATGCACAGGCACTATCAATTACCATTAAACACTTTTGTCAACATAAAATTCAATAGTTCAATTCATGTTCACAGAATTTTAACATTATTCCACTACCAGAAAGTAATTCTGGAGTAGTTAGCTTTTTTATTAGGCATGACTCGTGAATTATATTCAAGAAATTTATCAATTTTTGGTTTCCACATGGTTTTAAATTCACCAGGCTTGGACATGGTTTTTCTCTGTCTGCCTGTACTTGAATTGTCAAAGACTTTTTTTGCAGTTCCACAGATTCTTAGCATTGCTAGTGTATGCTAGCTGCCATTTCACCTTTGAATTTGATTTAGTTGGTCTTCCTACTTTTCTTGTACCTATGACATCAGCAATAGTGTCATTTTCTTCATCATTCCTAATTTTAAGCAGACACCTTCTCTTCAGTGTGGCATTCTTTACCAGATGGTTTATTGTGGATGCCCATGCCACTGGGGTACTTATTTTCTGTACAAAATTATAATCTACTATAATTGCTATACATATTAAAATTTTAGCATCGGCTGTGCACCCAATTGATGTGTATAATACATGGCATATATCAAAGCATTACATGAATAATTTTAATCTGTTTTTATGTTTTTTAATTGTGATAGTAATTAAAATAAAATAATAAAACAGAATATGTCATTTTATATGCCTCAATGTTGAAACTATATAAAATGAGTTTTAAAGCAACACATCCATGTTTGAACTACATTGTATGGTGTTTATTGTCACTTTCAACAATTTTTCAGTCATATCGCGACGGTGTCTACTTGAGACAGTATTCTAAGCGCTGTCACACTGGAGAATCCTGCTGCAGACACATAGTATGATACCCCACCCAGTCACATTATACTGGGTCCTCTAAGTGCTGAACATCAAGTGAGGAAGCTTCTAGTACCATTTTTAAAGTCTTTGGTATGACCCAGCCGGTGGTCTAAAGAAATGATACTTTCACCAAAAGTATGTATTTGTGCACGATATCAGCATAAATGTGTTACTAGACTTTATCAACTGCTATTAAAGATAAACATTTTGTATTGATTTATCTTTATTCTTTATTTGTAGTTGACCTATTTATCCTTTATTTATAATTGACAGTTAAAGCGGTTGCTTTTATTTGTCTGTTTGTCCGTCTGTGCACAGGAATTGGTAGTTAAGTGTCTAGGGTTTAGGTTTAGTAATTTTTATGGACGGTTGAAAAGCAGTTGCAAAAATAATTATGTGGCTGTTTCTAGACTCTTAAAAACGGCTTTTATGTGTCTTTTTTTTCTTTTGGGTAGCTAAAATTAAACCACACAAGTAATAAGCTTGGCGCAAAGAAGCCACATAAATATACTAATTCGTAGGAATGTCTGTCCTTCTTTGTTTGTTTGTTTGTTTGTTCTTTCTTTCATTTGTTGTTCAATATATACCAGCAGACCTATGCCATCGAGGGCTAACAGGCGACCAGTTAACCTAACCACATTTTTCTTGGATCCTAGAAGGTCAACTTGTACTCTAGCACACCTATCTCTGCGAGATGACTTTCCCAGTAAAATCAGCGGTGTGAGGCAAATGACAATGAGGCGCAATGCCTTATATCAGTCAATCATCTCAGAAACTATGGCTGGGCGGTGTGTCACTTTTCCTAGAATGTTCAGTGTACAATTTGAATGTCGAGTAAAAAGGTTGAGTATACAGTGTGTTAAGTGAGAATGTCAAGTGAGAAAGTTGAGTGTTGAGTGAGTGAGGTGAATGTCTAGTAAGACTGTCGTGTAAGGATGTCTAGTGGCGAGTGAGAAAGTTAAGTGTCAAGTGAGAAAGTCAAGTGTTGAGTAAGAAAATAGAGTGTCGAGTCAGAAAATGGTTTTGGTTGTTAAATACCCAATAAGAAAATGGGATATTTTTGTGATTACGGCCATTATCAAGCGTCTATCATTTGTATGAGATGTATAGGAGAAAAAATTCATCATCAGTTCATCCATGTGGAATAGACAAATCTCACCCTCTCAGTCAAAATTGCAAGGAACTTGGCACAGTCTTGTCTCTGCACGTAAGTTTGACCAAGACAGTGAGTTTATACTATCACAAAAAATTGTAAGGATGGATTTCTATATCCTTACAGAACATTCGACTTTCTAAATCAACATTCGATTTTCTAACATGACACTCAGATATTTGATTTTGAACTCGACACTCAATTTCTTAACTCAACAGTTACAACTTCAACTTCTAAATTCCACTTGAACATATTTAAAGATATTTGTTTATCATAACTTACTATCTGCAATTTTCTCTGTCATTCAAAACTGTTATGTCGGTTGAAAATAAGGAAGAAACTTTGATGGTTTTCAAATTAAAATCTACATCAAATATAATAAAATATATATATTTAGTTTTTTAGCTCACCTGAGCCAAAGGCTCTCATGTGAGCTTTTGTCATCGCCTGGTGTCCGTCGTCTATCGTCCATTATTAACTTTTAGTTTCTAACAACTTCTCCTCTGAAACCACTGGGCCAATTTTGATATAACTTCACAGAAATGTTCCTTTGGTGACCCTTTACCAAGTTTGTTAAAGCCATCTTGATTCATCAAAAAACATGGCGGCTATAGTAAAAACTTAAAAAATCTTCTTGTCAGAAACTACTGGCTCGATTTTAAAATAATTTCACAGAACTGATCCTTTGGTGACCCCCTCTACCACATTTGTTCAAGCATTCTTGATTCGTCAAAAAACATGGCTGCCATGGGGTGGGGCAAATTTAATTAGTAAATACTTAAAAAATCTTCTTAATTGTCAGAAACTTCTGACTTGTTTTAAAAAAATTTCACAGAAATGTTCCTTGGAGGATCCTTCACCAAGTCTTTCAAATCGTAGTGATTTGTCAAAAAACATGGCGGCCAGGGAGTGGGGTTAGTTAACTATAATATAAGCTATAGTAACTTAACAAATCTTCTTGTCAAAAAACTACCTGATCAATTTTAAAACAATTTTGCAGAAATGTTCCTTGGGTGACCATTTACCAAGTTTTATTCAAACCGTTGTGATTTGTTAAAAACATGACCGTCACAGTGAGGTGCTAGTTTACTATATAGATAGCTATAGTAAAAACTTCAAAAGCCTTCTTGTCAGAATCTACTGATCTGATTTTGATGTAATTTCACTGACATTTACCATGGGTGAATCTCTACCAAGTTTGAACTCTTCTACACATCTGTTACATCTTCAAAACAAATCAAAATTCTAACTACTTGCCCATGTCCTTTTTCTGGAATTTTGAGTTTACATGTATGATATAATCTACTTAAGTTGGGTGACTCAAGGTCAATCAGGTGAGTGATATAGGGTCATCTTGGCTCTTTTGTTAATTAATGTCATATAAATGAGAAACTCAATTATCACTTTGAATTATTTTGGGTTATACCAGCAGCTGAGAATTTGTTTTGTAAACAAACTTTGGCCATTTCAACAGATTCATTAATGTCTCTGTCTCACTACCTTTTTTTTTGATAGCCCATCATTGATAAAACATTAACTTTCTGTTAAGTGTTTTATTTGAAATAAAAAAGTACTCAACTTTCTTATTCGACTTTATCATCATAGTTTCAATCATCTTCTTTTCACTTCAATTCAGCGGAATTCCATTTTTCCATTTCCCATTACGTGCGGAGATGGGATGTGCTCGAGTACTGGTTAACCTTTCAGGATCCCAGGAAATAGTTGTAAGGTTAACTGATTGTCTATTGGCCCTCGATAACATAAAAATGACGCTAAGTATTCAATCAATCAATCCATTTTCCACTGTTTTATCAGTGGTCCAAGGCACTGCCGTTCAATGACTATTGTGGTCTTGTGGAAGGACAGTGTTTCTAGTCCCAAGTACTCTGATGTTTTCTTCCAACAGTACAATTTGATATATCATAGATAATTATGTTATGTGTTGAAAATGACACTTAACCCCAATAAATAGCCTCAATTTTTTTTTATTATCCATAAACTTAATTTATATTTGTAGTGAATAAAAACTAACTCTTTCTTTCATGTAAAATAAGATTTTATTTTCATGTAGTGTGCACTGAAGTCAATTGGTCACAAATGGTGAAGACATGCAGGCCCTCTTTGATCAGTTGCTAGCGTGTCTGACTATTAGTCCAGGTGGTAATGAGTTTGAATACCCGCCAATAATTTACAACACATTCTCCATGATGACTGATAAATGACTATCAGTCTCGTCGTCTCTCACCACTGTTTCAAACGAATTATGGACAAGTCGTCCCAAAGAAAACTCGTCACAAGTTTCGAGACAACTTGTCCCATATTTAACAAATTGTCCCATCAAAAGACATGTCCCAATTAATCATTTCCTGTACCCTTTCAAATGGAGAAAATATCAGTTAGTTGCGCAGATCAGTTAACTGATGGTCTGTTAACTCTTGTTTAAAACGTATTTATTTCACTTTGATTGTGACACAACTTATTATAACAGGCTCGATGTAGAGTAGAACCACTACTAAGCATATACGGATATAATCTCCGTCTCACACATAACCATGTTGACGGATCAAACCCACGACCCTCTGATCATCTGTTAGCTTTCAATAGCATAACAATTACGCTAAATACTCAAAGAAACAATCAAATGGTAAGAGAGAAGTATACATTTTTGGCATTCAAGTGATATTTTACTGAATGTATTGTATTTTTGGGTGATTATTGCCGTTTTCAACAACTGTTTAGTGCTGGCAGACTTAGTACCATGCCAAACACATGAAGTTCTAGACAACTAGGCCAACACAGAGGTTTATATTATGGTAGAAAACTGCGGCAATATCATTTATAATCATAACACTATTTTGATAGTGACATTTTTAAAGTAATTCTTTGCGAATACTATGAATACATTTAGATACATTAATTATTTATATATATCTATCATTGTTTTTCTAAATAAAGTACATTTTCTATTTTTGTTCACAAGACAGAAATAGAAATTTGCATACGAATTACACATAAGGTGTTAAGAAAAGTTTTAATGTAAGTGATTATACTTGATTACAATATTTTTACCCATGAAAGCTTGCAAGAGCTCTTCAATCAGCCATATCATCAGCCACAATGTATTTCATAGATTTCATAATTTTGATTTGCAGAACGTAATTAAAAAAATGAATGATGGGTTTGCAAGCAGCACATATGCAACACAGAAAGTTGTGGCTTTCTCCACTAGTAGGTTTACTGAACTTAGAAATCAGTTGAGATGAAAGGTTGGTACAATATCTTTGAAAACATGAAAAGTAATGAAGATCACCCAATCACTTTAACAGGCTTAAAATAACCTCTTTTAGCTCAATTGCAAAGAAAGCTTAGAACTTATATATGAAATGCTCTTGTGGCTAAAACCAGTAACGAGTGTTGTCGGGTAGAACTGGAGATCGAACTCGCGACCTCAGGCATGAGAGGCCAACATCCTATCGACTACACTGCCCCTCCCTCCATCCCCACAATTTTAAATGTGTAATGTGTAAATGTTTTATTTTTTATGGGGTTCGATTGATTGCAAATACTGGTTATTGTTCTATAAGTGCTGCAGCACTTTCATGACTAATATTCTATGAAATTAAAGAATAGAAGTAAATAATAATCTTTTGAAAATAACTTTTGGTAAAATCAATTTAACGATGACCTTGTCAAAGTAATCTACAGCCTCTATAAAGCACTAACATAGCTCTTGGATATCTTGTTAAAGGGACACATGGTAGTACAGTATAATAAAATTTTGATAGAAGTTATATGAAATTATAACAAATAACTTGTTACATGAGTGAGGCAAATATGAAACATATAAATCCAACTATGTCATTAATACTATTCAGACACCATATATTATACAAGTGCATAGTTAAATTGTACAAACATGTATGCACTGTGATAATTGTGACATTTTTTCAATTTCATCCATTTTAGCTAACCTGGGCCTAAATTCATAAATAATTAAAGTCTGAGAATCAGACTCAAAACTTACATATTTGTAAAAAACGATAAACATGCATTTATGGCTAAGAAATGTGTACCTGTAACATTTTCTGTTAAATAACCATTCAAACTACTCAATTCTGCAAATAAAGATAATGATTTGCTTGTTTCGTAGTTGTAACTTGAATCTTAAATTTTGGATATTTTGAGTCTGATTCTAAATCTCAGACTCAAAGTATTTATGAATATAAGTCCAGAGCTCACAGATGAGTTTTTGTGATCACTCTGTGTCTTTCATTAGCCCATTGTTGAACTATTCTTCAAACCACTTCTTCTCTGAAACCGCTTGACAGATTGTTACTAAATTTTGTGTGAACCATTCTTACATGAAGCTCTCTCCAGTTTGTTAAAATCATGACCCTGGGGTAAAATTTCGTCATGTCCCAAGGGTTTATCATTCTTTCTTTTTTTTAATTTCCAAAATTTTCTTTTCCCAAACTACAAGCCCTACAGCTTTTATATTGTTGCACCTAATGCATCTCTCAGGGTTTTTCAAGCTAAAATTTACTTTGCCCTTGGGGACCAATTTAACTTGGGAACACTGTGAGAAAACAGGAAATCTTTTGATTTTCTCATCCATATTAAGTAATGTCAGTCTTAATGTCTGGATCATTGTTAAGTTGTAATAGATGAAATATCATTAAATTATTATTCTCAGAACTGATGATCCAAGTTTACTTTGGTATAAATGATCCATATGCAAGCATGTTTAAGTTTGTTAAACAGCAGTTAGGGTACATTAGGAACTTCGATATTTACATGGGAATACTATGCAAAAAAGATAGTTCTTCCAACAGTTGTTATTCTTCTTATATTTGTTCTGTAAAATGCAAACCTTTATTTTGATATATTCTACAAAAAATAACTTTTTACGAGCTTTAAATTAAATACATGTGTTGTGCACTTAAATAATATAACTGCTGCGACCTTTTGAACATGGTATGTATCCATTTTATTCATTTCAGAAAGTAGCTGAATGCCTGAAAAGTGACATTAAATCTCTGTCACTGAGGGAACTGTGTAATAGCTTATTGTCATCTCACACACCTGTTGGAGAGGAGGTGTGTAGCCAAGGAAGACTGCCACTGACACTGATCCTTGTAAGTATGAAAATATGAAATTAATACTGATAAAGTGCCTGATACCAAGTCCCTTTCATTTACTCTCATATTGAAATATTTATACATTTTGATGGATGATGTCATATAGAACAAAGAAAGAAATATGAAAATCTGATATAATGTATATAATATACTTTAAAATTACTATGCTATTTATTCAACTCAGATAAATGGCTCTAACAGTATTTATCTTCCAGTTGCCATTTTTTCTGCCAATGATATTTCTTTGACAGCTATCTACTCTACTGGCAAAAGGTCAGAAGGACCTATACAATTGCTGAGTAATACATTGTATTGTCATCTGTAGTCTGTCATCCATTAGCATCACTTTCTCTGAAACCACTTGCCAATTTGGCTAGTTATACTCACATGGATATTTTTGGTGTATGTGAGACTTATGATTCACAAGATTTTTCAATCTCATATTCAAGATGGCGACTTTTGCATTTATAGGAATATCATTTGGACCACGAATATTTTTGCATTCATATGTATACACCTCAAATATCACTTATTCTTTAATCATTTTAAGCTTGACTATTCACAGAATAAAGAGAGCTATTCTACTCCTCCAAGCATTAGTGTCACACCTTGGTTAAAGTTTTGCATGCACATCCCTACTCAGTAACCTTTGCATGTAATGACTTGAAACTTTACACAAGCCTTCACAGTCACCAACCCTACTACAATAACTAAGTTGGATTACTATTGCATGAATATAATGCAAAAAATTGCCCTTGTTTAACTTACAAATTCTGGTTAAAGTTTTGCGTGTAAGTTAAAGACCATATCTCACAAACCCTTAATGTATTTGATTGAAACTTTACTTATGGTTTTGTAGTAATGAAACCAACTCAAATAATGAAATAAGATAACTCATACCAGATTTGTTTGCAAATTAAAGCCTATGTTTCACTTAGAAATTTTGTAACTCAGCAGTCACTGCATATATTTGATTGAAACTTCATACAAGGTATTGCAGTTATAGGACCTATTCAATTTTGTTGATTTGGTAAGTAAGATAACTCTTATTTGCTTGGATTTGTCATCAGTCTCAATCAAATTTGTTCTTTTGTGACAAATATTACAATAGCTGAACGTGCTGTACCTCCCCCAGCTCTTTTTTATTTTTATTATACATCATTTTCACATGCTCTTCTTTGTTTAATGTCATGTCATCTGGTTATTTTAATATATATATATATATATAAGGTGTAATAAAAAGATCCTTTTACAGTGTTTTGGACAATATGGGAATATATTGTACGATTATATATTCCCATATTGTACAATGCAAGCGCATTAAATCATCATTTTATTCTATGCCTCAATCTGATTGTCAATGATTTTATCAAAAGAGTATAGAGAAATCTAGATCCTTTCAGTAAATAAGCATTTGAATTTGCGAAAAATCGTAATTTTAGGGGTTTCCGTGCAATCACTTACGAATGCCATAATCAAATATTTTGAAAAAAGTGGGGGACATGAATTCATTGAATTTGCTTGTTTTGTTTTATTTTAATCAATCTTTAATTTTTTATCTCAGGTATAGAATAAATTAGTATATTGGACCTTCAAAAATGTGTGTTATACTCAAATGGAACAAACAATCTTTTTTTATATTGTTTTTCAATGTACCATTATTCGGTATAAGATAAAAGAAATGATACATGGTGTTCATATGCAATTTTACAAAATAAACAGTCAAACGTTATATTGAGTTATATAGAGATATATTAAGAAGTAAGTATTAAGTCTTACTTAACATTTATTGATTTATTTGTAAATTGTTACAGAGGGCTTATCTTCACAAATGCCAGTATCTTGAACAAGCTGGCTCTCATTTGAGCGGTTTTTCCAAGATGTTATGTCCGCTTCCAGAACTAATAAATGGGATATTTACAGAGAAAGGGATTCCAAAAGGTCCGAGAGATATTCAAAAGGTAAACAATTTCATTTTAACATATTAAAAGGAATATCAATTTTTTAAAGATATAATTGTCACCTTACAATCAAACTACAAACATTTGCGACCGTTGAATTTTATCATTTCTTTGTCTCACAATATCTATATTGAGGGGTCAATAACTGACATTATAAAATCCCACTTTAAGTATTTATGTTAAATTCCCCATACCATATTAGTCATTTTAATACAGTTGCATTCTTGAAAAATTCGTATCACAAAATGCTTTGTGTTTTAGTTTTGATTTGACAATGTCAATGTCATTTTATTTGTCAGATAGGAGTTGTTTTCATGAGTTCTGAGGAAAAGAAGACTCCCATTTCAAAGGTCAAGGTCATACTTAACCCTTTACTCTATAGATACGCATTTCCCGCACCAATCACAGAAGGCCTTTGAACACAGGGCAGGAAGAGTTCAGATTGCTCGTGACAAGCAATCTGAACACTTCCTGCACTGTTTTCCATTCAGTCAGTTAATATAAACAAATCACCCATTGCTGATACGTGGTGAATTAATGCTTTCAATTTGGAAGAGTCGCAAGAAAATGCTTATGGAGCAAAGGGTTAAACTTTGTTTGACAACACTTTCAGTCTGTTTTAAATTTCATGTCCGGTCTGTAACTTTATCACCTATGGATAAATTTCAAAATCACTTATCTCAATTCATTATTGTCGTGCATAAACCCAGACTCGTACCTCAAATGGCAAGGTCACACTTTGAGTTTGTTTGACAACACTTTGAGTCTGTTTGGGAATGTAAGTCTGGTCTGTTACTTTGTCAAACATGGATGGATTTCAAAAACACTTTGCTCTATTGATCAACATGATCTGGCAACATGTCTGAGGTAAAAGTCACACTTTCAATTTGTTTGATATTACATGTCAGATCTGTAACTCTTTCTTAAATGGAGGGATTTTACAATATCTTGACACAAGTGATCAACATGTCATGATGATGTGTCACCTGCATTTGCCTGTAGAAATATTCATATCTTTACTTCAGATGTCAAGTTCAAATTTACACAAATGCCAAGGTCACACTTTAATGTAAAAAAACATATGAAATTACCTCTCTAATCTCAAATGTCAGCCCATTACTCTTCATTTTAATAGTTACATTTAAATCACTACCTATTATAGAATATATCATTATTTTCACAGACCCTTTGAGGGGCATGTGACACTTATCAGTTACATTTCTTGTTTGAATATGAATTAAATATAAATTTGTGTAATTTGAGTTGAATTAATACATAATTACTACATATTGCTGAAACAGGTGCCCTAAACAATAGACACATCTGCATAATTATGTGATACTGCGTAAATTACTTTTTTTTAAAAAAATAAATATCACATTCCTGTAATAGCTCTATTGAAAATTATCAATCTACAAAAAATAATATTTTTTTGCTCAGGATCATAATTATCAATAGCACCCTTACAGTAATATTTCAGTTTTAAGTAACTTCTTTTTAATATATTGATGGGCAAAGGAAGTGTAGACAATAATAGGCATCTTCTTCACGAAACATCCCAACATGAGTATACACTCAAGCTGATATTTCAAATTATTTCATTTGATGGTTGATGATATTTGTATTTGAAATTTTCAGAATACAATAATATGCATAATATTGTAAGAATTAACTTTAAAAATAATTATGTTTATAAACATGAAATTTACGTTTCAGTGCATACTCTAATTAAGATTGTTTGTGAATATGGAACCAGAGCCTATGGACTGCCAGTGACAGAGTAGACATTAACCTTCACTCTGTTGTTTATTGTCTCTACAAGATTTACATTTTTTAATCATTGTGTCTGTTAATGAATTTGTCTCAATTTGTCATCCAGTGGTGAATATCATTACAAGATAGTATGCACTCTATCAGCTGTGCAACTAGGGCCAATGGTGTGACATTTTCTAATTTTAACTAAAAACGCTTAAAATGGATAAACAAACACCAAATCTACTTTTAACTTTCATACACTTTATATACAGTTTAAACATACATTTTCAACTGTTTATTAAATTCACATTACATACATATGTTTAACATGCGTGGTACTATTTATATGAAAAACGTATGTACTCTAATACATTAACAATATGTTTAACATGCTTGGTACTATTTATTTGAAAAATGTATGTATTCTAACATATGTTAAACGTACTTTAAACATATGTTTAACATGCGTGGTACTATTACTATGAAAATATGTTTTGACCCCACGTTAAACATATGTTAAACGTATGGCCAGATATGTATGTTAAACGTGCATGGTACTGTTTATATGTAAACGTATTTTTTGGCACGTACGTTAAACATAAGTTTAACATGCGTGGCATTTTCACCTGTGTAGATGTAATAGCACCCTTAATTTAGCTTTTATAGCTAAAGATTGATTGATTGGATATTAAGTATCCTTTTTATGCCATCGAGGGTAAACAGACGATCAGTTTTACCACCGTTTCCTAGGATCCTGAAAAGCACACCCCTGATAATTTCTCACTCGAATCAGTGGTGAGAGACGAATGATTATGAGACACAATGTAGTATATCAATCATTCTGGAGACTGTTGTCAGGTTGGAAATCGAACTCACGATCCCTGGATTGATAGTCAGATGTGCTACTGACTTAGCTAATTCAACCCGGCGATGGTTAAAGGACAGCAAGGCTGAAGTCGTTACACATTTCCAGTAATCGTCTGTCCGTTAACTTTTTCTTGTATTTAAAATAGCAACCTCATTTTAGCTTTATTGCCCAAAGGTCAGCAGAGTAAATGACATGGTACATTGTCCGTCAACTTCATGTAGTTGCAGTAGCACCCAAAAAGATCTCAATCAACATCTTAAACCAACCAGATTACAAATGACCCCACCAGGGAGCTTATAAGCATATTTTAAGGGAAACTTAAAAGGTTTGTTAAAATCAGGTCCCGGGTTATCACAGTGGTCACAGTTTTACATACGTTTAACATCAATAAAGCATAACTTTTCTGTGTGGGCACAATAAACACCCCAAAAGGGTTGATTTTACAAAAAAAGATCTTCTAAAATGTTCACCTGTCTAATTGTGGCCAGTAGAGTGATTCATTCCCTACTTCTTACCTCAAACTGGATTTAGTATGTAGTAACTTGTGATGGCTATTGGCAGAAAGTTCGAGGAAGCCTTCCAGAAAGTGCTATTTATGATGGATGAGAGGTTTCTAACCTGGTGTCATGGAGGTGACTAAACTTAACTTTATTAGTCTCCTACCGGTTACGCACAGATGGAACTATAAGTATTTACCTCTGTCTGTCCTGCTTCTGTCTAGATAGATTACACAGTAAGCATCCAAGCTAGATTTGTGAAACTTTGCATGTGGATAGAGTGCAATAAGATCATTTCATTTGGACAGAAATTGTGGTTACTTTGGTTACAAAATTAAACCGGTAGGAGACTTATGTGTTGCATGCAATACTCCAGTGTGTTGTATCAATTAACAAATCACTTTTAAATTTTAATGGTGTAGTGGTGAGAGGTCCTACATTGCCAAGTAGTCTAAGGTGCTGTTGTCTCAACCTGTCACCACCGAGGACTGGTCGTCCTCTCACCACCGTGGACTGGTCGTCCTTTCACCACCGTGGACTGGTCGTCCTCTCACCACTGAGGACTGGTTGTTCTCTCACCACCGAGGACTGGTTGTCCTCTCACCACTGAGGACTTGTTGTGGGTAAGAGGATCTTACATGAGTGCTCGTTTATTAAACAGTTGGCAAATATAAAACTCTGCTGTGCATTATATCACAAAGAATTAGGAAAAAATGCTTTTTGGAGATACTATTATACATATATATTCTACTATTGTATCTCGGGGAATTAATCTTTGTCATTTAGTTGTTTGGTCAATTTTTTAACAAAATCAGCATGGAAGCTGAGTTATACAGACAGAGCAGTGAGATATGAAGTTATACAGAGATAACAGTGAGTGATGAAGTTATACAGACAGAGCAAGGAGTGATGAAGTTGTAGAGACAGAGCAGTAAGAGATGAAATTGTAAATATGGAGCAGTGAGTGATGAAGTTATACAGACAGAGCAGTGTGTGATGAAGTTATGTAGCAGGGCCGTGAGTGATGAAGTTATACAGACAGAGCAGTGAGTGATGAAGTTATACAGACAGAGCAGTGAGTGATGAAGTTATACAGACAGAGCAGTGGGTGATAAAGTTATATAGCATGGCAGTGAGTGATGAAGTTGTAGAGACAGGGCAGTGAGTGATGAAGTTGTACAGACAGAACAGTGAGTGATGAAGTTATACAGACAGAACAGTGAGTGATGAAGTTATATAGCAGGGCAGTGAGTGATGAAGTTATACAGACAGAGCAGTGAGTGATGAAGTTATACAGACAGAGCAGTGAGTGATGAAGTTATACAGACAGAGCAGTGAGTGGTGACATTATGCAGACAGGGAAGTGAGTGATGAAGTTGCACAGACAGGGCAGTGAGTGATGAAGTTAGACAGACCAGTGAGTGATGAGGTTGTACAGACAGCAGTGAGTGATGAAGTTGTACAGACAGAGCAGTTAGTGATGCAGTTGTACAGACAGACAGGGCAGTGAGTGATGAAGTTATACAGACAGACAGACAGACAGACAGGGCAGTGAGTGATGAAGTTGTACAGACAGAGCAGTGAGTGATGAAGTTATACAGACAGAGCAGTGAGTGATGCAGTTGTACAGACAGACAGACAGACAGGGCAGTGAGTGATGAAGTTGTACAGACAGAGCAGTGAGTGATGAAGTTGTACAGACAGAGCAGTGAGTGATGCAGTTATACAGACAGAGCAGTGAGAGATGAAGTTGTACAGACAGAGCAGTGAGTGATGCAGTTATACAGACAGAGCAGTGAGTGATGAAGTTATACAGACAGAGCAGTGAGTGATGAAGTTATACAGACAGAGCAGTGAGTGATGCAGTTATACAGACAGAGCAGTGAGTGATGCAGTTAAACAGGCAGAGCAGTGAGTGATGAAGTTGTAAAGACAGCTGCGAGTGATGAAGTTGTACAGACAGAGAAGTGAGTGATGAAGTCATACAGACAGACAGACAGACAGACAGAGCAGTGAGTGATAAATTGGAAATGATGACTCAGTTGTTCAAAACTGTGTAAGCTTACACTCTGTTATCTGAAATGTTGCATGGAACAATATGGGATAAAATGTCCCGAAATTTGGGACGAGTTGTCTAAAAATGTGAAACGAGTTGTCTTAGGACGAGTTGTCATTGGGACAAGTTGTCCATAATTTGTTTATATTGGCAGCTGCATTACTAAAGGCTACAGTATAGACAAGTTGTATGACTTAACAAAGGTAGCTAAATGGTTCTTACACAAGTTTAGGAATATCAGAGACTTAGATGAACAGCTGGAGGCATTTAGAGGCAGGGGGAGTGACTTTAAGATAGTTATTTATCAAGTCATTTAAATATATACTCAAACATTTTTAGTCTTAAATGAATTATTGATCAAGCCATTTAATGGCTCAGCCAAACCTGTGTAAGTGGTCACCTCTATTGAACAACCACTTGTCTTAAGCTGCCACATTTGCTATTTCTTTTGAGTTCAGAATAAATAAACCTACATTAATCAACAACCTGCCTTAAAAGGGCACTTTTGCGCCTTCCCTTGAATGGTTGCTTAAGATAGAATCTTTATTTCCTCCATAATTGGAGAGCATATTTAATAACATATATACAAATTGCAGTAAATAAATACATATAAATGAACAATATACAATGAGTTACAAATGAAGAATGAACATACGATGTGCGTAATATGAAGTCATATTGTAAGAGTATTCATAACATGATGGATTTGTTAAAATAACTTAATAAATTATGATTTTATAAAAATCAATATAGCTTTTTAACTGTCATATAGTATACCTTACACTAATATAAGTGAAATAATAATATTGTCCATCTATAATGAATCTTACCGAAATAAAATGCAAGACACAGTGATAGACTAATGACAACGATGAACCTTATGTATCTTACCGAAACGAAATGTAAGAAATTGATCATACACTGAGTAACACTAAAACAAGGACAATATTAGCAATGTTTTCACACAGTATCCAAGACCACCTACAGTGAAATTGCTAACTATACTACCTACAAATTATGTTTCAATGACGGACCAACATCTGGTCCAAATTTTTGTAATTAGGAACATTCATTTTCTCTAATCAGACCATAACCACTGTACAAATCAGTAAAGTCTGATTAACAAAATGAAACAAAAGTAGGGAAAATCAACAAAGTGACTTTAAAACACAAAAAAAAAGTTAACATTCAATGCTTATCAGCAGAACTCTTCAGAAATTTCATGGAAGTGCTTGAAAATGAAATCACTCCTAAAATAAATCAAACAGGAAATGTGCAGTATACTGTACATGTTAAAGGGAAACGGTGTTTCATAAAATGTAAATTGGAAATTTTCTACCATCATCCTGACAGGACCTGGAAAAAGTCTATGGCGTGAAACTACATTTATGAGAATAACTGCCAGTCTGTATGGTCAGCGTTTTGACATACAGCAAAATTGTGATACACAGGATTCTCAAATGTCAACCCCAACTCATACAAGCGTACCAAAGAGGATGATATCCATATCTCCCATCGAGATCCTGCAGTCACCTGTACATGCCACACAAAGCTGTTACAATCTGGCAGAAATCACCACTGAAGTCAGTGCTTTGAAGGGGTTCTTGATTACCCTACATGATCAAATAGAATTGATGAGTGGGCTAATTACAGAAACACATGACACAATAAACACTTTAATGAATAAAGCATCAATCAGTGGCCAAAATGTTCAGGATAGCTCATACATTCCAGATGCAGATTCTAGCAGTGATTACTCAACTTGTTACATAACATTGAGCAAAACTGTTGGGGACCCTGGAGCAACTTAAAGTACACCAGGTGAAATGACCTACCAGGAGTTCCTTACAAAAACACCTAAACTACCTCAAACTATTAAACTAATACCTGCCCCTAGAAAGCAACAAAGCCTGAAACTCAACAAAGACTGAAGAAAAACAACCATGCTGAGAAAGACAAATCAAATTCACAAAAAAGGACTCGTCAAACTATAAATAACAGAAATCCTGTTCCGATGTCATCCTCTTCTGATACAAATGACAGAGTTCTGTTACTAGGAGATTTAATTCTGTCTAGTGTCAACCAGAAGGGACTTTTGGGAAATGTTCTTGTCAATCCTTTCCCCGGTGCCACTGCTGAAACTGTCCTAAATAAAATTAAGATGTTCAACCTGAGACAATTTACAAGTGTTGTTATATATGTGGGTGATAATGATATTACTAACTCAAGAGATTCAGAACTTGAATATTTTGAGGAAAAATACAGCCAATTGATCAAGTTCATTCAAAATGAAAATCCATGTTGCATGGTCTACTTATGAAATATGTGCCCACGAGGAGATGTGCAAACAGACAAAGCAAACGACTTTATAAAATGTCTTAGTGCTATACATGGAGTTGTTCACATAGATGTAAACAGTGGTTTCTATGACAAATACAATGACCTGTGTAAACATTTCTATGGTGAACGGGGTTGGGTCCATCTATCCCAGTCTGGAGTAAAAAGACTACTTGGCAAAATAAATGACCATATACGGATAGTCGATAACTTTAAATACGTAGCCTATCAAACCAAATCTAAACCGGATACTCAGAGAAGGAAACGAGTAAAACATGACGGTTATACACCACAGCCTCAAATACAAAATGGTAACAGGGACCTTACAAAGCAAACACCAGATGACTAACAAAACTTTCCTAACAAATGTTTGAAATGTGGACTGCAAAATCATGTGACCCAGGACTGTAGGCACAGAGAACAGGTTAGGTGTTTCTCATGCAATTTTTATGGTCATAAGGACAAGGACTCTTGGAACCTATAGGAACTCGGTAAATATGCCAAAAATATACACAATACAAGGGAACTACAATTTGCCAGTGAAAATAGATTTAACATATTAAATGACATATGTGATAGCTGTTCAAGAACTCAATATTTATGTGTCACTTCAAATAATGTATTGACAAATAAACTGCATAACACTGTTTCTGATGAAATGGTTTTTCAAGAACTGACTATTCTTTGTACCTCAAATGATGAGAAATAACTTATCAACCATATGTGGTAGTGTTAATGAAGATTGCGCATATAATGAACTTACTATTGATGACAGTTCATCAGATCTGGAAGCTTTTCATTTAAAAAATAACAACTTACTGAGATCTTCCATATGTGCTTAAAATGACTGTACAAGTAACTTTTATGTGCATGATAGTATATGTTCTGATCTAAATGTCAGTGATTCATTATCATGATATTTTGCCTGTTGATAATGTAAATGATACTGGTGCTTCCATGCATGCCCAAAATTTGATAGATTTAGGGTTGACATCCAAAGGATTTAAAATTGGTCATATCAATATACAAGGCATTCGAAACAAAATAGAACAAATTGATATTATGCTAAACAACTGTAATAATGATGTCCATGTGAAACTAAGTGGAAACAATTACATCCTGGTAGAGTTTTTCAGCTAGATAACTATCAAATGTTTCGAAGAGACAGGGTGATTACAAATGAGAGAAAGGAGCAAGACGAGGGTATTATTGTCTATTGTAAGAATGAAATAAATTGTAAGAGAAGGTGTAATTTGGAGGATGAGAAGGTAGAGAGCTTATGGCTTGAAATAACTCCAAGAAATTCTTAAAGTTTTTTAATTGGTAACTTGTACAGAAATCCAAATGAAAAAGTAACATGGAATGAAAAATTTGAAAAACAACTTGAAAATGTATTATCAGAACAAAAAGAGCTGTACCTCCTCAGAGACTTTAATAGAGACTTACTTAATTTACAAACAAAAAAAGCATGGTTAGAGTACATGGAACCTTTTGGCCTTTTTCAGGAAATTAATGTTGCTACGCGGATAACTTCAGCCTCAGCAACTTTAATAGACCATATTTATTGTAATATTCAAAGTAACATAATATCATTTCATGTTCCACAAGTAGGACTAAGCGATCACTTCCCCATATTTCTGACACGTAAAGCTAATTGTTCTCAGCCTAAAAATTCACATCACACAATATGATATAGGTAGTTTAAAAATTTCAATAAAAAAAAGTTCAATAATGATCTTCAATCTGCCCAATGGGAAAATTTTTGAAGACGCAAATGAAATAGTTGAAACATGGTCTTCTATGTTTTTAAAAATTGTTTGATTCCCATATACCCATCAGGCAACACAGAGTTAAAAAAAAAACATCAGCCAAAATGGATTACACCTGAGATAATTGAAGCTATTAAAACTTGTGATAGATTGAAATCCTTAAATAATGAGATGGAGTACAGGAAGTGGAGAAACAAAGTCTCCAGCCTCATAAAAGAGTCTAAAAAATCTTAATATGAAGCATTTATCACTGAAAATCGAACCAAACCTAGTACTATCTGGAAACTATTTAATGAACTCAATGTATCTAAACAAAAATGTAACACAAACGTTTTAAATTTAAAGATTGGTGATAATGCCATTGAACATCCAAATGATATTGAAAATGAATTTAATTACTTTTTTGTATCTGTTGCTTCTAAACTAAAAGAACCTATTTTGAACCCAAGTTTTGAAAAACTGAGCAGTTTCTGTGATGAGAAAATACCTGCCAACACATTATTTAATATTCCCGAAATTTCAGTAGAACAAGTAAGAAAATTTCTGATAAACATTGACATTACAAAATTCACTGGCTGTGACAATATTGGACCACACTTAAATTGTCAGCAAACTACATAGAAGACAGCATAGCTTATATCTGCAACTATAGTATCAAAAATTCAGTATTTCCAGACAAATGGAAAGAGGGTAAAGTTACACCCTTATATAAAAGTGGAGTAAAAGATGATATAAATAATTATAGACCCATTTCTGTCCTACCAATTATTTCAAAGATACTAGAAAAACAGATCCACGACTCTTTAATGAAATATCTCACTTATTACCAGTTACTGCACAAGACACAATCTGGTTTTCGCCCTGGGCACTCATGTGAAACGGCATTAGTACGAATGTGTGTGAAAAGTCTTGTGTGTGCAGAAGAAAATTGTTGTTGTTTTTAGTATTGTCTGCATTGAATATTTCATGTACACATTTATTTCATTTTTGTATATCTTGTAAATAATAGAGGGCCACATGGAAGATTAGTTTTAAACTCAATGTGTTACCTTCTAAAAATAAAGTCACTTATCTTATCTTATCTTATCTTTAACAAACAGTAGACATTAGCAGTATTGATAAAAGTTACTTTAACATATTGTGAATTATCCCAATATTGAGCAATAATATATCTTCAATCTGTTCAATGTCAGATAAATATTCATTAAGCCTGGAAAGCAGTGCATAAATCTGATCTTTAGGCGTCTTTTTAATAAATGAATTAAAAGCCTGAAGACCACAAGTCGTTATTACTGCGTCCCAAAGCTTATTTCTTTTGACAGTGTTTGAAATACAAAAATGAACAATATGTAGTACTAAATTATCTACAAGCGTATTACATTAATTTTTGTTACATAGCTGAACAGCTGTAAACGATTGCAGTTTACTTAGTAGTGACACTGCTGTAAAACATTGTGATTTTACATACTGATTTTTCCTACTTAATTGCCATAGGAAGCAAGGCCTATTTATGCTAAACATACTCATGACATATGATGGACCCATCTTGTCACCTAACCTTATTAACATTGTATTTGAGTTATGTATTAGCACTTTTTGTCTAAGAATATATTTCCGTTTTAGAAAAATTAACCAAATAATTATATAGATCATACTACGTTAATATTCTATATATGTCAGGAATAAAACCTAAAGTTTGTTTATCATCACTAAGATATCTTAACAGACGATTAACAAATAATTGCTTAGCAATATACTTATTTGGGAGTCTGCATAATTGACCAAAGAATTGTAGCTTCCTGTAGTCGATTTCCATTTATGTGAAGTTACACCAATAGAGCTTAAAGCAAAATCCGTATTTACATATTGTGGGATATTTTAGATAAATTTTATACAGAATCTATGTCCTAGTTGTATAATATTTGATTTGGTTAATGAATTCCATAATTCACAACCATATAGAGATTTTGTTATAACGATTGACTTATATATTGTTAATGTTGTCAAGGGATTAAGACCATGCGGATGTAAGCCACTATTAATAAGACTTAAAAAAATCCACATAACTTATTATTTGACTGTCGAACTTGATCACTAATACACATATATGTGTCACATATAATTCCTAGATGTGTATAATTTTCTGTTTCATGAATAATGTTACTAGATCCTAGTTCCCATGACCTGCAGTTTTTATTAAAGTTATGTTTGGATTTATTAAAAACAACAATAGCACATTTTAAGGGATTATAATCATATCTCCATTTTATGGAATATTTGTAGCGAATATCTAGCATTTTGTCTAAACCTGACTTTGAATACGATACAAGAACCATATCATCCGCAACAGTAGGGGTACCGACCTTCAAGTTAAAAATACACAACTCAAGACGCCTACCTTCTATGTCTTTTGTCAGACCATCAATGAAAAGAAGATATAATATTGGTGAACTTTTACCCCCCTTGTCTTGTTCCTTGAAGAACATTGAACCACTCAGAAATCGACCCTTGGTTTCGTACACAGCTTTGCATATTACGATACATATTAAAGAATGACATAAATATATAGTTTGTAACGCCACTATCAAACAATTTGAGCATAAGTTCATTATACCACACCCTATCAAAAGCTTAAAAATGACTAAATAAATTAAAAGTAATTTATTATCCTATTTGTTTCCATTTCGTTCTTGGGACATTTTAGGATGTCCCATTTATGATATTGTTGTTTATGATTTGTTAAAGCCACTTGCTTGAAAATGCCCAAAATAAGTTGCAAATTCTTCAGGGGTGGAAGATAGGAATTATATTTATTCAGTGTGACATTATTAAGCTATGCTGGTCTTCATCAAATTGGTCTGGAGTAACAACAATGCAGTATATGGAAATAAACAACTTTAATATGACTAGCTCAGGTGATTGTACATCTGATTACCAATCCAATGGTCATGAGTTTGAATCCCCGCCCGACAACTGTCCACATGGTAATGATATACATGTGTATTCGCATTTTAATTTGTTTTTCACCACTGATTCTAGTGGAAAAGTTATCAGACACTTGTGGAGATCAGTGTACTTGATTATATGTTAACCTTCCTAGCTCCCAGGAAAGAGTAATTAGGTAAACTGAGCGTCTGTTAGCCCTCACATGGCACACACATGAAGCTAAATATTCAATCAATCAATCAACTGTATATTGGTTATGTAATACTATATAGTTATACTTATTGTATACTATTGGTTATGTAATGTTTGGATGATTAGAAATTAAATGCATATTTATAACCTCAAAGTATTAAGTTATTCCAAGAGTTGAAAGATTGTCATACATTAAATTTTGTATACTGTTTATTCCCAAGTATAAGGCGCATTTTTTTCCCCAACTTTTAAGATCTTAGAGAAGGGATGCGCGATATACATAAGTACAGAAGATTTCATTTTATGTTTTTTTTACATAATTTTTTAAAGATTTATTTATTCAGAAAAGATTTTGCTACACTGGTATGTTTAGATTAATTTCAGGACAATTTCTTCAAGTGAGTTCAATTATAGGTGATGATTTACCTAGCGGAGAATGTTTTATTTAAATTCAGTCCTTATACATTATATATGCAGTAAAACATGTCAAATAAATCGAAAAATAAGAAAGTGTTAACTGGTTATTTACGTCGTGATCAGAAATAACATTTAAAATAGCACAGACTGGTTTACGTAAAGGTGAAAGTGTATTGACGAATGTGGAATAAATGCAATACTGTTATCGTCATCAATGTTTTTATTTACACATATATCTTTTGTTTGATGCGGTTTGTAGTAGTTTATGTTTATAAAATAAAATCAATATAATATGTTGTATTTTGTTATGGGTAAAAAAAAAATATTGTAAGATTTAAAAAAAAAAAACATGACTGTGTACAAGTGTCAATGGTCATTTCGGAGTATTGAATGCGGGTGCTGCCATGTGGCTTCTGCATATTAGTTGACATCTTAATTGGCATGCCTGGGCAGGTGTTGACTACTCTGAGTATGTGTTGCAGCGACTCCAGTCTACTGTGTGCTTTTTCGGACCAAACAAATTATGTTTAACGTATTGAGTCAGGTATTCCTTCCAACATGTTGCCACAGCCAAATCGGGATGAGATTTCAAAATTATGATGCGCTCTATACACATATATAGGAGAATTGTATTTTTTTTCTTAGTTGTTGGTCTTAAAACATGGATGCCCGATATACACGAATGCGTCTAATACATGAGTAGAAACGGTATCCCTATCATCACCCAATATTTAATATTAAATATAAGTTTATTTGGATGGTAACTTATCTTTCACTCTTTTTACTTGAATTTCTTCCTTCCAATTAGTGTCCAAGATAATGCGATTGAAACATACACAATTATATTTTTGCTCAAATGATAATTAGAATATGTGAGTTGTGGCATCACCACAAAGTTTATTAGGTTCAGCACAAAGAGCTTTGTCATGCATTTTAAGGGGATTGTAAGTCTGACCTTTGTCTGTGAACTCCTAAGGTGGCCAAATAACAATTATAATGATTAATTTCAAATCAGTTATGTTCTAGTTTTTTTAAGAAACGCATTTTGAACTTTAATAGTTTGTACTTACATGTATTTATCTAAGCTTGATTGAGAAGAAGGCTCAGAGCTTGTATGAACCACTCTCAAGTCAACTTCCTGGCTAGAACCAGTACAGTGAGTGATGTCATTATTTGATAGACATCAAGTTGAGCTGTCAACTATCTCTCAACTACACTACCCCCAGCTTACTATTGGTGTTACACTACCCCAAGCTTACTATTGGTGTTACTACACTAACCCCAGATTACTATTGGTGTTACACTACCCCAAGCTTACTATTGGTGTTACACCACCCCAGCTTACTATTGGTGTTACTACACTAACCCCAGCTTACTATTGGTTTTACACTACCCCCAGCTTACTATTGGTGTTACACTACCCCCAGCTTACTATTGGTGTTACTACACTAACCCCAGATTACTATTGGTGTTACACTACCCCCAGCTTACTACTGGTGTTACTACACTACCCCAAGCTTACTTTTGGTGTTACACTACCCCCAGCTTACTATTGGTGTTACACTACCCCCAGCTTACTATTGGTGTTATTACACTAACCCCAGTTTACTATTGGTGTTACAATACTACCCCCAGCTTACTATTGGTGTTACACTACTGCCAGCTTTCTATTGGTGTTACAACACTACCCCCAGCTTACTATTGGTGTTACAACACTACCCCCAGCTTACTACTGGTGTTACTACACTACCCCAAGTTTACTATTGGTGTTACACTACCCCCAGCTTACTATTGGTGTTACAACACTACCCCCAGCTTACTATTGGTGTTACACTACTGCCAGCTTTCTATTGGTGTTACAACACTACCCCCCAGCTTACTATTGGTGTTACAACACTACCCCCAGCTTACTTTTGGTGTTACAGTATCGAAAGGTTACTATTGGTGTTACAACACTACCCCCAGCTTACTATTGGTGTTACACTACCCCAGCTTACTATTGGTGTTACAACACTACCCCCAGCTTACTTTTGGTATTACAGTACCGTCAGCTTACTATTGGTGTTACAACACTGCCCCTAGCTTACTATTGGTGTAACACTACCCCCAGCTTACTATTGGTGTTACAACACTACCCCAGCTTACTATTGGTGTTATTACACTATCCCCTGCTTACTATTGGTGTCACTCATGAACGGCTAAACAGATTTTCAAAATATTTATGAACATGATGTAGTAATGATGACAAACTATAGTTTTGTTAGATTTGTTTAAATGGTGTCCTTAGGATTAAAAATGACCTAACCCAAACTCTAGGGGTAAGGAGGGGCCCCAAAAGGGTACAAATTGAGAATAACTTAAATCGTTTTCTTAAGAACTGGTATATCAGATTTGTACATATTTAATATAAGTTATCCCTATGTGTAGGGGTTTGATTGCAGATAAAAATTTAGGGGATAAAATTTATAGGGGACTTAGAATTTTACATGGGGATACTATGCAAAAAAAAATCTTTTTTTTTTTCATTTATTCAGAAATCACTAGGCCAATTAAACTGAAACTTCACATGGATGTTTCTATTGAATATGAGACTATACAGAATTATTTTTTTCTATCTAAAATTCAAGATGGCTGCTGTTAATAAAAATAGTAAAAAACTTAAAAAATCTTCTTCTCATGAATGGCCCAACAGATTTTCAAAATGTTTATGTAGTAATGATGACCAACTATAGTTTTGTTAGATTTGTTCAAATGGTGTCCCTAGAGTTAAAAATGACTCCGCCCCATGTTTCTATTGCATTTCAAAAAATGTTATGGCCACTATGAGTCAGTAGAGCGTCCTCAGGTCCTCTTGGGCCTCTTGTTTTTATATAATATGCACTCAGTCATCAGGATAAATCATAAATGACTGTCACGCCATGACAATTTTTTTCTGTAATTTGAAGAAAACATCTTTGAAAAAAAAAACGTTTGCTGCAACAATATCACTAATCCATACCCAGTTTCAAGGTCTTAGTATATTAAGATGAAATGTGGAAATCATGAAACTTTGTTTAAAAAGTCATGTTATTTTATTGTTAAAAATGTACAGACGATTTACTCTGAGAGAATGTCCTGTTTTGTTTTGTAATGTATCGAGACGCGCGACTTTCTATACTAGTTTAAACAACAGCCGGTCTATGCTTCTACAGCGCTGTTTTCGGTCTTCCTGGCGCTGTTTATTTTTCTTTAACGGATGTTAAAACGTTATGAGAAAAAGAAATTAATGTTTATGTTCATTTTGAAAGCAAATTATGCTAAAAAAATGATTACATAATTTGAGAAATTTAATTAACAATTGTGGCCATGTTCATAAAAAAATTAATGTCACATACTGCATTAAATGACTTCCATATTGTGCAGTGTGCATGCTAAAACTATATTTTTGTACTTATTCTGATTGCATTTTAATCAGTTATGACATACATGCCAAGAATGAATAAGGAGCAGAAAACTTGCTAATTTTGTGTACTAATAAGTCAAAATAATTATGCCACAGTACAATTCTTGTTCCTATTTTTCTACAGCATTGGTATACCATTTATTTTTTAACATCTAAACTGTCATTTAACTATTCAGCAATGGTCTGTAAAAAATCCAAAGATTGAGAAATAAAATGACTGATAAAATATAAAAGACAAAATGGAAAGTTTGATGTCCATTTGAACAGCTAAAAACAAAATATCGTAGCAATTTAACAGGAGTTTGCAATAACCTCTGTTACGCAGCCTCTTGTGTTAAGCAGCCAAACATGTTAGTTTTATACTTACAGCCTAACTTGGTCTGTATTCAACAACCACATGCTCTAAGGGGCCATTATAGTACATCCCCATTGTATGCTGCAACTTAACACAGGTTTAGTTGTATATCATATGCGCATTACTCATTACTATTCTGAAAAACTCAAGAACGCCCATCTACTCTGATTTTGATAAGTAATACTCATCGGCTTAAAAAATTATCTGAGCTCTGCAGTCAAACCTGTATAGGTGGTAACACCTCTATTTAGCAGCCACTTGTCTTAAGCAGCCACATTTGTTATTTCCCATTTACTTAAGAACAAATTAACCTGCCTTAATCAACAAAGGCCAATTTTTGCTACTTCCCATGACTGGCTACTTAAGACAGGTTTGACTGTACATGTATGGTTGAATTGGAAATTTTATAATAATTTCCGTCTGTAGCTGGTAATTTGAATATTAGAATTGCTGATCAGTAAAAGAGATTTCAGATGTTTTATTCATGTTTAAGAGAAGCCATTATAAATGCATCAAAGGCCATGATAATTCACGAAAATGTTTATTTCTTTATAAAAGAAATATCTTCAGATAGTGGTTATGCAGTTTTAAGCAATTATTTGCAGACTGTTTCAATATCACTGCCAACTGGTACCAACGTCACTGCCAACTAGTACCAATATCACTGCCAACTAGTACCAACATCACTGCCAACTAATACCAACATTACTGCCAACTAGTACCAATATCACTGCCAACTAGTACCAACATCACTGCCAACTAGTACCAGTATCACTGCCAACTAGTACCAATATCACTGCCAACTAGTACCCATATCACTGTCAACTAGTACCAGTATCACTGCCAACTAGTACCAGTATCACTGCCAACTAGTACCAACATCACTGCAACTAGTACCAACATCACTGCCACCTAGTACCAGTATCACTGCCAACTAGTACCAGTATCACTGCCAACTAGTACCAACATCACTGCCAACTAGTACCAACATCACTGCAACTAGTACCAACATCACTGCCAACTAGTACTAGTATCACTGCCAACTAGTACCAACATCACTTCCCACTAGTACCAGTATCACTGCCATTTAGTACCAGTACCTCTGCCAACTAATACCAACATCACTGCCAACTAGTACTAACATCACTGCCAACTAGTAACAACATCACTGCCAACTAGTACCAGTATCACTGCCAACTAGTACCAGTATCACTGCCAACTAGTACCAACATCACTGCCAACTAGTACCAGTATCACTGCCAACTAGTACCAGTATCACTGCCTACTAGTACCAGTATCACTGCCAACTAGTACCAACATCACTGCCAACTAGTACCAATATCTGCCAACTAGTACCAATATCTGCCAACTAGTACCAATATCACTGCCAACTAGTACATTGACACACCTAGACTTTGTCTTCAGATCATTTTAAATAAAAAAAAATGTAAGTTTTCCATTTTGGCAGATTTGAAATAGAAGTTTGCATTTTAAACTGTAAACAGATTTAAAATTACTTTACCTAGATTGTTTAACATGATTTTACAATTTGGACAAATCACCCTAAAAGTCTTCCTGGATAGAACCAGTACTAAGCATGAATTATGCTTTTTAAGTATCTGCCACAAAGGTTGTGTTGTGGGAGATTAAAGGCATATGAAGACAAATAAAAAACAATAACAAATTTAGAATTATATCATAAAAGTAAACTTGTATTATTGCTTGTATTCAATTTAAAATGTTGTAATAGATGCATACTGAAATGTTTAAACAGATTTTAGTTATAAAGGAAGCCAAGGAGCAGGGGATGGCCATTACCTGTGAGATGGCACCACATCATCTTATCCTCTGAAGGTCATAGGTCAGAACAGAGATCAGGTAAGGTCATGCCTGGTAAATAAGGAATACCGAGAGGCATTGTGGGAAATTATGTCCATTATTGACTGTTTTGCAACAAACCACGGTCAAATATTGTAATATAAGTCAACATATACATGTTTAATGAACAGGCCCCGGTTTCACTAAACTTCTTAAGTTGAGTATTTCCTCAAACTCAAAGTTCCACTCAACTGAGATTTCTCAAGTTTTCTGTTTCACGAAATTTCTCAACTCGGATTTGAGGATCCTCAACTGAGTGAAATATCTGAGATTTGTTATTAAAATCGCAAGCGGCCTAACGCGAAGTTTTCGACGCGGAGGTACAAAAGTCGATATTTTTGTTGACAGCTCGCGCGGAAACGCGGTAAATTTCAATAAATTTGGTGTAAAATAAAATGCAATGCAAAACAAGCGGTGGCATAATTTATACGTTATTGTCAATCTAATGTTGTTTTTTTAATACTTTAACGAGTTATTTTCTGCGCTTTTATAAAAAGCCACGATGAAGTGAAACGATGTATATAAATATCATTCAAGAATGCAAGCACACAACTACTGACGTCACATCACTTGTGTGCGAGCAATCAATAAAATGTGTTCAGGCGCGGAGCAGGGCGGAGTCCCAGCTACTGGCGGAAACCGGCTCAGATCAAGATGTTTTACACCAAACCCGACAAGCAACACGTTACATGTACACAATCAATGCCTGACCACCCGGGAATATCAAACATATCTATATTAGTAATGATGGTGACTCTCTTGAAACTATAATTATTTCAAAAACAGCAACAAACCCGATTCTTGTATCAGAATAACACCGTAATTTCAAGATGACATTGCCAGTCACGTGACTCTCATGTATATGTATCGGAACCTCGAGATATCCCTCAAATGATCATAGGTGTGTGCGTTTTGGTATTCTTTTATCCGTATTCGGGATATTTTGCGGTTTCCCCCTGCCATCGTGATCTATCTAAATCGTTTGCGTCTTAGTTTAAAATGTATCAGGTAATAACACTACGTCATCACTTCACCCCAGTCGCAAATATTTGATCCGCTCGCCTGAAATAACTACAAGAAATATGACGTAACCAAACAAACTAGTGTACACGTCTTACAATTGAGTAAGGTGAACTGCGTATTTATTGTTGTGGTGATGCTTTTCCTATGCTATTGCGATGGGATCGAGAGGGTCATCTTTAACCTAGTGTAGAGCTTTACACCGCTTGATGTCGTGGGTCCGAGCCATTTTCGGTCCAAACACTTTGAGTAAGAAAATAGATATATAAATTTACTCTGGTAGAACAATGAATCCACTAATAAAACGTAGACTCTTGGAAGACTGGTTGTGTTAACATTAAAAATAACACAATAGATCTATCAGTACTCTGTCACAACGTAGAGTGATTCGCGTCGACAGTTTGTCACAGATTCACGTCGGCAGTATTATTGTTTTGTAAATTTTGTCACAGTTGCTAGTCGATAGCGGGGATATAATCGTTGATATGTTAATATAATCAAACGTATGAAGTATATTTTTGACATTCCGGGGAATGTAGTATATTATAAGTAAAATACGATTAAATTGAACATCTGATTATGAATATTTCTTCAAGTTTTAAATTTTTAAAATGTCACAGGTTTGTGACGACAGGGTAACGGAGGCATGTCGATCCTTATTTAAATGTCACGGATTCAGTGTCGAAAGTTTTAACATTGTAGAATAGTTCAACCCTACGCCATTACTGCCATTTACACGTCGAGTCTCGTACAGAGACTCTCCGGCATATAGTTTTAGAGCATTGTCGTAATGTTACGGATTAAGTCGGTGAAAGTTAGAACAGACACACGGAAGCAAAACAATACCTCGGTACTTGCAACACAATAGCAATAGTCATGTTTCGTGAGACTTCCGCTGGTAGTTTTAAACTCTACATATAACGAATCATTTCAGGGGAAAATTGTCACTTTTGATACGTATTGACGTTTTGAGTGATGTATTTATCAAGCTCATCGATTGATGCATGTCTTGTTCTCAATTAACTGCCCAAGATTGAGACTCGGATTTAAGTCTTCCGTTATTCCCCATTATTCGTTTTCTTTTATCTAACAAATAAGAAATTCAATTAAGATTTGAACTTGGAACCTTTTCAAACTTTTCTGGATAAGTTAATAAAACACAACACATATGGTAAAGTTATCTTGTTTTTTTATGAAATAATAAAACAAAATGTACACAAAAACTATCATGATCTGCTGGGGAAAACATGAAAGACAAGTTAGTGTAACGTGAATACCTGCAAGTATACTTGGGATTCTGGAGATGTGCTTATTTACACATATCAATATATCGTACATTGGACCCACCCTCACAAAAAAATAAATCTTGTATTCATGTGTTGTATACGTTTCATATGATTATATGATCATTTGAAAGGGAAAAAGATGTAGTAATGATATCTTATATATAGGCTCTACTCAGTAAAAAAGAAACGTCCCTCTTTTTTATAACTGATGTAGCTCTGTCTGTGTTTCATGTCCAATGTCCATGTATGTTTTACCCTGGCGATGTTGAGAATGAGATCATATGCACCGTGTACATAGCACTTAGTGCCCAGAACATTCATTTCCACTTTAACCACGTGCACATGCGGTCGACAGGTTTTTCAGTCCATGTCATACGATTCATGCAATAGAGGCCAATTTGATGTTTTTTTTTAGTTTTTCACTGTTTTCAACATGCAACGGATTTCTGAAAACGGACGCAATAAAATGATAGTGGGTGGGGTAACGGCCATAGTGGTCGCATTCCAGTTATGGTGCTGTCGCAAATAGAATGAGCGACTTGAGGCACGTTTCCGATATACCTGAACTATTTACAGTCACAGTGACCTGGTAAACAGTAAACCTGTAGAGACAAAGACCGGAACCGAACGTTGACGTGCTTACGTCAGTGTCTGTTGCCACGGCTACCTTCGCTTGGCAGCATGGCGTTTCAGTACAGACTATTCGTTACCGTTTGCGTCGTAACTCCCAACTAATCAGAGTGCGAGGCGCCCATACACTAGAACTGGTCAAATAAAGACCTGACGTTACCTCGCTGCCATGCTTTTATGTGTGCGACGTCATCTGAACTGAAGTTAAATGGCAGCCTATGAATGTGATGTGTCAGTGTCAGAAGTCATCAATTGGCATTTTAGTATATAGGAAAACACTACGAAGTATGTGACCAAGTTCAAAAGTTTTTTTATTGAAAGAGAAAATATCAAATTATTCATGGTCATTTTATAAAAAAACAGAACACAATGATATTATTTATTGTACCTAATTCTTAATAAATCTGAATTATTGTTTTCTAAATGTTAATAAGGCCATCCTTAAAAAAATATTTGTTTGCTGTGCTCCGACCCAGTATTTTTCATGTGGGTAGGTAGTAGCTATTTTTTTGGGCAAAATTTGAATTTGCATTGTCACTTTAAAGAAAAATGGACAGAAATAATTAAAAACAAATTAAATGCTTTGAAAGTCAATAAAACGGTTTAGGTAGCTGTTATTTGGAGTGAATAGGTAGGAGCATGGCGAAACAATATATTTTTTAATACGGCCTAAGTCTGAATTATTGTTTTCTATTATCAGTAGAAATAAAATGATTTACATGAGCTTTGTGTGTTTATTTGTTATACTTTTAAGATATTCTTTCCAACAAATCCAGGAACTACATGTAGGATTCAAATAATGCAATATAAAATCCACACCAAAATGTTCTTATCAATTTTCTTGTATATATATATATATATATTAACTTGATTCTTTTATGGAAGTAGTCATAAATCTTACATTCCTCCTTTTTTTTTGTCAAATGTTAAATAATAATTTATTTCTTGCAAAAGGCCTTAGGCCCCATCAGCATACAAACATAAAATTTCAATATACATGCAAAACAAACAAGTAATCAATGGCACCGTTTTACCAAAATTTACACATTGATCATGAAAAAACTAAAAATTCAAACCTTAAAAAAAACAAAAAAAATGTTAAATTAAGACAGCCTCAACATATTTATCATGAATAAGTTAATATTCAAAACTGAACAAATGTTAATCTAAGCCAGCCTTAATACACTCGTCCGAGATGAATAATAAACATAAATCCAAAACCCAAATATAAAACAGAAATTACAAAGCAATATTATACACTTTACTACATAATGCATATCATTAGCTATCAAATATAAAAAAATGAAATACATGTACATTTACTTTAGAGAATGTAGATCTAGTATCTCTGCAAACAATACTTTCTTATAGTAGCCAACCATGCTATTACTACATCATCTTCTGCTTCACTTTACTGCCTTTCTTACATTTTTGTTAACAAAGTTAAAATGAATCAATACTGTCAGTGTCTTCTCATGTAAGTAATCCAAGCAATTGATTGAATATTTAGCATCAGTTTTATGTCATCAAGGGCTAACAGAGAATTAGTTAACCTAACCACTGTTTCTGTGGATCCTGAAAGGTTACCCAGTACTCGAGCACACCACATCTTTGCAAGTAACTGGTAACTGATAACTTTCCCACTTGAATCAGTGGTGAGAGACGAATGATAATGAGACACAATGTCATATATATATCATCACAGAGACAGTAGCTGGGCGGGGATTCAAACTCACAATCCCTGGATTGATAGTCAGATGCGTAACCAGGCCCGGCATTTCCAAGCAAGTAATCCATTGAAGTTATGAAATGCAAGACTGCATAATCTTAGGTAGGTGACTGACCCCAGCAGCAAAAAACAGATCTGCAAAATAAAAACATCATTTCATTGATAAATATAGTTAAATTAAGATGCAGGACTAAAACTACTGACATTTCTATTGATTTCAAAGTAAGATTTTTACTATGATATATTTATAGCTCAAGTTATAATTCTAAAGATTTTGATTGTTTGTTTATATAGATATTACAAAATTAATTGAAGGTATAACAATTGCATAACTTTGTGTGTCTCAAAACAACAGCTACAGTATTCACCCATATAAAGGCTCCCACCAATTAAGGTCCAAAAGATTAAAAAAATATTTTTTGAAGTGCTAGCAGCAAAAAAAATGCTATTAATTGTAGTGTGTCATTACTTATATATTATATATCCAACATAATATTATTCGTAAACTCTTAAACATATATATTTTTTTGGCTGACTCTTTTGAAAAATGCATCGCCTAAGGTTGTTTATTTTGACAAATACGGTAGTCAGGAATCAATGTCTCCTGGAGTGCCCTTAATGGTAGCGAAGAAACAGGTGAAGATGTATTGTATTGGTAGTAGTAATTATGAATGGGTTTTAAACGCCACTTTCAACACATTTCAGGTTATATATGGCATATCCAGTTTTACTGGTGGAGGAAGACCTCATCAGAATGAACAGAACCACCATCCTTCCACTAGTAACTGGCAAACTTTCTCACATAAAGTTTTTGGAGCGAGAAAAACTCGAACCTACGACCTTATCGGTGAGAGGTAAGTGATCTTGAGATGGCATCTTAGACCACTTGGCCACAGAGGACCCTTAGTAATTATGAACTGACTAGTGTTTGACTATATATTTTTGCATGGGTAATGAAATGCTCACCTTGTATCAAAGCTTCCATATCATCAAGAACCAGTATTATATATAACCATGAAGATGTTTGTAACTGACCAAAGATAATTCCACTGATGTCAGATATCTGCTGAAATAAGACAAATACATAAAATCACGAAAACATGCTATGAATGTCTTTAGAAAATAACATTATTTTTAAAATGGATGAAAAGCATCTCATTATCATAAATAAAATAAAATCCAGATGATCATCCAATATACCAAACCGTGACAAAATCAATGTTTCAATCGGAGGTAAACCTGAAACAAATCCCAATTCAGCACTTATATTATATATTATATGAGCTGTAACATATCATATTTTTAAAAAATTGTGAGCATACAGAATTGTCAGTTTTGAATATCCTTAGCTTGCCATTGATGAAAATTGAATATGGCTGAAACACAGACTTAATTTATCTTTTTAAAAACTTTTTTTAATTATTGGTATTTTAATAAAAAAAAAAAAAAATGATGTAGGTCAATCCATATGGGGTGCCGTTTTTACTATTTAATCATAATAAGTTATATCACTTATCTGAATAGGTGATATCACTTATTGAAGTAGGTGATATCACTTATTCAATCAAGTGATAATAACCTATTTGAATAAGTTATATCACTTATTCAAACAAGTGATATCACTAGTCCATTTTGAATTAAGTGATTTCACTATGTTTACTAGGTGATATCGCTTATTAGATTAGGTGATGTCACTTATTTGAAACGAACAAGTGATATCCCTCATTACGGTTAAATAGTAAAACGACACCCCATAACCCCATGAGATAGAATTTCAGAGACTGCATCGGTATTAGTTGTCCATTTAACCTGACCCACAAAGGCACTATAGTCCCACCCCATCATTGATTTTGTATGCTTTGTATCAATATATTATATTCTTTAAAAAAATATGAGTCGGTCGGGTTATGATAATAGATTTAGCAGTCTTAAAATAATAAAGTGTGTGGGTGGGATAGATCTAAACACCAATTTAATAGATACTGAGGACTGAGGACTGTAGGACACGATAGCCTACTGACAAATTGACAACCTACAGCCGGTATATAGATCTATTTGATACACCTCGAAGTTGGTCACAAAATGTTCACTTATGGTTTGTGAGATGGAGAGTCTTCAGTACGAGGTGATTGTTGACCAATTTTTTGCAACTGTTCATCCGTCGTTGTCTACGCTGCCGGTGATGGACGGAGAGTCGATATCGGCATAGACAAATGTGTGTTTCGACGATAATTTTTTATGACAAACAAAAAAATAATCAAATAAAAATTAGATCCACAATACATGTATATCTATTGAGAAGAAGAATTTGCCGAAACAAAATATAAATACACAAACCTTGCAAGTTTCCAGTCGTCAGTCATATTTCCAATCCTCTAGTATGAGCGTAGAGCAGAATTTTAAAAAATATATATAGGCCTATGAGATCCACATAGGCTCCATGTTTGCGTGAACAGTGATAATTCAACATCTAAATATCCAACTTGTCTAACAATCGTGTAGACGTTTCGAACACAGTGACGTCAGCTACTCCATTGCATCACCTTGTGTAAACGCAAACCACACCTTTGGAGATTGTTCGCGTGAAATATCAATATTTCTGTCCGAAGCCGGCTTTGTTGATATCGGCGCCATATTTGAGGAAATGATTTGAGATAGGTAGGGAGGAGCCTCAAATATTTGAGGAAATACTCAAGAATTGAGTTGAGAAATTTCTCAAAAACATTTCGTGAAACAGGATTTGAGGAAATCTCAATCTATTTCTGGAAAATCTCAGATTTGAGTTTGAGGACGGACTTAAGAAGTTTAGTGAAACCGGGGCCTGTAATATATAGTTTTTTACTAAAGTAGCCATTTATATTCTGTATTTTGTACCATTTATATCAACAATTGCTTTATAGTTGTCCATCAAAATTTCACTAAACTTACAGAAAAATCAGTTTTGGAATAGTACTGCTGTACTGAAGGTTCATGTTACTTACATAACTACATCTTTACAAACATTTCATTAACGATGTGTAATCTATCTCACTCAGTTTCCTGTTCTTTTTCAGTCCAAGGGAAATGTAAGATTATTACATTTTACAGACTTGTCAGCTATGAAGAGGATGGACATCTGTCAGGTATCACAACAGTACCTCCAGGCAGTGACTTTACAGACATCAGTCCGGTATCACAACAGAACCTCCAGGCAGTGACTTTACAGACATCTGTCCGGTATCACAACAGTACCTCCAGGCAGTGACTTTACAGACATCTGTCAGGTATCACAACATTACCTCCAGGCAGTGACTTTACAGACATCTGTCGGGTATCACAACAGTCACTCCAAGCAGTGACTTTACAGACATCTGTCAGGTATCACAACAGTACCTCCAGGCAGTGACTTTACAGACATCTGTCAGGTATCACAACATTCACTCCAGGCAGTGACTTTACAGACATCTGTCAGGTATCACTACAGTCACTCCAGGCAGTGACTTTACAGACATCTGTCAGGTATCACAACAGTACCTTCAGGCAGTGACTTTACAGACATCTGTCCGGTATCACAAAAGTACCTCCAGGCAGTGACTTTACAGACATCTGTCAGGTATCACAACAGTCACTCCAGGCAGTGACTTTACAGACGTCTGTCCGGTATCACAACATTCACTCCAGGCAGTGACTTTACAGACATCTGTCAGGTATCACAACAGTTGCTCCAGGCAGTGACTTTACAGACATCTGTCAGGTATCACAACATTCACTTCAGGCAGTGACTTTACAGACATCTGTCAGGTATCACAACAGTCGCTCCAGGCAGTGACTTTACAGACATCTGTCAGGTATCACAACAGTACCTCCAGGCAGTGACTTTACAGACATCTGTCAAGTATCACAACAGTCACTCCAGGCAGTGACTTTACAGACATCTGTCTTGTATCACAACAGTACCTCCAGGCAGTGACTTTACAGACATCTGTCAGGTATCACAACATTCACTCCATGCAGTGACTTTACAGACATCTGTCAGGTATCACAACATTCATTCCAGGCAGTGACTTTACAGACATCTGTATGGTATCACAACATTCCCTCCAGGCAGTGACTTTACAGACATATGTCAGGTATTACAACATTCCCTCCAAGCAGTGACTTTACAGACATCTGTCAGGTATCACAACATTCCCTCCAGGCAGTGACTTTACAGACATCTGTCAGGTATCACAACATTTCCTCCAGGCAGTGACTTTACAGACATCTATCAGGTATCACAACATTCACTCCAGGCAGTGACTTTACAGACATCTGTCAGGTATCACAACATTCATTCAAGGCAGTGACTTTACAGACATACATCTGTCCGGTATCACAACATTCCCTCCAGGCAGTGACTTTACAGACATCTGTCAGGTATCACAACATTCCCTCCAGGCAGTGACTTTACAGACATCTGTCAGGTATCACAACATTCCCTCCAGGCAGTGACTTTACAGACATCTGTCAGGTATCACAACATTCACTCCAGGCAGTGACTTTACAGACATCTGTCAGGTATCACAACATTCCCTCCAGGCAGTGACTTTACAGACATCTGTCAGGTATCACAACATTCCCTCCAGGCAGTGACTTTACTGACATCTGTCAGGTATCACAACATTCACTCCAGGCAGTGACTTTACAGACATCTGTCAGGTATCACAACATTCACTCAAGGCAGTGACTTTACAGACATCTGTCAGGTATCACAACATTCACTCCAGGCAGTGACTTTACAGACATACATCTGTCAGGTATCACAACATTCACTCCATGCAGTGACTTTACAGACATCTGTCAGGTATCACAACATTCACTCAAGGCAGTGACTTTACAGACATACATCTGTCCGGTATCACAACATTACCTCCAGGCAGTGACTTTACAGACATCTGTCAGGTATCACAACATTCACTCAAGGCAGTGACTTTACAGACATACATCTGTCAGGTATCACAACATTCCCTCCAGGCAGTGACTTTACAGACATCTGTCAGCTATCACAACATTTCCTCCAGGCAGTGACTTTACAGACATCTGTCAGGTATCACAACATTCACTCCAGGCAGTGACTTTACAGACATCTGTCAGGTATCACAACATTCACTCAAGGCAGTGACTTTACAGACATCTGTCAGGTATCACAACATTCACTCCAGGCAGTAACTTTACAGACATACATCTGTCAGGTATCACAACATTCACTCCAAGCAGTGACTTTACAGACATCTGTCAGGTATCACAACATTCACTCAAGGCAGTGACTTTACAGATATACATCTGTCTGGTATCACAACATTCCCTCCAGGCAGTGACTTTACAGACACCTGTCAGGTATCACAACATTCACTCAAGGCAGTGACTTTACAGACATACATCTGTCAGGTATCACAACATTCACTCCAGGCAGTGACTTTACAGACATCTGTCAGGTATCACAACATTCACTCCAGGCAGTGACTTTACAGACATACATCTGTCAGGTATCACAACATTCCCTCCAGGCAGTGACTTTACAGACATCTGTCAGGTATCACAACATTCACTCCAGGCAGTGACTTTACAGACATCTGTCAGGTATCACAACATTCACTCCATGCAGTGACTTTACAGACATCTGTCAGGTATCACATCATTCACTCCATGCAGTGACTTTACATACATCTGTCAGGTATCACAACATTCACTCCAGGCAGTGACTTTACAGACATACATCTGTCAGGTATCACAACATTCACTCCAGGCAGTGAATTTACAGACATCTGTCAGGTATCACAACATTCACTCCAGGTAGTGACTTTACAGACATCTGTCAGGTATCACAACATTCCCTCCAGGCAGTGGCTTTACAGACATATGTCAGGTATCACAACATTCACTCCATGCAGTGACTTTACATACATCTGTCAGGTATCACTACATTCCCTCCAGGCAGTGGCTTTACAGACATCTATCAGGTATCACATCATTCACTCCATGCAGTGACTTTACAGACATCTGTCAGGTATCACAACATTCACTCCATGCAGTGACTTTACAGACATCTGTCAGGTATCACATCATTCACTCCATGCAGTGACTTTACAGACATCTGTCAGGTATCACAACATTCACTCCAGGCAGTGACTTTACAGAAATACATCTGTCAGGTATCACAATATTCACTCCAGGCAGTGACTTTACAGACATCTGTCAGGTATCAAAACATTAACTCCAGGTAGTGACTTTACAGACATCTGTCAGGTATCACAATTTTCCCTCCAGGCAGTGACTTTACGGACATATGTCAGGTATCACAACATTCCCTCCATGCACTTACTTTACAAATATTTGTCAGGTATCACAACATTCACTCCAGGCAGTGACTTTACAGACATCACTTAAACACCAAAGTGGCAGAGATATAACAACATTTACGCCATGCAGTGACTTTACAGGCATCTGTCAGGTATCACAACATTCACTTCATGCAGTGAGATAACAGACATCTGTCAGGTATCACAACATTCACTCCATTCAGTGACTTTATATACATCTGTCAGATATAACAACATTTGCTCCAGGCAGGGATGTTACAGACATCTGTCAGGTCTCACAATATTCCCTCCAGGCAGTGACTTTACAGAAATACATCTGTCAGGTATCACAATATTCACTCCAGGCAGTGGCTTTACAGACATATGTCAGGTATCACAACATTCACTCCATGCAGTGACTTTACATACATCTGTCAGGTATCACTACATTCCCTCCAGGCAGTGGCTTTACAGAAATACATCTGTCAGGTATCACAATATTTACTCCAGGCAGTGACTTTACAGACATCTGTCAGGTATCAAAACATTAACTCCAGGTAGTGACTTTACAGACATCTGTCAGGTATCACAATATTCCCTCCAGGCAGTGGCTTTACAGACATATGTCAGGTATCACAACATTCACTCCATGCAGTGACTTTACATACATCTGTCAGGTATCACTACATTCCCTCCAGGCAGTGGCTTTACAGACATCTATCAGGTATCACATCATTCACTCCATGCAGTGACTTTACAGACATCTGTCAGGTATCACAACATTCACTCCATGCAGTGACTTTACAGACATCTGTCAGGTATCACATCATTCACTCCATGCAGTGACTTTACAGACATCTGTCAGGTATCACAACATTCACTCCAGGCAGTGACTTTACAGAAATACATCTGTCAGGTATCACAATATTCACTCCAGGCAGTGACTTTACAGACATCTGTCAGGTATCAAAACATTAACTCCAGGTAGTGACTTTACAGACATCTGTCAGGTATCACAATATTCCCTCCAGGCAGTGACTTTACAGACATATGTCAGGTATCACAACATTCCCTCCATGCACTTACTTTACAAATATTTGTCAGGTATCACAACATTCACTCCAGGCAGTGACTTTACAGACATCACTTAAACACCAAAGTGGCAGAGATATAACAACATTTACGCCATGCAGTGACTTTACAGGCATCTGTCAGGTATCACAACATTCACTTCATGCAGTGAGATTACAGACATCTGTCAGGTATCACAACATTCACTCCATTCAGTGACTTTATATACATCTGTCAGATATAACAACATTTGCTCCAGACAGGGATGTTACAGACATCTGTCAGGTCTCACAATATTCCCTCCAGGCAGTGACTTTATAGACATCCGTCAGGTATCACAACATTCACTCCATGCAGTGTATAGGGATCCTGTAATGCAACTCTATTTATTTTAACATTATAGAATATGGTACATTGTATAGGAAAAAGAATGTTCTAATTTGAAGTGTATCCCTGTCATAGTAAATAACTTTATGTCCAGTAAGATTGGGGTGGTGGTATTTTCCTTAAGGGGTTTAAGACAACCCCAAAAAAGTTTGTATATTGGTGAAACTTCAAAAGGTACAATTGTCACTATGGGCCTCTTCTTATGGGTTTTATACTTCCATGTTTCCAGTTGCATTATAATCTATCATCACAAGAACATTACGATATAAATCTTTTTCACAAAAGGTTCTTAAAACAGGAGTTATATGACAGTGCTGAATTACTAAACTTGAATAACTTCCAACAATATATTAACTTGAGTTACTGAAGTTATATACTTTCTACTGACTGAGCTAACCAAACCAAGTTTTAATAATTGGAAAACGCACTTGAATAACTATCATCCAATCAGCAGTCATTAACTTAAAGCTAATTATAGACTCGAATACTAGCAGCATTACCTTTGTCAAACATTTAGTTTGACACCTTGTTTATATTGCATCAATGCACAGCCATTATATATAATATTTTGATTTACTCTCCTTTGCATTTAATACCATTTTTACTCCTAGATAGTGGACACCTGTGTGAAGAGCGCATCCCTTTTTTAAGTCATTCCCAGGGGGAAATGCTGTACCTGTATATAAATCCCTTCAATATTTTGAAAATTTGAAAGTGTAATTTGATTGGTTAGAAATGATTGCTAACAGTCTGGTACAGTGACTCAATTACAATTATTGAGAAGCCATGAAATTACAGGTAGCGCTAGTAAAAACCACATTTTATATGAAGTTTATTTTATACACACAACCACCTATAAACTATATAAACAAAAGAAATATGTGTAAATGAAATATATTTATGACGACAACAATATTGCATTAATTACACATTTGTCAATACATCTTCACCTTTACGGTAACCAGTCTGTGCTATTTAGAACATTTCCACTTTAACAGGAAAAGAATCATAAACACTTTGATACTTTTTTTATTTATTTGACATTTTTCACTGTATATGTAATAGATATCAACTGAATTTAAATAAAGGGTTTTCACTAGGTATATCATCATTTATAATCAACCTCCCATAAAGAAATTTTGCTGGAATTAACATTGGAACATAGCGGTATCCAAAACATTTCCAAATCTCCGCTGATCTTTAACAAATTACCTTGTCTTTTGTACATGTGTACTTGAATAATTTACAAGTCAGAAAATATATGTGCCTTATGCCTGAATAAAAGTAGTATTAACCAGAGAGAAAAAAACTTGACCGAGGCCAAGCAGAAATTTATGTTAGGATTTGAAATAACATTAGTTAAATGCCTACATTTAAAATTGTTGAAAGTTGATGACATTTTATGCCTATCAGAAGTTATTGTAAAATATCTAAATGTTTGCTGTTTTGACAACACTACATTTGTACCAATACTTATTTTACCCATTTAAAACATATTTGTGCTTTAAAATTTGTTTTAATGGACAGATTTTCAAAATTAAAACATTTTCATTGACCACTAAAAAGATTGATTTCCGTGTGTCTTGTTTATGGATTTCCTTTGTATTATTCAGGATCGATTTGGTCCGTATGCGGGATGACAGAAATGAGAACTGCCAGCCAGCCACCAACTGTTTCACTAAACTTTTAACAGATGAGAGACTGGAATGGATATTGTAAAGAATCAAGATGGTCACATAACATTTCAACACAAAGACTTCAAAATGAGTTTCCTCCGTGAATGTGTTGTTTGTGTGGTAACACTTCAAAACTTGTGACAGATCTCCAAAGTCAGCAAATGTCAGTTAAATTATACAGTAGCAAAAGTGGCAGACGGTTTGACACCAAGTGCTGGAAGATAACCTGAGTGTAATAGATTGGAAATGGTTAAGAAGTTGAATGATGCAACCAAAGTAGCTTAATAGCAGTTTACATCTAATGACTACTTGCCTCTCACTACTGAGGTCACGGGTTTGAATCCAGCTTGGTCCAAAAGCTTTGTATGTGTTTAAGATACCTGCAGAAAGATGATGGTTCTACCCAGATTCATTCTGAGGTCTTCCTCAACCAATAAATCTGGATATTCCATAAATATCTGGTAATGTGTTGAAAATGGCGTTAAACCCTGTTAAACTTCCCAAAAAGCAGATTTTGATTTCAACAAATATAATTAAACCCAAATGTGTTTGTAATATTGCTAAAACCTTTACTATAAACCTTTAAAGATCGATTTTTAAAAATATACACAATAAATAACTTTGATCGTTTATTTCGAGTGGACTGAGCTTTTAAACTTTGTTTTTCTTTTATCATTTTCTACAATAGAAGCATGTTTTGTGTGGATCAGGACAGATTAGGGGTCCATAAACATGAGAGGTAAAGTTACGACTTGAGACAAAAGTATGCACCCTTATTGAGTGTTCTTTTTTTGAAAAATCAAATATTGATATCGGTGATAAAAAGTTGTAATGATTTTATTGAATTCTAAAATTAATGCACATGAAGGTGATGTAGTTAATGCACATATATGAATGTAAGATTCGTACACGTAAGGAATGAGAATAAATTTGGCATATCATGGTGTCACCTCTCAAAATAATGTTGTTTACAATGACAAGTAAATGTCTTTTATACATTTGTCAAGGTAGAAAATAGTTGGGCAGTTTGCATATTGGAGCCGAGTTGTAGAGAAAACACTGAGTGAAGAATTACACTAGGTTTATATCACAGATAGGTTAATATCACAGATAGGTTAATATCACAGATATGTCATGAGTATATTACACTTCTCCTCCATAAATTGTGTGATTAAAGACTTTATTCAATCTTTTATGAAATTTGCATTCTAGGTTAAATAACACTTGTTAATATATTAGGTGAAACAATAACAATAGAATCAATTTATATCTCTATCTTGATAATGTCTTGTGTTTCTTGGATCATAGTTATTCTTGTCAGGTTTTGATTACTGTAGGAATTTAAACTCGATTGAGACTACTATTTTTATCGGAGTTTTGTTGTTTTTTAAAAAAATAAGATATTTATTAACAAATTTAGAAAAAAATCATTTGGATAGGAAGTAAATTCTCCATGCATTTATCTATCAGAAAACTTCATTCGAAAATGATCTTGAGATAATGCAGGACATTTTACCTTTTCAGTCAGACAAAAATTGCCATGGCAACATATCTGGCAAAACTGCAGATATTACCCTGGATCCTGTGGTTACACAAAAATATCCTAGCTATTTTGTTAAACTTAGCATGTGTATAGAAGGCAATAATTTTTCCGTCAGACAAAAATTGTGGTTGCTATGACAAGAAAATTTGTAAAATGACTGCCTGCAATTCTCCAGTGTCTTGTTTTCAGCCTCAAAGAAAAGATCTGGTATATATATAATTTCTGTTAACATTCTACTAGAAACTGAGTAATTATAATCATAATTAGGCTTTTCAGGTTTCTATTTATATGTTGTTGTTGTTGTATGGTGTTTAGCATTGCTTTCAACAATTTTTCAGTTATATCGCGACGGTGTTTACTTGAGACAGTATTCTGAGCGCTGTTGCACTGGAGTATCATGCTGCAGACACATGGTATGATACCCCACCCAGTCACATTATACTGACACCGGGCCGACCAGACCTAGAACTCTCCTCTAAATGCTGAGCGTCAAGCGAGGAAGCTTCTAGTACTATTTTTAAAGTCTTTGGTATGACCCCGCCAGGGATTGAACCCACGACCCTCCACATGCAAGGCGGACGCTCTACCACTAGACCACGCTGCGGTTTTCTATTTATAAAAGTTCTAAAAAGAACATTAATTTTTGTAATCGACCCTAAATAACTGGTAATAGATGACGATTGATGTGGAACCATCTTGTACAATTATTCATATGATATATATATGGGCTAGAACTAAGGGAATGTCTAACTCTTTCACGGATCACTGATGAAAATTCTATTTAGTGGGTTGGGGTGAATTGATAATGAATTTGTGACAATTGAATTGTCAAAAAATTGCTAATTTGAACGCATATGCATCCCATGGAAAATTCGAGCTCAGCTTGGTCTCAAAACTTCATGTAAGAAAGCTTACCAGTTACTTGATTCATTGAGGTCTACCTCCGCCAATAAAACTGGATATGCCATATGTAAATATGTATGCCACTTGTTAACCAGTAGTCATATATAAATCTATTTGCCACATGTAAACCAGTATGCTATATGTAAACCTATATGCCATATGTACACATGTATGCCATATGTAAGCCAGTATGTCATATGATGTGTAAACATATATGACATGTGTAAACTTGTATGCTATATGTAAACATCTATGTAATGTAAACCTGTATGCAATGTTCAAATCAGTATGCCATATGTAAACATATATAACATGTAAACCAGTATGCCATATGTAAACATATATATCATATGTGAACATGTATGTCATATGTAAGCATATATGTCATGTAAAAATGTATGACACTTGTAAACATGTATGTCATATATAAACATATATGCCATATGTAAACATGTATAATGTCATATGTAAACATATAAATATCCCTAATGTATACCATATGTAAACATGTATGTATGTATGTCATATATGCCATTATAAACCTGTATGTCATATGTAAACATATATAACATATGTAAACATGTATTGATGTGTGTCATATATGCCATTATAAACCTGTATGTCATATGTAAACATATATAAAATATGTAAACATGTATGCCATATATAAACAAATATGACATGTAATCATATATACCATATGTAAACATATATGTCATGTAAACATGTATGCCATATATAAACATATATACCATATGTAAACATATATGTCATGTAAACATGTATGCCATATATAAACATATACGCCATATGTAAGCATATATGACATGTAAACATGTATGACACTTGTAAACATGTATGTCATATATAAACATATATGCCATATGTAAACATATATGTCATGTAAACAGATATGCCATAAGTAAAACTGTATAATATCATATGTAAACATATATCCCTAATGTTATGTATGTCATATATGCCAGATGTAAACCTGTATCATCAAAACATAAAAATATCACACGTGTCAAAGTGTGTGTGGGTGGGGGATAAATAATTTCATAATTATCCAGTAAACATTTAAATCTTACCCATTTTTGTAGTTCACTTGAGCAGACAAAAATGTCTTTCATGCAATGGAACAATGTCAAGATACATAACTTAGACCCTAATGTAAGTTGAAATAAATAATAGGAAAAAATGTCCTTATCTTTTTCCAAGAAATGATAAACGGTTAAAGATAAAGATCTATTGATCAATGGAGAAGATCCCAACTAGACAGACTGCAGGCTCCCATGGTTATGACATGGTAAAATGAGATTATATTCAGTCAAATTTAGGCAACAATTGCATATTGTGCAAATTGTTGCTAAAGTTTCACACACTGGATTTCATATATGACCTAATGACCTAAATTTTCATTATCATTGACCTTTTTACTTTATATGTTAACATTTTATATAACAAGAACAATAACTGATGAATTGAATCAGTCGGATATTTACATCTGAAATATTAAATATTAATGGCACAGATGGCCTTGAGCCTAGAGAATCCTTTACACTTCATATTTTTATGGACAATTGACTTTCTTCTATATTATTAAATATAGCTTAGGTCAAGAATTACATAGTTTCCTTTACAACTAACTACCCGAAATGTGTCGTGAAACATTGGCAATTATTGCACATGGAGGTATGACGTATCACTTCATTGTGTTGAATGGTAGCATGAATGTCCTTACATTGAAACCATATTGTAACTGTAAGAAACACAAAACATGTTTCCTTTAAACTGCATTGAGCTCGTTATTTAAAAACTTCAATAGGTTCTCATTTGCCAAGTTGCCTTAACCAGTCTCAAGACCTCTGACCTTTCATCACATGGGTGTAGGATGAAACCTAGCCGAGTCCAAAAACTTGATGGTTCTATTCCGATTGATTGTAAGAACTTCATCCATAGATGTCATGTAACCAGTATTGTGTTGGAAATAGTGTTGACACCATTAAAACTGGAGATATTTGTAAAACATAAACGCACCCACCCCCTCCTCATGATAGGGTTTCAGGTAACTGGGTCCTTTAGGAGTTAGGCTAAATAAAACTTATGACCATGGCTAAACCGTTTATTAGATATGAGACGGAAACCAGATTTTCTATGAAAAATAGTGGTGGCCTTAACCTTTGACCTACTGGTCCCAAACTGAATATGGGTCATCTTCTAACCAATATGAACAACCCTGGTCATAGTCCCTAGGTTAATCCATTCCTGAGTTACAAGTAAAAAAAAAACACTTTTCTATAAATAGTTACTGACTTTTAACCTACATTCCCAAGCATGAATACTTACTAAGATTATCCATCCTGCAAAGTTTGATGACTGGGGCCAAGAAGTATTCAGAAATCATGACTGTCTACTGTCTGACCAACCAACAGAGGCTAGTGTCAATATAACATAGCATGAATAGTACTAGAGTTATTGGCCCTTTTCCAGTTTAAATTGACCAAAGCGTTTCTTTGAAAATAAAAATCAAAGTTCATCAAGAAATTTGAGAAAATACAATTGCAAGGCCAAGGCTTACATGTCTATTATTTGCACTGATATTTATTTTAAATGCATTTATTCATTTGTGATGTTACAGACGGACAGTCAGTGAACAAAAGAGGTCATTGAAGGATAGATAATTTTACAGAATTACAGGTCATTTCATTTTTTCATTTTTTGTCTGTGAAATAGTCACATTTAAATTGTGGAGCTTAATGAAAGTTATAGTAATATTCACAAAATGTTTTGTCATTGATCTTGTTGAGTGAGGACATAATAATCAGACAATGTGGTGAGTGTTCAGAAGTTCCCAAACATCAATACATCAAACATCATTGTTTTAAGACTCTTCATTAAATATAACCTATCTCTTGTAAAATATATCTACAGTTCTTGTTCAGGAACAATAAAATATCATGGACATCGGGCAGCTTGTAGGATGGACTCCGGGCATGTCCTCGCCCCTCCAAACACATACACAAAGAAAACAGGTTTGCTTTTCCTCCATTCTGGGGGCATTTCCAGGATATAAAATGATATGTCAGCAAATGAATGTGCAAGCCCGAGTTGTGTTGTGACAAGGCAGCTACACCACTGGGGGGAGATCCTTAACATACTATACACCCAATACTAGTGAATAGAAAATGCAGCAGTTTGATGAAGAAAAAGTCCTGGCCTCAATAAAACGTCTGGCAACAATAATTTGTGTCAAGGTCAAGGCTTATTTATATAAACAGTAAATATAGCACTTCTGTATTTCACTATTGAAGGCAGACATTCAATGAACGAGCGAGATCTAGTCCTACCTTTGTTGTTGCCATGTTTGGTTGGAAGTATATGGTAGCCAGCCATCAGCCAAAACCTTTAGTGCAATACTGATGTTTCCTAAGCTCTGTTGTCTTTTTCAATTACTCATTATATTGTACAGGGTATAATTAGGTGAAATAAATAATGTGAACATAACAAACGTTTACTGCTAATGTTTTTAGTTAATTAAAATTTATTTAAAAAAGTAAATGAGTTGATTTTTCTTTGTTTAACCAAGAGAATATATCATGTATTACAGACAATGGAGACACTACTGTAAATGTACATGATCCGTTTGTTTACCTTTACACATAAAATTTATAACCAACTACAAAACATAAACATAAGAAATGTGTTTTCCCATTCCAAACAAACATCGTAATGAGTTGAATTAAAAAAACATGAGAATGTTACCTTTGATTTCTAAATCACTGTACTACCAATTACTTGTCTTGAGAATATTTTAAAATCAACATGAGCTATTGCAGGAATGCAGGATTGAGTTTTGTAGGCTATTTGATAATAAGACTAGACAATAATATGAAGACTTCCTCAAAAATTAAATGTACAGTATGACTAATGGATAAAGGGAGTATTCTTCTAACTAAATACAAGTGATGTGAATGACACTTTTCCCTATTTTATTTTCCTATATGAATATTTAGCATCATTTAAGGTCATCATTGGTTAATATACCATCAGTTAACCTAAGCATTCTTTCCTGGAATCCTGGAGAGTTACTCCAGCATATCCATCTCTGCAAGTAATGATAACTTTACCACTTGAACCAGTGGTGAGAGACAAATGAGACCAAATGTGGTATATCAATAATCACAGAGATTGCAGCCAAGCAGGGATTTGAATTTGTGACCACCAGATTGATAGATGCGATACCATATTTTTAAAATTTAAATCAAAATGTCTAAAACTGCTATCAACAATAAAATGATATACAATTGTTACATAAGAGATATTCAATTTCATCTTAAATCCATACTTTCATCTAAGATTGATAATTAATCTTAATTAGAATTCATAAAACGTCTCACTGCATGAAGTGAATGTAGTGATACCTGACAGATGTTTGTAAAGTTCAAGATTCCCATGAAATAATACTTAATTCATCCAACAAAAACACAAAATAGCAATTCAAATAGTGTTCATTTATTTCTGTTTCCATGGTGACGGATAAAATATACCATTAAATATTATCATAGCAAAAACATTTGACATTTTTATATGATGAAGAGTTTTTACTTTATTTTATGTTATTTGCAATGAATTACTCTGTATTCCTTCAAGTAGTAAATACATGTATTAAAATGCTGTTGTTGTTGCTGTTTAAAGAGAAATGCAATAATATAGTATAGAGACGGGTCAGTAGGATCAAATGAAAAAAATGATGGTAATTATGCACTGACTGCCATCGTTATATGCTGAATACATTGCTCAGAAAGTTTCATGGCCAAACCTGGAAATCGAAGAAACTGTTCTGTAATACCCCTCTACAAATACCCTTTTGCCTGAACAGGAGCTTGCGAGCCATCTTGGCACTAGCTACTTGGCATTTTCTGTCGTAAAAAAGAACAGAAAATTGCTCTATTGTAGGCATTTAATGTAAGACAGACGCAATTACAGGAGAAGTAGCCAGAACAGAGAACGATGCTGTGACATCACTGGAACTTGTCCAAATTTCTCACGCTGATTGTTTTGCCTCGCCCAAAGAAAGCCGATGTCTGGTTACAGCCTGTGAAAGTATGGAAGGCTGACCGCGCTTCTGCCTTCGAATCTCCAAGAGAGCCAGAATGTACAATAGAGTGAACTGCAATAAATCATTGTTTCCAGCATCAAATGCTATCGGCAGTTCATCCACAGGAATCTGAGGATATACTGCAACGGCAAGAACAAGTACTTCTGTATTGACAATTCTTATCATAACCCACGTGTAACCCATATCTGCAATATCAGCCAGGTGTAACACCAGATTCATATCGGCTTCTTCAAGTTCACATTGAGATAATCGTAGTCGACTTGTGCCGGCTAGGTATAACACCAGATTCACATCGGCTTCTTCAAGTTCACATTGAGATAGTCGTAGTCGACTTGTGTCAGCCAGGTGTAACACCAGATTCACATCGGCTTCTTCATGGTCACATGGAGATAGTCGTAGTCGACTTGTGTCAGCCAGGTGTAACACCAGATTCACATCGGCTTCTTCATGGTCACATGGAGATAGTCATAATCGACTTGTGTCAGCCAGGTGTAACACCAGATTCACATCGGCTTCTTCAAGTTCACATGGAGATAGTCATAGTCGACTTGTGTCAGAGGAATCAAATCTCGGCCTGAAGTAGACAAATTGCATTTCTCTCCGTGATTTCTGTCAATAGCCTGGTTACTCAAGACCTCAGTTTTATTGTCGTCAGCTCTTAAAAATAAATACCAATTTCCTGGAATTTTAAAGTCTGGCTATACTCATCGTCGGATGCCTGTGCCATTTTGAGAACTTGTAGCATACCTTAGGCTGTTTGGGGTCATACACATCCCAGACGACATCAAGTTGTTAGACATTTAAGTTGACGACTTAACAATGGCTTGAAAATAATATTAACGCTAATATGTGTGACTTATATGATATAGTTCTTATTCATATTAGCGATTTTTTTAGAAAACATACTTTTATATCACGTGGGCATCTATATTGTATAACAGTCAGTTTATGACAATAAACATAATTCGTTTCATGTTTTTATTTTATATTAAGATCAGTACATAGTATGTGATCGTTTAAAAACAAAATTATGTAAAGTGTATTATGGTAGGAAACTGTCAAAGTATAGTTTTATTAGAATAATATATTAAACTGAACTCAGATGATTTTCGAAAATATATATAAAATAGATATTAAACAGAGGACCTTATATGAGTGCGTATTTATCAAACGAGTTAACAAACATATGTTATGCGAGGATATCCCGAAAATATTATATTTTTTGCCAACGAGTTTAATAAATTAAATAATAAAATGAGCATGATTATAAGATTCTGTTTATTACATAACTCAGGAAAACGGTACACTCGCCATTCATTTAATAGAGCACTTTTATAATGATCGACACTTAATCGGCCATATTAGTTTCCGCCATTCAATGTATGACGCAATGGCTAAAAAAATGTAATCTTTTCGTTTTACCATGACAAATCGACGTCATTTATATATTCAGGCAAGTCGTAACGTAGTTCAGCATTTTTCGTATACGAGGGTAGTGATACACTGAGCGATAAATCAGAAGTGATATTACACTCGATTGATATAAAAATATGTCATGAGTTTATTACACTCCTGCATCGAAAATCATTGGATACAGTCATATATTTTATTCCAATCAATCCACAGGCGGACATACCTCGTACACTACAGAGTGTACAAACATATATTTACGAAACGTATGATATTTTCTAGATCAAAGATAAAAAAATACTCGATTGTATTACATTAATACGTTATACACGTATAACTACGGATAACCGTTATACAGCATTGCGTGGTAAACACACCAACACAATGATAATATTCGTCTTTTGTTTTACAGTTTAGTTTAAACATATTTTATTACGTATGTTAAATAATATCAATATATATAAATGAACATTAAATGATAACAAAATATATAACATATGCAAATGGATTGAACTACAAGTTATAACAACATTAGTTACAGTTCTCTCCAGTGCGGCTGTATGAATGTATATGTTTTCCGGGTTGAAAAAAAATGAAAAGGTAACTTAGTGCAAAAAGAAAAAAACATATTGAAAGAAAGAAAAAACAATAAGAGAGAAAACAAACAACAAAAATAATACCATGCCGCCAGTACCCATAGAATCACATACACTGTTCACGCTACAACAGTGACAGCACCCAGTTAATTTAAGTTAGTATTCAGGTTGAAAACATTTTGTCTGTTTAATATATTTCTGGAAATGTTGAAAAATAAGCATAAAAAATGTTGATTATTCTCTAGTGTTAAATCTGCATTGCCGTATTATAATTTATTGGTACTTAATGGGTGGAATTCACGAGTATTTGTAAATAGTTGCCGTCTTTCAATTCTGAAAAGGTCACATCGAAAAATAAAATGTTCTGCATCTTCGAATTCATCACCACAAGCACAAATTGGAGTATCTCTTAAGTGGTTAACATATAGGTCGGCGTTTAAATTACTGCAATTATTTCTTAATCGAGTGTGTTGAATTGATAGGTATCGGTCACCGAATAAAAATAACTTTGGTACTATTGCAAGTTTAAAAAGATTTTAAAGTTTGCTTTTAAACGATAGGAGTGATGTAGACTCTCGGATATTTATATCAAGTTCATTCCAAAGTTTCAGTGATGAGGGAATAACTGATCTTGAGTATATTTCTGTGCGCCTAGTCAATGTAACAAAGTCAGAATGGTTTCTTAGATTGTACGGATTTGACTCGGATATAGTAAAAGGGAACAGTTCTTCCAAATAGCTTGGTAAATCGCGTTGTTTTTGTTTATAAATAAGAATTATTTTTTGCATTTTCCTCCTGTCTGTCAAAGAAACCCAACCAATTTCATTTAGTAATTTTTCAATTGAAACAAAACGCGTTATGCCTGTAACAATTCTTGCGGCTTCATATTGATTTTTTTTCCAAAGTATCAGTTTCGTATTTAGTACAGTTATCCCAAATTATGGATGAGTATTCTAAAATAGGGCGAAGATAAGATATGTATATTTGGTTATGGGTTTTGCCTTTTAATCTGAATTTCATCATCCTCATCGAACCGAGTACTTTGGATGCTGAAGATACAATATTCGAAATGTGTTCGTGCCAAGTACCTTCGTGACTAAGTGTTACTCCTAGATGTTTATGGTGATCAACGAATGTTAATTGTCTATTATCAAAATATAAAGATGGAAGATTTCTATTGGTAAGTGATAAAAATATAACTTCTGTTTTCGACGGGTTGAAATTGACTAGCCATTGTTTAGCCCAAAAAGATATTTTTTGCAGGTCTCCATTAATAATAGTTTCTGTATATACCGTGTCCGCTGATGATACTGCAAGAGAACTATCATCAGCAAACAATCGTGTTACACTTTGTAAAGAGTCTGCAATGCCATTTACATGAATTAAAAACAAGAGAGGTCCTAAAACAGAACCTAGGGGCACACCAGCATTTAAATATTTTATTTCAGAAAAAGAAGACTGAACAAATACCCTCTGATTACGATTTGTCAAATAGTCAGATATCCAATTGATAAGGTTGCCAGTTATTCCGTATTGACGAAGATTGATGAAGACACGATCGAATGCCTTCGAAATATCACAAAACACCATACATGTAGATTTTTTATCATCAAAAGCTTTGCAAATTTGATTGTAGATATCAATTAATTGGTAAACTGTGGAATGTCCAGGTAAAAAACCGGATTGTTTTTTATATATATAAGTTTGTTCGCATGTAAATAATTGTGAATGTGTTTAAATATAACACGTTCCATAATCTTTCCTACATAACTTATAAGTGAAATTGGCCTGTAGTTTGATGGTGAGTCTTTTGCTCCTTTTTTTAATAATGGCATAACATTTGCTAATTTCCAAGCATTTGGATATTTACTTTCTTGCAAAGATCGATTGAATAATATACGAAATTGATGACAAATAATTTTACATGTTTCTTTAAACATATGGTGGCTTATTTCATCGGGTCCGCTGGATTTGTTTACAATTCAATGAGATAAAATATCGGTCATTTCTGTTTCAGTGATTTTGACGTCAGTTAAGTTTTTGTTAGTTTTCGTCCAAAATGATTGATATGAGAATCGTTAATTGATGAAATTGCCACACAAAACAAATCGTTTAAAGCATTGGCTTTATCTTCATCAGACACAGAAACAATTGTCATTGTTAATTAGAGGGAGGTATGCTGCCACAACTTTTAGAATTTTCTTTAATCAATTTTTTGATTGTTTTCCAATAAGTGTGAGAATTTGTTGAGTTAATATCACCCTATGAGTATTCTAGATTATTAAAAAATGTTTCTTTTGCGTGTTTTTTTCATGTTATTTACCTTGTTTCTTAAATGTTTAAAAACTTGCCAATCCGATTTTTTTCCTGTGCAGAGAGCTAATTGTTTTTGCTTATCGCGCTTACGGGATGTTTGTTTAATTTCGGAGTTGTACCATGGCATGTCTCTTGGACGAATTGTTACAAGATTTGTTGGAATACATAATTTCGCTAAGTCAATAAATTTTGTCATAAAATATTTAGCAGCAACATCTAGAGATCCATCAAGTACAAATGTCCAGTCTGTAATGGTAATTATATTATTAAATATTTTAAAATCAGCACGCTTATAGTTCCAAACTGTTCTTTTAAACGGTATATTTTCACATATATATATATATATCACTTTTAATACTAAATGCATATGTACTAAAGTGATCACTAATGAAACCTGGTGTTTCGTGAATGCCCGAGTCAAAACATGTTAGCTAGTTCGAAAGTGCTATTGGATCTATCAATGTTTGAGTAGTATTAGTTACACGCGTTGGTTCTTTTATTATATTAGACATATTATTAAATTCAAGTATATTACGAAATTTTTTATTAGAAGGATTTACTGATCTTCATTTATGTCACCTAAAGTTATTATATTTGAGTGTATTTCCCAAGCCTTTTCAATACAAACGTTAACTCTATCCCAAAACTCAACTGGATAGTGTGGAGGTCGGTATACAGTGCAAATAAAATAAAATTGACTTTGATCTTTAATTTCAATCCAAATAGATTCAGGAACAATATTTTCAAAGTCAAAATTTCTGGTTGGACTTAAATCGGATGAAACATAAACTAAAACCCCGCCCGAATGAGATGATTTGTCTTTACGATATATTTTATCTAAGCCTTTAAGTAATAAATCATCGTCATGGATGTCTATCGAGAGGTGTGTTTCTGTGAAACATAAAATATCGAAATCTAAGAAACTATGTTTGATATAGTCAAGCTTGCTTCTTATTCTACGAATATTTTGATGTAATATTGAAAAACATTTATTGTTATTCTCACTTGTCCCGGGATTAAGTTCTATATCCCCAGATAAAATTAATAAAAAGCGCAATATTAAAGACATACATATGTTTTGGAGGTTGGAAGTTCGCAAATACTTCTTTGAAATACGATCATTTGCATATTTTACACGAACTAAATATAATGAGTTAGATAAGAGCAAAACAGTTATCAATGCAAATTTAAGGTTAAAAACACTGTAAAATATAAAAATACTCACGGTACGAATATCACTTATTAAACGATGTATTATACGTTTGGATGTAATTAGAAACTGTTTAAGTGGGTACTTGTGAAAGGTATACGATCTAGGTGTCCGCTGTCTACTGTTATAATAAAGTCCAATGGTCGATTTCCAAAGGCCTAAATCATCCATTACCTATGAGGATATATCGTGTAATCATTTCTAATGAAGAGTGACCATTGGACACAAAAACATGTGAACAAAAGTGGCAGTGAACAGAAATGTATGCGGTGAAACAATAAACAAACACAGGGGTTCGAACGGCATGCGAGTACAAAATTGAAAATTACAAAAACAAAAACACAAAATAAATCATGACTTCTAGAAATAAACTGTTTGTTTCCTAGTACGAGATCAAAAGTAAACGGGGGGAAATGCTTGAAATAATTGTTCATTATCAATATTCATGACCAGATATAGTAATAATTTGATTAAAACACAGGGTTGCGAACGGTATGGGCGTGCACAAATAAAGATGACCAAAAATAAATAACTAATAATAATTATGACTTATAGAAATAATCCACAGATAAATTATATAACCACACAGCGCTACAGTAATTATGCATGAATGGGTCATGTATGAGGCACTCAATAACATGATACAATATGTGGTCTAATGCCACACAGCGCTACATTAATTATGCATGAATGGGTCATGTATGATTCACCCAATAACATGATACAATATGTGGTCTAATGCCACACAGCGCTACAGTAATTATGCATGAATGGGTCATGTATGAGGCACTCAATAACATGATACAATATGTGGTCTAATGCCACACAGCGCTACAGTAATTATGCATGAATGGGTCATGTATGATGCACCCAATAACATGATACAATGTGGTCTAATGCATTGGTATTATTACACAAACATTAATTGTATGAAAATGGGAACCTAAAAACAACAACAAAAGCATACACATGTTTAACTAACCAAGTAGCACGTACACTGTAAACAGAGTATGAGAATAGGTACCAAGGGTAATTATTAGTTATCAATTAAAGTAAAACGGGGAGGTGTTTGATTGTACAAGCAAACAATACATTTTCAAGGGATTATAAAACGTTAAATAGACACCATATATTGAGATATCGGCTCAGACAAAACGTACAAGCTGATCCTTACCGATATATCAGTACATTGCGAAACATGCTTACGATTAAATGTCTTTAATGACATTTATATATATAACCCTGTAAAATATAAGATAACATGTACCTTGTTTAAATGAAATCAAAAGTAAAACAAGTTGATATTGTGGTCATGGCAATATTTGGAGATAAAGTTAACAAACAACCATGCAACAAACAGCTGCAGTCGAAAATAATTATTGACATGAAATCTTTAAATACATTTAAATCAATTTGTAAAAATGAACAATTTGTCAACCTTTGGAAGTCTACAAACACAAAAAGACACTGTACTTATAATATTTTCAATCGAAACAGATCCCATGAGACCCCACTCCACCCCATACTTAAAAATATTATCCGAGCGCACGGGGTTTTAGTAGTACAGTACAGTACAGTACAGTGGGTAATTGTATTTACAACCGACTTGTGATAAATGTGATCATCATTGAATGGATACGTCTGGATTTATTACTTTAACTTCATATGAAATATACATACATCAATTAAAAAACGTTTAATTTCTGTATTTGATATGTGTGCAACTATTATTTAAAACTGGATATGATAATGTCATAACATGTGAAATTGGATTGTGGAAAAAAAATGGAAGAAGCAGACGATGGATTATATATTTCGTCTGTTGCAACTGATAGGTGACCAGGTAAAGAACACAGGTACGAATGTTTGTTACAACACAATGTTTTTACAGTCCAGTTGGCCGACGCGTGATTTGTACATTGTTTGTATTGGTTTACACTCGACTGGTGTGTATAGGCATAGTACCACCATTGCAAAAAGGAAGTGCTTCTGTGGGGTAGGCATGATGGCGGTTATAAATAATCCTCATTTCTTCTTCTTTAAAAATGCATTTTCCTTATTTTAATGCTCTTTTTTTTATTTGAATGGCATTATTGATGTTTTTTGAACATTTTGATAGCATTGTCATGTTGGAATTGTGAATTTAGAAAAAAAAAATGATGCTTGGAAATTGGGGTATGAATACATGATTTCTGAAGTCTACTTTCACTTTGTCACCAGTGTACACACTGAGCAGAAAAAAATCTCTTATATGACACATGACCCCTACTTTTCTCGTCATATTTTGATAGTGCAGAGGTTGACAAACAGTAAAATGTAGGTTTCACTTCTTTCATTTGGGATTCTCTATGAATGATAAGCCTTCAAACTTTTATTATTTACTTTAGAATAAAGAACAAAAATCAATAGTGGGGTTGCATCTATAAAGCGATAAGTCAGAATCTAGCTCAATGCTAGTTTGTAAACAAACAATGGATGACAATTGTGAACGTTCAATTATTATTCCTGGGAAGTCGATCTTCCTTGTCTTATGCGGTCGATCACATCCATACTATCAATGACACGACTCTTGGAATCGCCTGGGAAAAGAGCATACATTTTACACCCAGCTACCCAAGTTCTAGTTAATAATTTAGCACGTACTAATTGGCGTGCTTCGAATCCAATGTGTTCACGTAAATGCGTAAGATACTCTGTACGAGAATCCCATCACCCATACGTTTACGAGCCTCGTAGACACGTTGTCTTGCTTTTGAGTTTATAAATTTTATAATCACCTTACGGTTAATATTGTGTTTAGGTCGGCCTCTTCTATGACACTTGTCTATATCCGAACTGGTTAGGGGGATGTTGTGTTTTCTGGTGTGTTCCAAAATGTTGGCTTCAACATCTTCTCGTGGGTCAGCCGTGTCTCCAGGAATTCCAGATATATCTAGACACATCCGTCTACCATACTGTTCGAGCTCATCTAATTCGAGCTTGGTCTTATCTAGCTCGGTCTTCAAACAATGATTGGCTGATTTCAATGTTGAAATTTCCACTTTCAATGTTGACGTTTCAGCATCAACCGCTGCTTTGAACTTTGCTCGAGTTCATTAATTAGTTCATTTTTGATTGACTGTGCAACTATTGAGCCGAATATAGCACCTAACTGTTTCAGTTCTTCGTCTGAGAAGCGATTCATGGCGAATTGTTCTAGTGTGGATGGGGTAATCGGAGTGGTATCCTCAACTCTGTCTGATGTTTCCGAGTCAGAAAAGTCTAACGATTCAAAATACACAGAGTCCTCACTATCACGTTCACTATCGGTCTGGGCTACTTGAGCAAATCGATAATTTGGCCCGGTGAGGACTTGTTACGTTTCCGTCTTCCGTCTTCTATTCGGCATGCACTCGGCTGATCAACAATACATTTCTAATAGTTTCACATTGTTTTACATAAAGTTTTTACCGACTGTCATTGTTGGCTAATAGCACTTGTAAGAAGTTCGTGTTTAGTGGCACATTTGGATATTAATCCCCTCAGGAAACAGTTGAAATTTATGAAAATTAACATTTTCTTTGTCATCAAAAATGTTTACAGCTATTTCTTTTTATAAATGTATCACTTTTGTATATACCGCAGCGATGGTCTAGTGGTAGAGTGTCCGCCTCGCACGCGGAATTTTGTGGGCTCGATTCCGAACGGGTCATACTAAATACTTGAAAATGGTACTAGAAACTTCCTCGCTTGGCGCTCAACATTTAGAGAATAGTTCTAGGTTTGGTCTGCCCGGTG
>JAPMAH010000026.1:711709-976908 GCA_029582155.1 Panopea generosa | reverse complement strand
TGAAGACACCCATAAGTCTTTTTTCATCAGTAATCAAGGATTGATTGATTGATTAAATATTGAGCCTCATTTTATGTCATCAAGGGCTAACAGATGACCAGTTAACCTTGCCACTCTTTCTTGGGTTACTAAAAGATTAACCAGTTCTTGAGTACACCCATCTCTGCAAGTAACTGATAACTTACCCACTTGAATCAGTAGTGAGAGATGACTGATAATGTGATTCAATGTCATATATTGATCATCATGACCCCTGGATTGATAGTCACAAACTGAGCTAACCTGGTCAAGGTTGATTATCAAAACAATCCTGCTTCATTCCAGAGTAAGCAGCCGGGCTGGTTATGTGTCTAACTATCAATCCAGGGGTCGTGAGTTCGAATCCCCCGCCCGGCAACAGTCTCCATGATGATTGATATACGACATTGTGTCTCATTATCATTCATCTCTCACTGCTGATTCAAGTGGGAAAGTTATCAGTTACTTGTGGAGATGGGGTGTGGTCGAGTACTGGTTAATCCCAGGAAACAGTGGTTAGGTTAACTGATCATCTGTTAGCACTTGATAGCATAAAAATGATGCCAAATATTCAATCAATCAATCCATCCAGAGTAAGCAGGGGTACTCCATTTATGGTTAAAGACACTGCCTCAAGATTGCTATCCTCTCACTTAAGAGGCTGTGGGTTTGAGCCCGGCTCGGAAGAAAATTTGAATTTTGAAAATTTCCTAGTAACATGCAGAACAACAATGGATCTACTCAAATACCTGTCATATATCTGATGTACTCCGCTACTAATGGGATGTCTCTTCCTCCTTTGAAAGCAAGGATATACCAATATTTTACTCTGGATCTACTGACATATAAGGACATGCAAAACAAATTCTATTATTTTCCCATATGTAATGGGTATTTGATATCTAAATTTTGATAAAACTTGCATACATGTAATTTAATATGACCGTTTATATTTTCTAAAAAAAAATTATTTTTTTTTATATTGGATTGCAGGTTGGCCAGTTGTTGACTTCTGTTTCAATATTTTGCGGATGGAGTTTATTTAGACTGCATGATACCTATGTTTTAACTGATCACAGTTTGAGAAATGAACAAAAACTTTCTCTACTACATGTTCTGCACTCGTAAATAATTCCATTCACTGGTTGGTGTAATCGTCACCAGGTGAGATTCCAGTATCAATGAATGTATGCTCCAGTACCAGTCTATTTTAGATGTCACCCCACAAGGGTGAAAAATAGCCAAGTATATCTGATATAAAATGGCACATGACACTTTTTTGCTCTAATTGGACAATATATATATACACACTGTACAGGTCAGGTCGCATGTGTAAGTTGACTCGCTTATTAACTTTGTGAATTTCTATAATAGACTTTCGCATTCTTGTTTTTGGACCATTCCATTATCAGTATGAATGGGGTGATTGCATGAACAAATTAAAGTAAAGTGTTTGTTTATAAAAGTGTCGCCCATATTGTAAGGGCCATGTTGTTTCCTGAAAGCTATCCTTGCCAGGCGTCAGGTATTAGACATTAGGTTCCTATCTATTTAACAACTGCTGGGTGAGCAACCAGCCACATAAGAAATATCCCAAGTACTTCCTCTTGATGACCTGATTAGAAAAATGACCCAAAGGTCAAGGTTACTTGAATTGGAATAAAATATGAATATACTGTTAAGATTTGTTTTACAATTTCATGCCAGAAGGAATGTGTACTCCAGTTATGCTGTTTCTGCTCCTACGATGTAAACATTTTTCCTATTTTCATTTCTTTATTATTTCCAATATCCTTAACATGTATCGTAAGCATGACATAGGTTTATTACCCAGAATGCAAACTCATTTTTGAAATATTGAACATTTCTGCTCGCGGTTAATTTTTTTTCGTTTCAATATAAGATGCGTTATTCTACATGTATACAAATTCTCCTTTCTTATGAGTACGAAAAATGTGAAAGCATAATGCATGAAAAGTTTAATTGTCAAATATTGGTAAATTATGGGGAAATTTATAGCATAATGCATAAAAAGTTTAATCATCAAATATTGGTGGATTATGGTTTAGAAATACATGTATGGGGAAATTTATATAGCAAGGTAGTGCAGGGGAATTATTGCTTATTAATATCTAAAAATAATATTTAAAAACGTAAAGCAGTATTTTAACCAATGGAAAATAAGGATTTCGTTAATTATCATTTTATAATATATGAAAATATTCTAATTTCACACCTATTACTGGTATGTCACCACTGTACATTGGCAGAGCCAACTAGTATTTCACGGTATTTACTATAGTCATCTGATAGTATTTAAACCAATCATGATTGTATATTATGCATTTTGTGTTTTCTTTTGAAACCTATTTCTTGTGCTTTGAATCAATTGGAAGCCATGAGACAAGATGGAAGGGTGATGGAATTGTTTATTATAGTTTAGTTTATGTTTATTTTAATACCCCAAAGTCTGAATTGATAAGAAAACCAGATATCCAAATGCTTGTTATATAGAAATGTTTTCTTTATTTAAAAAAAAATGTGTTTTCATTAAAAATTGTAATTGTGCCTGTCGGTGCAAGTTAACATGCATTGCCTGGAACTTTCAATACCGGAAACACATGACCCAGGGCTCAGAAAGTTTGAGTCAATGATTTTTGATTGCAGTACATTCTAATTAGTCAAACCTGTCTTAAGAATCTAATCAATGGAAGGAGAAACAGTGGCCTTTTAAGACAGGTTGTTGTTTAATGCAGGTCAGTTTGGTCTGAAAGCATAGAAATGGGAAATAGCAAATGTGGCTACTTGAGACAAGTGGCTGCTTAATAGAGGTGACCACTTATACAGGTTTGACTGTACTGGTATAAAGAAAAGTCATATTTTGGTTGTATCAGTTTTAAAGTGGATAAAAATCACAGAATAGTTTGGAGTGATTCTTCAGTGCTTAATGTGAAATTATTTTAACTGCATCAATAAACATTCGAGGATTATTTCAAAATTATTAATTTTCTTATATCTGATTTAAAACAGAAGTGACCAATTGCTGTCTAAGTCTTCCCTTGATAAGTGAGATAGTATAAGGCCATAATAAATTAATTGCTAGATTATTATACCCTCCCACCTCCTAATTTTCATGCCCCCCACCCCACCCCCCTTTCCTTTTTAGGAAAAAATATGTGAGAATCTAGCAGTTAATTTATAATGGCATCTAATTTGATAAATCTGATAAAATCATAAACGTCAGTCTGAAATAATCCTTGAAAGTTTGATGTTTAATTACCAGTATTCTAGATGCATAAAATATACACTGACAACCCATTATGTGGGGTTGCAACCACAGATTTTATCATTTTATAGTTTTAAGCACAGTTACCATGAATTAAGCAATTAGTATATATTATCTGGAATGTCTGAAAGCATCTACGAATGATCTGTCTTGTCTTAAAGCTTACTGATTGTTGATCTTTGTTATATAGGTGCTTTCCCATCAGTGTCACTTGGAGCAGCTATGGCATGGCAAAAAGGTGAAGTTGCATCAGAGGCTTGGACTGAGGCTGTGTCAACAAGATGTTAAACAGGTAAAACAATTAATAACAAAAAGTGAACAACAATAAACAGGGCAGTAGTGTAGTGGATAGACGGTAGAAGTTTGGGGCTCGATGCCCCTAAAACAAACACACTGTACTGGTTCTACCAAGAAAGTAACTCAAAGTTGGTTCATATATGCTTTGAGCTTTCTTGGTGATCGTGCTAAAATAAATAATTGTAACTAAAAAACAAAACAAAGCCATTATGACATCTGTCTACAATATTGAAAGAAAATATTATGATCATAATTGATAGGAAATACTTTTGTCCTAGTCAAATACTTTTAAGTTGAACATACAAATAAATCTTGATAGTATGAGGGTTTGATTGTAATCTTGATGTTGAAAAACAAAAATAACTCCACCTGTCCAGCTGGACGAATACTGTACACTCTATATATACAACGCTGGCGGCTGGGAATGCAGACACGGGTTTTATTTGTGAGAAGCAAAAATGGTGTAGTGGATAGGGTGTTGATTGCTCGCTCGCCCTGTGTTGCAGATTCCATTCCAGACTTGGCCTAATAAACATCTAGTATTGATTCTAGCCAGTAAATACTATTTTTTAAAAGAAATTAAGGGTCAGGATGGCATGAAAATTCAGGGGGCACGCGTGGATGATTATCAAGCATATAATTTAATATGGCCTTTTCAAACTACAGTTAATATACAGAAATGTTATACAGATGGATATTTTCTTCTCCATAGGTGATAGACTGGCTGGATAACCATGGTGATGTTTTCTTGAAGAAGAACACTTCCATAGGTCGTAACCTTCAGAGGTCACGGGCCTTACAGAAAAGTCATGAACATTTTGAATCAGTAGCAAAGGTATGCATTTAATGCATTTTCAGAAACATGCAGATCTAACATTAAGTTTTATGTTTTAACCCTTTGCTCCGTAAGCATTTTCTCGGACTCTTCCAAATTGAAAGCATTAATTCACCACGTATCGGCAATGGGTGAATTATGTTTATATTAACTGACAAAGTGGAAAACAGTGCAGGAATTATTCAGATTGCTCGTCACGAGCAATTTGAACTCTTCCTGCACTGTTTTTAAAGGCCTGATTGGTGCGGGAAAACACGGATCTATGGAGTAAAGGGTTCAGAGACTACAAAAATGTGTTTGAAATAATACAAAGATTTTAACAAATTAATCTATTAGATAGGTTTAAATCATTTTAACATTTTCCTTTATAATCACATGTTATGGGTTTATTTTTATAAAAAAGTTTAGATTGTACTTGGTTAAATGAATAACTGTTAAGTGAAATTATAAACTTAATAATTCATAAAAATGGTTTTGGAATGAAATGAAAATTTTTAAATTTTAAGAAAGCCTTGATTTATGTGTTAAGTGATTTTTTTTTAAAGATACTTCATGAGGCTTTGAAAACCAAGAAGATCTGCAGAGTAATTTCCCTTTGTAGATATCTCTTCTTTCTTTCACTTTTGTTTTCTGTTCTTTTAGTTTTACGATATATTTGCATCTGTGCAAATAAAATAAGTCTTCGTAATATTAAAGCAGTTCAATTATACAAACAAATGACCTTTTTACACCCATTGGTACAAGAAAGTACCAAGTGCCTCCTTATTTTATATACATTTGGTACCTTCTTGCACCAATGGAACAACCTATGAATATTACGGGTTTCAAACTCAGGAATACTTGTTTAATAGTTTAATGTAGAAAACATTGTATTGTAATGTAAATTTGTATTGAGTTTATGCTTTAAAATTTTATTTAATGATTGTTTCTAAATACCAATATAACACTCTCACAAAAATAGCAACTTTATGAAACAATACTCATGTACCACCATACTTCAACGTATGTATTGATTTTGTATATATGGATGAGGCAATGAGCTGTAATGCTTAAGTTTAATAAATTATATGTTCTGTTCTGTTCTGTATAACCATATAGAGACCACCATTTAACATTGATTTTGTCAAGTCAAAATGTGTATGTTACAAAGTACGGGGGAGATTGACGTTATTTGTACGACATCATGTTGACATTCAAATGAAAGTCTTTTTTTTTTTGAAGTATGAACCGCTGTGCAAAACACAATTTTTGTGGTAATGCACCCGCTACTGGTACATGTTATGATACTATGATGACTTGTAGATCCTAACCACAGAATGTACACTCCGGCACATGGCCCAGAGGTACTGAAAAGCGCATTTCAAGAAGATTTGTCTTGAATCCAAGGAAAATCACACAAAATTTCGGTCGATCAGATCGCTGATGGTCAGTTACTTTTGTCTCACCATTGGAAACCCATCTGTGGGGTCATATTACACCCAACACAAAATTTTACCACGCTCCAAATTTCCACTCTAGGTGTGACGTCGTCCAATTTCTTTACTATTCAAATTCGCACTTGTTACTTTAAAATTGCGCACAATGTTCAAATGTTTATCGATAACGCCAAATTTTTAAATGACATTCGCACATGAACTGAAATTACATCCACTGTTATTTCATAACATTTGGCACAATATTGAGGAAGTTGTCTGCTTTCCAAGGCAATATTTTTTTTTTAAATGGCGTCTAATTTCTAAGTCCACCATACTTCCAAACTCGCGTTACTATGGTGCCTTTTGCATGAACTTAACGATGACTGAAAGTTGATTTGATGTTTTATGACAATAGAAGATGTGTAGATCTATCCATTGATACCATTGGTTTGCATGTAACACCCTAAATACAAAAATGACAGGGTCATCCTATTACTTTTGGGAAATACCTTGTACTAGCTCACTGAAAGGTGCTAGTAGTGGATACTGTAAATATAACATTCTCCTGTTGGATGAATACATGTTATTACACATTTCTGTGAGTTTGAAATCTTGTTATTAGTTTAGTTTATACTAATTTATTTTAGCTTGACTGTGATGAAAGCTCAGAGCTTATGACTTGCTATTGAGTCTGCACCCTGGACAGAACCAATACTGAGTGTTGTTTTATGAGAGTCAATGGGTCGAGCTGAGTATCGAACATGCAACATCTCGCATGAGCAGCAAACTCTATATTAACTGTGAATATCCTCTGCCACTGCTATCTGTGGTGCACAATGACATTGTATTGTATATGCTGGTTCTACCCAGAAAGAATTTGTGCGTGATCAAGATTTTTTTCACAGTCAATATAGAATAATATAACACTCTTTTAAACATGAAGGCTGTTCAGGAGTGTCCTCTCTCCCTATAAATGCAATTATAGCACAAAATCACATGTTTTTTATATTCTTTTTCAGGTCCTGGACAGAGCTTTTTTCTTGCATGTGATTGTGGCTGGCAAGGAAGTGATGATGCAGTACCAGTAGCTCTGTATGGCTGGATGTGTACATACGTAAGACGTTCCATTCCTTAAATCACAGAAGGCCTTTGAAAACAGTGCAGGAAGAGTTCAGGTTGCTTGTAAGGAGCAATCTGAATACTTCCTTCACTGTTTTCCACTCTGTCAGTTAATATAAACATAATTCACTCAATAATTCAAAAGCCTTCTATATTAGAGGTGTCCAAAGGCATCTATATGAAGTTAAGGGTTAAGGCTATGAATCTTCCGCTCTGAATATCTGGGGACGTAGTCAGTGATTTGCAAAGATAAAATGTATCTTGTAGTTGTTACCTGCCAGTAGCCCAGTTACAATGATTAGGTGCGCTAACTGCAGTTATATAACTACAAATACTGTTGATAAAAGGCGAGAAACCTCGTATTAAAAAGACAAAAAAATTCTACAGAGAACATCTAAAAAGTAAGGATACTATAAGCAGCAGGTTTCATGACAAGTTAACATTATAATTTATCTAAATAGCACACATAACTTTTTTCTTTTACTTTCAAATGTGTTTTTACCTTTTCCTTGTTGAATCTTTTCTTTACTTATGAAAAATTTCATTTTTTGATCTTCTATTTTATATCTGTTAGTATTGACGTCGTGCTTAGCATTCTCAGAAGGCAGTAAATGAAATAAAATATCCTAGTCATGTGAAAGAAAAAAGAATAAAGTATGAATATATAAATGATATAATGAGATAACCAACTTTTGATTGGAACCTTAGTTTCATTTTCGTTAAAAAAACGGTGAAACTTCTTGATATACTATTCTTATCTTCATCCGCAAAAGATTCCTGTATGCTCACAGAGTTAATATATTACATATATTATAAATATTTATTACAGTGTTTATATATTTCATGTACTATACATATAAATGACATATATTATACATACATATATATATAACAGTGTTTATATCTTACAAATATTATACATATATACTACAGAGTTTATATATTTCATGTACTGTACATATATATTACAGAGATTATTTATTACATATATTATACATATATATTACAGAGATTACATATTACAAATATTATACATAAATATTACATTTATTATACATATATACTACAGAGTTCATATATTTCATGTACTATACATATGTATAACAGAGATTATATATTACATATATTATACATATGTATTACAGAGATCACATATTACAAATATTATACATATATATTACATTTATTATACATATATACTACAGAGTTTATATATTTCATGTACTATACATATATATTACTGAGATTATATATTACATATATTATACATATATATTACAGAGATTATATGTGACATATACTATACATATATATTACAGTGTTTATATATTACATATATTAAACATATATATTACAGAGATTATATATTACATATATTAAACATATATATTACAGAGATTATATATTACATATATCAAACATATATATATCAGAGATTATATATTACATATATCAAACATATATATAACAGAGATTATATATTACATATATTAAACATATATATTACAGAGATTATATATTACATATATTAAACATGTATATTACAGAGATTATATGTCACATATATTATACATATATATTACAGAGATTATATATGACATATATTATACATATATATTTCAGAAATCACATATTACATATTTATACATATATATTACAGAGATTACATATTTTATACATATATATAACAGAGATTATTATGCCCCGCCATTTTCAATTGGGGGCATAAAGTATCACAGCAGTCAGTATTGACATAGGAAAATGGTTTATGACTTATATCTTTAGTTTTAATGAACAGATTTAAACCAAATTTGGTGTTTGACTTCACATTCAGGTAATACAGGTCAGTCTTGTATTTTGTTCCAGTCTGATGATTTTTGATGGAGTTATGCCCCGTTTTGGACTTTACAAATGTCAAGTAATTGGTTTCTGCTCAATATCTCTTGATGGATTGGATGAATTTGATTCATATTTGGTAGAAAGATGTATGGTGATAAACTACAGCTCAAGGTCAAAATCCCTGCATATTAATTAGGTGTTCTGAGTTCTGATTGGCTGATAGTTCCAATCTCTAAAGTCTTTATTTATGGACCGATTTTGACGATAATTTATATATCAACAAGACTCAGGTCAAGTTTGACAATGGATGGATTTGGTGCATATTAATTAGGTGATCTGGACTCTGATTGGCTGACAGTTTCCAACCTCTAAAATCTTTATTGATGGACCATTTTTTATGAAACTTGATATTTGGCTTTATTGATATCTACAATTTAGTTACAGACCCTAATGCGCTCAAGTTCCCCAAATGCATGCAAACAGAGTGCACTCATAGCGTAAACGAAATGTGTACGGAGCGCAGATTGAGCGCTGACGGACTTTGCAAACGCTGAATTTTGAATAATTAACACACTTTTGAATGCATGTTATAGAGCGAGTGCTCTCAGGTGTGCAGTATATGCAATATACACTAGACACAGTAAGATAACTATTCGTGCGCTACTGAGTGCACTCGTCATTCGGATACACTCTTTTTTTCGTTATTTGAGGGTTAAGTTGATAATTGAAACCGAGATAAATTTTCGTTTCACATAATTATAAACCATGTAATATATTTAAATTTTCTTTGGTATAATGCATTATAAAACTAATTTTGGTGAACAATTTTTCAATTATATCATAAATATCAATATTTAGCTAATAAATATAATATGTTTAAAAGACCTATTATACAACAGATAATGCATCAATGGTTAACTATGGTCTCAAGGCCAATTCAGTTGCGTATTTAAACATTATTTGTTTGCGCAACTAAAATATGAATAATTTCATATTATACTGTATCTAACAATATGAAAAGATGAATATGAATTTACTATATGCCTTACTATTTTGATATAAATTAGTTATAGAACATACAAAAAAACATATACTTTATTTCGATTTAAGCATACACAGCTTCAAATACAAAAAAAATCAATACATGCGTGAAAACAAAACATAGATATGCGGAAAATTATATGATTATGATTCTATTTGTTTAAGTATATTGACAAGATAAAAACTACCCATTTTCAATTCAATTTGGAGTATAGTTTTATAATTTTTCCCAAACGTAGTTACATATAATAAATATATATAACAGAGATTATATATTACATATATTGTATATATTACAGAGATTATACAAATATTTTACAAAGATTATATATTACACATATTATATATTACACATATAATACATATTTATTACAGAGATTATATATTACATATATTATACATATATATATATAACAGAGATTATATATAACTTATATTATAGTTTATAGTTATATTATACATATATATTACAGAGAGTGTATATTACATATATTATACATTTATATATAACAGAGATTATATATAACATATATTATAGTTATATTATACATATATATTACAGAGAGTGTATATTACATATATCATACATATATTTTACAGAGATTATATATTACATATATTATACATATTTATTACAGAGATTACACACATATATATATATATTACAGAGATTATATATATATTATACATAAATATAACAGAGATTATAATATTATACATACATATATATTACAGAGATTATATATATTATACATAATTATATATAACAGAGATTATTTTCTCAAGATGTTCCAGGAGAGACACAATGTCATATAACAATTATCATGGAGATGGTGGCAGGGTGGGGAATTGACTTCATGATCTCTGGATTGATAGTAGGATGTGTTACTGACTGAGCTAATCAGGCCTAAACAGTAATATAGGTGGGGAGTGGGGTATATATATGTTCTATAATACTTTTATGAAATGATTGGACACAATTTCTCAAATTATGTCTGAATAATCTTATATTATGATCTTATATCATTTTTATTGTTCACATAAATGTTATCGATAAACATGTAATATTTAGAACACGACCTCGGTTTTAAATGTTTAAATGAACCCCAGACCTTACCTAGTACTGGTAATACAAAACACCCTGCCACAGTCAAGAGTGATGTCCTTTAGCAAGACATATTATCCACATATGCTTAGTAATAGTTCTATCCTGGAACACCTTGATTTACTTATCTCTGCTGTAAGATTGTGTTTAGTTTATACAAATCATTGAGTCAAGCTGAGATTCAAACATTCAACATTGAGCATGAGCTGCCAACACCATCTACTGTACTACTGCTCCATTGTTAAGAACTTGTTTCACAATTGTTGCAAAGTAGATAATAGTTTAACCTACAGTCAAAACAGACTCAATAGTGATTCAATTGTTTACTGGAGCCAAAATTAATATTATATGATAAATTAATAAACTAAATTCCCCGGCATCATTCACAACTCACATGTGACTTTCAAGGAGATAACATGGAAATTCCCAGGCAGCATTCACAACTCACATGTGACTTTCAGGGGGATAACATGGAAATTCCCAGGCAGCATTCACAACTCACATGTGACTTTCAGGGAGATAACATGGAAGTTCCCAGGCAGCATTCACAACTCACATGTGACTTTCAGGGAGATAACATGGAAATTCCCAGGCAGCATTCACAACTCACATGTGACTTTCAGGGAGATAACATGGAAGTTCCCAGGCAGCATTCACAACTCACATGTGACTTTCAGGGAGATAACATGGAAATTCCCAGGCAGCATTCACAACTCACATGTGACTTTCAGGGAGATAACATGGAAGTTCCCAGGCAGCATTCACAACTCACATGTGACTTTCAAGGAGATAACATGGAAGTTCCCAGGCAGCATTCACAACTCACATGTGACTTTCATGGAGATAGACAGCATTCACAACTCACATGTGACTTTCAGGGGGATAACATGGAAATTCCCAGGCAGCATTCACAACTCACATGTGACTTTCAGGGGGATAACATGGAAATTCCCAGGCAGCATTCACAACTCACATGTGACTTTCAGGGAGATAACATGGAAGTTCCCAGGCAGCATTCACAACTCACATGTGACTTTCAGGGAGATAACATGGAAATTCCCAGGCAGCATTCACAACTCACATGTGACTTTCAGGGAGATAACATGGAAGTTCCCAGGCAGCATTCACAACTCACATGTGACTTTCAGGGAGATAACATGGACATTCCCAGGCAGCATTCACAACTCACATGTGACTTTCAGGGAGATAACACGGAAGTTCCCAGGCAGCATTCACAACTCACATGTGACTTTCAAAGAGATAACATGGAAGTTCCCAGGCAGCATTCACAACTCACATGTGACTTTCAAGGAGATAACATGGAAATTCCCAGGCAGCATTCACAACTCACATGTGACTTTCAAGGAGATAACATGGAAATTCCCAGGCAGCATTCACAGCTCACATGTGACTTTCAGGGAGATAACATGGAAATTCCCAGGCATCATTCACAACTCACATGTGACTTTCAAGGAGATAACATGGAAGTTCCCAGGCAGCATTCACAACTCACATCTGACTTTCATGGAGATAGACAGCATTCACAACTCACATGTGACTTTCACGGAGATAACATGGAAGTTCCCAGGCAGCATTCACAACTCACATGTGACTTTCATGGAGATAGACAACATTCACAACTCACATGTGACTTTCAGGCAGATAACATGGAAATTCCCAGGCAGCATTCACAACTCACATGTGACTTTCAGGGAGATAACATGGAAATTCCCAGGCAGCATTCACAACTCACATGTGACTTTCAGGGAGATAACATGGAAGTTCCCAGGCAGCATTCACAACTCACATGTGACTTTCATGGAGATAGACAGCATTCACAACTCACATGTGACTTTCAGGAGATAACATGGAAGTTCCCAGGCAGCATTCACAACTCACATGTGACTTTCAGGAGATAACATGGAAGTTCCCAGGCAGCATTCACAACTCACATGTGACTTTCATGGAGATAGACAGCATTCACAACTCACATGTGACTTTCACGGAGATAACATGGAAATTCCCAGGCATCATTCACAACTCACATGTGACTTTCAAGGAGATAACATGGAAGTTCCCAGGCAGCATTCACAACTCACATGTGACTTTCAAGGAGATAACATGGAAGTTCCCAGGCATCATTCACAACTCACATGTGACTTTCAAGGAGATAACATGGAAGTTCCCAGGCAGCATTCACAACTCACATGTGACTTTCAAGGAGATAACATGGAAGTTCCCAGGCAGCATTCACAACTCACATGTGACTTTCAAGGAGATAGACAGCATTCACAACTCACATGTGACTTTCACGGAGATAACATGGAAATTCCCAGGCATCATTCACAACTCACATGTGACTTTCAAGGAGATAACATGGAAGTTCCCAGGCAGCATTCACAACTCACATGTGACTTTCATGGAGATAGACAGCATTCACAACTCACATGTGACTTTCAGGAGATAACATGGAAGTTCCCAGGCAGCATTCACAACTCACATGTGACTTTCATGGAGATAGACAGCATTCACAACTCACATGTGACTTTCACGGAGATAACATGGAAATTCCCAGGCATCATTCACAACTCACATGTGACTTTCAAGGAGATAACATGGAAGTTCCCAGGCAGCATTCACAACTCACATGTGACTTTCATGGAGATAGACAGCATTCACAACTCACATGTGACTTTCACGGAGATAACATGGAAATTCCCAGGCAGCATTCACAACTCACATGTGACTTTCAGGGAGATAACATGGAAGTTCCCAGGCAGCATTCACAACTCACATGTGACTTTCAAGGAGATAACATGGAAGTTCCCAGGCATCATTCACAACTCACATGTGACTTTCAAGGAGATAACATGGAAATTCCCAGGCATCATTCACAACTCACATGTGACTTTCACGGAGATAACATGGAAATTCCCAGGCATCATTCACAACTCACATGTGACTTTCACGGAGATAACATGGAAATTCCCAGGCATCATTCACAACTCACATGTGACTTTCAAGGAGATAACATGGAAGTTCCCAGGCAGCATTCACAACTCACATGTGACTTTCATGGAGATAACATGGAAATTCCCAGGCATCATTCACAACTCACATGTGACTTTCAAGGAGATAACATGGAAGTTCCCAGGCAGCATTCACAACTCACATGTGACTTTCACGGAGATAACATGGAAATTCCCAGGCATCATTCACAACTCACATGTGACTTTCAAGGAGATAACATGGAAGTTCCCAAGCAGCATTCACAACTCACATGTGACTTTCAAGGAGATAACATGGAAGTTCCCAGGCATCATTCACAACTCACATGTGACTTTCAAGGAGATAACATGGAAGTTCCCAGGCAGCATTCACAACTCACATGTGACTTTCAAGGAGATAACATGGAAGTTCCCAGGCAGCATTCACAACTCACATGTGACTTTCAAGGAGATAGACAGCATTCACAACTCACATGTGACTTTCACGGAGATAACATGGAAATTCCCAGGCATCATTCACAACTCACATGTGACTTTCAAGGAGATAACATGGAAGTTCCCAGGCAGCATTCACAACTCACATGTGACTTTCATGGAGATAGACAGCATTCACAACTCACATGTGACTTTCAAGGAGATAACATGGAAGTTCCCAGGCAGCATTCACAACTCACATGTGACTTTCATGGAGATAGACAGCATTCACAACTCACATGTGACTTTCACGGAGATAACATGGAAATTCCCAGGCATCATTCACAACTCACATGTGACTTTCAAGGAGATAACATGGAAGTTCCCAGGCAGCATTCACAACTCACATGTGACTTTCAAGGAGATAACATGGAAGTTCCCAGGCATCATTCACAACTCACATGTGACTTTCAAGGAGATAACATGGAAGTTCCCAGGCAGCATTCACAACTCACATGTGACTTTCAAGGAGATAACATGGAAGTTCCCAGGCATCATTCACAACTCACATGTGACTTTCAAGGAGATAACATGGAAGTTCCCAGGCAGCATTCACAACTCACATGTGACTTTCATGGAGATAGACAGCATTCACAACTCACATGTGACTTTCAAGGAGATTACATGGAAGTTCCCAGGCAGCCTTCACAACTCACATGTGACTTTCATGGAGATAGACAGCATTCACAACTCACATGTGACTTTCTGGAGATAACATGGAAGTTCCCAGGCAGCATTCACAACTCACATGTGACTTTCATGGAGATAGACAGCATTCACAACTCACATGTGACTTTCACGGATATACATGGAAATTCCCAGTCATCATTCACAACTCACATGTGACTTTCAAGGAGATAACATGGAAGTTCCCAGGCAGCATTCACAACTCACATGTGACTTTCATGGAGATAGACAGCATTCACAACTCACATGTGACTTTCAGGAGATAACATGGAAGTTCCCAGGCAGCATTCACAACTCACATGTGACTTTCAAGGAGATAACATGGAAATTCCCAGGCATCATTCACAACTCACATGTGACTTTCAAGGAGATAACATGAAAGTTCCCAGCCAGCATTCACAACTCACATGTGACTTTCAAGGAGATAACATGGAAGTTCCCAGGCAGCATTCACAACTCACATGTGACTTTCATGGAGATAGACAGCATTCACAACTCACATGTGACTTTCAGGAGATAACATGGAAGTTCCCAGGCAGCATTCACAACTCACATGTGACTTTCATGGAGATAGACAGCATTCACAACTCACATGTGACTTTCACTGAGATAACATGGAAATTCCCAGGCATCATTCACAACTCACATGTGACTTTCAAGGAGATAACATGGAAGTTCCCAGGCAGCATTCACAACTCACATGTGACTTTCAGGGAGATAACATGGAAGTTCCCAGGCAGCATTCACAGCTCACATGTGACTTTCAGGGAGATAACATGGAAATTCCCAGGCAGCATTCACAACTCACATGTGACTTTCAGGGAGATAACATGGAAGTTCCCAGGCAGCATTCACAACTCACATGTGACTTTCATGGAGATAGACAGCATTCACAACTCACATGTGACTTTCAGGAGATAACATGGAAGTTCCCAGGCAGCATTCACAACTCACATGTGACTTTCATGGAGATAGACAGCATTCACAACTCACATGTGACTTTCAGGAGATAACATGGAAGTTCCCAGGCAGCATTCACAACTCACATGTGACTTTCATGGAGATAGACAGCATTCACAGCTCACATGTGACTTTCAGGGAGATAACATGGAAATTCCCAGGCATCATTCACAACTCACATGTGACTTTCAGGGAGATAACATGGAAATTCCCAGGCAGCATTCACAACTCACATGTGACTTTCATGGAGATAACATGGAAGTTCCCAGGCAGCATTCACAACTCACATGTGACTTTCATGGAGATAACATGGAAATTCCCAGGCAGCATTCACAACTCACATGTGACTTTCAGGGAGATAACATGGAAGTTCCCAGGCAGCATTCACAACTCACATGTGACTTTCATGGAGATAGACAACATTCACAACTCACATGTGACTTTCAGGGAGATAACATGGAAATTCCCAGGCAGCATTCACAACTCACATGTGACTTTCAGGGAGATAACATGGAAGTTCCCAGGCAGCATTCACAACTCACATGTGACTTTCATGGAGATAGACAACATTCACAACTCACATGTGACTTTCAGGAGATAACCTGTCTAAAGCAGCCAGTCAAGGGAAGGTACTGAAGTGGCCTTTTAAAACAGGCTGTTGCTTAATTAATTTGCTCTGAAATCATAGAAATTAGAAATAGCAATTTTATATGCTTAAGACAATTGGCTGCTTAATAGAGGTGACCAGTTGCACTGGTTTGACTGTGTTATTTATTTAGATCACTACTTTGTTGCAGTTTGGCTTGTTGGATTTAGTCATGGATGGTGCTATCAAATAAAACTTAATAAGTGGAGGGATTACTAGTAATGATAGATGTGACCTCATAAAACACAATGAACATTTAAGGTCATAGGTCTAATTTAAAAGTTTGGTACTGTTAGCTCAGTTGGTAGCTCGTCTGACTATCAGTCCAGGGGTCAAAACTCAGTGGCTGTGATGATTGATATAAGTCATTGCATCTCATTGTTATTTGTCCCATGTTGCTGATTCAATTAGGGAAGTCATCAGTTACTTGCTGAGATGGTCATACTCGGAATACTGGCTAACCTTCCAGAATCCTAAGAAAGAGTGGTTAGGTAAACTGATTGTCTGTTCCCACACGATGACATAAAATTTACACTCAGTATCAGATCAAATCTAATATAAAATTACCTTTCTTAGGACTATACATGTTTAAATGGAACACCCATCATTAAGATATTGTTTTAAGACTATTGGGTATATAATCTTCATAAATCCTTGTCATAAGTCATAATTTATATTTAAATAAAGAACAGGGGATAAAAATAGTGCAAGTTCAAGATCCAGGACATTTGTTTTTTGCTGTGGCAACTCAAGCCCTTATTTTACTTGATCTAAAATTAATTTTGTTATTTTACATAATTAATCACTGGCCTTCCAACTAGAACAAGCAGTAAATCTATTTCTGCAAAATTTCTTGCGAACTTTGCAAAATATTTGCTTGAAGGTCCCAGACCTGCCATTAAAATTTAAGCCCCTGAAATATCTGAATATCGACATGGATTTTGTTTCATCAGCTGATAATTGTCAATTGCCATATGCAGTGGGGGATCGGGTGTATACTACTGAAATAAAGGCGGTATCCAATTTTATGTTTGGTAAAACTAGATATACCCCCGACAAACGAAGTTTTGAGGGGGTATATTGGAGTCACCCTGTGGTCGGTCTGTCGGTCGGTCTATCCGTTGCAATTTTCCTTGTCCGGAGCATCACTTGAAAAGTACTGGATGGAATTTCATCAAACTTCATACAATGGTAGAATATAATGAGAGGAAGTGCAATGTACAAGAAACATAACTCTATTATTGCTAATTACAGAGTTATTGCCCTTTGATATTTTTTCTTGTCCGGAGCATAACTTGAAAAGTACCGGATGGAATTTCATCAAGCTTCATACAATGGTAGAATACAATGAGAGGAAGTGCAGTGTACAGGAAACATAACTCTATTCTTGCTAATTACAGAGTTATTGCCCTTTGATATATTTCCCTTGTCCGGAGCATTACTTTTAAAGTACTGGATGGAATTTCATCAAACTTCATACAATGGTAGAATATAATGAGAGGAAGTGCAGTGTACAAGAAACATAACTCTATTCTTGCTAATTACAGAGTTATTGCCCTTTGATATATTTCCCTTGTCTGGAGCATTACTTTTAAAGTACGGGATGGAATTTCATCAAACTTCATACAATGGTAGAATATAATGAGAGGAAGTGCAGTGTACAAGAAACATAACTCTATTCTTGCTAATTACAGAGTTATTGCCCTTTGATAAAAAAATTGTTTCTTGTCAAACTGTTTCTTTTCAAACTTTTGTCCATAAAATTGTTGTCCCTCAACATAACTCGAAAAAGTATAACATTTATTGATTGCAGTGAAAGCTTGTACACTGCACAATAATTAAAAAGACCGTTTTTAATTTTAACAAAACCATAAAAAAATTAACAATACAAAAAACTCAATCCATAACATTCTCTTTTATTAAGTATTTTTTTTGTCTGGATCATAACTTTAAAACTATTGGATATAATTTAATAAAACTTCATACAATGGTAAACCATTTTCTGTCATGGCGGCGTTCGGGGGTATTCATCACCTTCAGTGATAGCTCTAGTTCTATTTAATTTAATGAAATATTTGAATAAAATCTAGCATGTGTTTGTCGACAAAAAGTGCATAAGTAGCTCTTTATTGCACTTTTGATGTTATCTCTAATCGGAGATAAAATTTCAGCCAAGTGTTTATGGAGTACCTCTGTTTTGTCACCAACCAGGCAATAACAACAACAGGAAATAAACAAAAAACATTTGTCTGCAAAATTATTTGACAGGAAAGCATTTCTTTCAAATCATTTGTGGTATTTTTTATTGATTATTAACAAAATTATACTTTTTTCTTCTCATAACATGCCAATTGTAATTCATCAATGCTGAAAAACACCGTATTTTACAGAGATGTCGACTTCTCGGCCTTCCAAACACGAAGTTTTGTTGCAGTAACATGCCAAACGATGTTATATGTTGTTTTTTTATGAACAATTTCTATTATTCACCTACTGTTAGTCTCATTTCACAGTTGATGTAAAAATATTTTAAGTTTAAAACACTTAGTGAGAAAGTGTCCCCTTTTACACGCACAAAACAAATGGTTGTTAAAATTACTTAATTGTATGTGTCTTGGTTCTCCACTAACATATCTAACACTGCAGCCTGGGTCTAGTGGTAGTGACTGCACAACAGTGTGGATCTTTGTTTTATATCTGGCCAGGTTGAACATGCCAAAGAATGCTCCTGAAAGCTTCCTCGCTTGGCGCTCAGCATTTACAGGATACCAGTCATTTTAAAGTAAACCCTTTAGTTAAAACTTACATAGCTTAATTACAAATGAAGCTTATCTGAAAAGCTCTTGAATCTGCTGCATTGGTAGAGCTGGTACAGAGAGTTTTTCCCCCGAAATGTGAAGATGGGGATGGAACCCATAAGCTTGAGTATTTGCCCAACACCCATTACATTACCTCCCTGCTTCACCCTTTTTGATTTGTGCTATAATTCCTTATGAAAAATATGTCCACTGTGCTCTAGTCAAAGGCACCCAATTGTTTTTAAAATCATTTATGGGCACATGATAGAGAAATTCGAATAAATATGGATTACCCGTAAACAAATGTTATCTTCTACATGTTTATTTCAGCTTCATTGATTTGCAAGGCAATATAATAATGGCTTCCTACTTCAAAAATGCTGCAAATAGTCAGCCATATTAACACCTTCAAATAGTATCTTGAAAAACAAGAAATACTTGCAAATAGAAGCATCATTTATACAAGTATAATATAAAATGTTATATACTGATATACTTCCTTAAAAGCATTGATCAAGTTGTTAGCACCTTCGTGAATATTGTCACGTCATTAAGCAGTATCCAGTGTTGACCAACTATATTCTACAGATCTAGGTCATTGTCATGAATGGCTTTTTTGTTTTTTGTTTCCCTAAATATATGCCATGAATATATGCACAATTATATATGTTTATCAACTATGCATTGTAAGTGTATACACATATTTATAATATAGGTAGATGATGTCATCTGCAATGTGTGCCTGATGCTGTAGTACATGAGGAAGACCTTCATGAAAAATGAAAGGTAATACTTCATTCACCACAAATTTATGTATTTTATGGAACACTGACAAAGTTGTAATTATGGCAAATATTAGTTTTATTTCTGGAATAAACAAATACATACCCCCCCCCCCCCCCCCCCCCTCTAATAAATGCCCCCAACCTATTTTTCTGGAAAGTTAAAAAATAAAACGTATATGCGATTTGATTGCGTATTCCCCCATCTTTCCCTGATCGATTATTTTGTTACACAGACAACAATAAGCGGAGTGTTTATTACCTTTGAACTCTTTAACCCATTGTATATTTCTTGGGTGACCACTTAACCACTTTTGGTTAAACAAATACTTCCCCATATTTGCTGTTTTAAACTAGTAAAAATACCGTCTGCCGATTAAAACATTACAAAATGTCGGAAAATGCGGTAAGTCTGTGTACGCTGAAAGCTCATTGTTCCACGTTGATAAGAGCAAGCGTCCAAGTGATTTAAAGTGAAGAGTACACTGACCATAAATTCGGATATTCCAGTACGCAGACTAGTAATTTCATACAGATTTTCAGCTTTTTTTCATCTTATGTCGATTATTTCATTCACTCTCAAATAATTCTGAACCACTTTTTCAGGGATTTAAACAGGATTTAAGGTTTTTTCCATGGCTTTATTGGTTTTATTGTATTTTTAACTGTTGTTAAATTTGCTTTTTTTTATCTTTTATAAACGCCCCCACCTTGTAAAATGTAACGCCCCCGGGGGCGTTAATTAGGGAATATACGTTATTACTCAAAAATGATAGTAATAATACAAAACCTTAAAAAATAATAAGTTAATTATGTCAGTTGAAATTAAGCTGATAATTACTCTTTATTAACTTTACTATAAAATCCTAGTTGTGCAGCATACATAGAGGAATATCACAAGCTCTCACCACAACCATTTCCCTCGATACAACTTCACACACAAGCAAATTCCGAGATGAACTTTAATAATTTGTTTAAATATATTTTTAGCTTGATAATTTGTAGAGAGAAAAAAAGAGTAAATTGTTAATTGACACAATTGCCCCAACTGTGTCTTTAACGTTGTTGACGTGAGTTTGGACAAATTCCAGTAGTGCTACTAGTGATGACAGTATGCACAACAGAATTTCATACTTGTATTTGTTAACAAGTTTTACCATAACCAGTTGATAAATATAGAAGGAATAGCAAGATTAATTTTAACTTTTATATTTTTCTTCGGTTGTTCCGGGCCCAATTAGCTCAGGCATTTACGTGTTTGACTATCAATCAAGGGGTCGTGAATTTGAATCCCCGCCCGGCAACAGCCACTAAAATGATCGAAATACAGCATTGTGTCTCATAATTTGTCTGTCTGGAAATTGGGGTATGAATTCATGATTTCGGAAGTCTACTTTCACTTTGTCACCAGTGTACACACTGAGCAGAAAAAAAAATCTCTTATATGACACATGACCCCTACTTTTCTCATCATATTTTGATAGTGCAGAGGTTGACAAACAGTAAAATGTAGGTTTCACTTCTTTCATTTGGGACCCTCTATGAATGACAAGCCTTCAAACTTTTATTATTTACTATAGAATAAAGAACAAAAATCAATGGTGGGGTTACACCTATAAGAGAGACTTGAGTGAAATGGGGGTGATTTTCCAAAATGTTAATTGTAGGTAAAATAACCTCTTTTCTACACTCTCATAGTATTAAATGACAAATTGGAGACATTTGCTTCATAAAAAAACACATTTTGGCAAGTGTATGCCTCAAATAAAGCATATATGTGCATATTTACATTGAAATTTCATGAAAAATCACAAAATTTTGAAGATTTTTTATTTTGGATGATTTAAATGTGCAATTTTTAGCATGTACATTGTATTGAATAATGTATTTTGGTAAGATAATGTCTTCATTGTATCTTGAGACTGTTTTGGTGTAAAAATTTTAATGGAATTAGGTAAAAAAAAAATTTTATGGGTAAAATTAGTCAAACACATCAAAATGGCATGTCGGTCAACATCTCGCGCCTGTATATAATGATCATGTAAAAAGTGGTATTTTGACAAAAGTTTCAGTATTTAATGCCTGCAACTTGGCAGTATTACTTCAAATTGGTAGTACTTAGCAAAAATGAGGTAATTATGAAATAAAAAAAAAAAGAGTTTCCTTATAGGCATAGTGCCACCATTGCAAAAAGGAAGTGCTACCGTGGGGTAGTCGCATAATGGCGGTTGTAAATAATCCTCAATTCTTCTTCTTTAAAAATGCATTTTCCTATTTTTAATGCTCATTTTTTTATTTGAATGGCATTATTGATGTATTTTGAACATTTTGATAGCATTGTCATGTTTGAATTGTGAATTTAGAAAAAAAAAATGATGCTTGGAAATTGGGGTATGAATTCATGATTTCGGAAGTCTACTTTCACTTTGTCACCAGTGTACACACTGAGCAGAAAAAAAAATCTCTTATATGACATGACCCCTACTTTTCTCATCATATTTTGATAGTGCAGAGGTTGACAAACAGTAAAATGTAGGTTTCACTTCTTTCATTTGGGAATCTCTATGAATGACAACCTCTAGTGTTAGCAGCAAACACTATAAACTGCATTACTGCCTTGGTGGGGATCAAACCTACAACCTCTAGTGTTAGCAGCAAACACTATAAACTACAAAACTGTCTCGCTGGGGATCAAACCTACAACCTCTAGTGTTAGCAGCAAACACTATAAAATGCATTACTGCCTCGCTGGGGATCAAACCTACAACATTTAGTGTTAGCAACAAACACTATAAACTTCATAACTGCCTCACTGAGGATCAAACCTGCAACCTCTAGTGTTAGCAGCAAATACTATAAACTGCATTACTGCCTCACTGGGGATCAAACCTACAACATCTATTGTTAGCAGAAAACGCTATAAACTGCATTACTGCCTTGCTGGGGATCAAACCTACAACCTCTAGTGTTAGCGGCAAACACTATAAACTGCATTACTGCCTCACTGGGGATCAAACCTACAACCTCTAGTCTTTGCAGTAAAAACTATTAACTGCATTACTGCCTCACTGAGGATCAAACCGTCAACCTTTAGTGTTAGCAGCAAACACTATAAACTGCATTACTGTCTCGCTTGGGATCAAACCTACACCCTTTAGTGTTAGCAGCAAACGCTATTAATTGCATTACTGCCTCACAGGGGATCAAATCTGCAACATCTAGTGTTAGCAGCAAACACTATAAACTGCATAACTGCCTCAAATGGGATCAAACCTACAACCTCTAGTGTTAGCGGCAAACACTATAAACTGCATTACTGCCTCGCTGGGGATCAAACGTACAACATTTAGGTTTAGCAACAAACACTATAAACTGCATAACTGCCTCAAATGGGATCAAACCTACAACCTCTAGTGTTAGCGGCAAACACTATAAACTTCATTACTGCCTCACTTGGTATCAAACCTTCAACCTCTGGTGTTAGCAGCAAACACTATAAACTGCGTTACTATCTCGCTGGGGATCAAACCTACATCTATTGTTAGCAAAAAACACTATTAACTGCATTACTGCCTCACTGGGAATCAAACCTACAACCTCTAGTGTTAGCAGCAAACACTATTAACTGCATTACTGCCTCACTGGGAATCAAACCTACAACCTTTAGTGTTAGCGGCGAACACTATAAACTGCATTACTGCCTCACTGGGGATCAAACCTACAACATGTAGTGTTAGCAGCAAACACTATAAACTGCATTACTGCCTCACTGGGGATCAAACCTACAACATCTAGTGTTTAGCAGCAAACACTTTTAACTGCATTACTGCCTTGCTTACACAGACTTTGAATGGGTTGATTACCAAGTGTATTGTACAAACTAGAAGAACTAAATATCAGGAGCTTTATATTACCTGGTTCATTTTGAGGGATGTTACCCATTTGAAATTATAATGATGAAGGTATACAGTACTAACTTATCTGTTGCTCTGGTATATGTTATTTATGAGTTTATGTGATACACTGAAATTGTCAACAATGTACAAACACAAGAGGCAATCCTGAACATCCAGTTTGTGCTGCTAGATTGCTCTCCATTGAAATACTCCATCCTGTCATGGCAGAACAAATCAGTGAGATTGCCACAACCAGGATGAAGGAACTTAATGAACTCTTGATCAAAGGAGAATGCTGTATGTAAACTATCATTTAATGAACAAGATTTTTAATGGAATCTGAATACAAGATTAGGTATCAATAAAGAGCAACTATTCACACAGTTGGTGCCTTCAAAGTTATCTTTTTAACTGAGGTTTAATTAATCAAAAAATAAAGTCTTAATAGCAGTTCTCCCAAATGCTTGTCTCTTCAGCAGTTCTCTCAAATGCTTGTCTCTTCAGCAGTTCTCTCGAATGCTTGTCTCTTCAGCAGTTCTCTCTAATGCTTGTCTCTTCAGCAGTTCTCTCTAATGCTTGTCTCTTCAGCAGTTCTCTCTAATGCTTTTCTCTTCAGCAGTTCTCTCAAACGCTTGTCTCTTCAGCAGTTCTTTCAAATGCTTGTCTCTTCAGCAGTTCTCTCAAACACTCGTCTCTTCAGCAGTTCTCTCAAATGTTTGTACCTTCAGCAGTTCTCTCAAACCTTTGTACCTTCAGCAGTTCTCTCAAATGCTTGTCTCTTCAGCAGTTCTCTCAAATGCTTGTCTCTTCAGCAGTTCTCTCAAATGCTTGTCTTTTCAGCAGTTCTTTCAAAACGCTTGTCTCTTCAGCAGTTCTCTCAAATGCTTGTCTTTTAAGCAGTTCTCTCAAATGCTTGTCTCTTCAGCAGTTCTCTCAAATGCTTGTACCTTCAGCAGTTCTCTCAAATGCTTGTTTTTTCAGCAGTTCTCTCATATGCTTGTCTTTTCAGCAGTTCTCTCAAATGCTTGTCCCTTCAGCAGTTCTATTAAACACTTGTCTCTTCAGCAGTTCTCTCAAATGCTTGTCTCTTCAGCAGTTCTCTCAAATGCTTGTCTCTTCAGCAGTTCTCTCTCAAACGCTTGTCTCATCAGCAGTTCTCTCAAATGCTGTCTCTTCAGCAGTTCTCTCAAACGCTTGTCTCTTCAGCAATTCTCACAAACGTTTGTACCTTCAGCAGTTTTCTCAAATGCTTGTACCTTCAGCAGTTCTCTCAAATGCTTGTCTCTTCAGCAGTTCTCTCAAAACGCTTGTCTCTTCAGCAGTTCTCTCAAAACGCTTGTCTCTTTAGCAGTTCTCTCAAATGCTTATCTCTTCAGCAGTTCTGTCAAATGCTTATCTCTTCAGCAGTTCTCTCAAACGCTTGTCTCTTCAGCAGTTCTTTCAAATGCTTGTCTCTTCAGCAGTTCTCTCAAACGCTTGTCCCTTCAGCAGTTCTCTCAAATGCTTGTCTCTTCAGCAGTTCTCTCAAAACGCTTGTCTCTTCAACAGTTCTCTCAAATGCTTGTCTCTTCAGCAGTTCTCTCAAGTGCTTGTCTCTTCAGCAGTTCTCTCAAATTCTTATCTCTTCAGCAGTTCTCTCAAGTGCTTGTCTCTTCAGCAGTTCTCTCAAATGCTTATCTCTTCAGCAGTTCTCTCAAATGCTTATCAACTGATCGAGATGTTATTAACGCTCATGTCATGTATTTCTGTCAAATCTTGATTTCATCTCAGAAATACAAATCGGAATTTTTCTTAGCAAAATGAAATTCTCTATAAAATGAGACCATTCCCAGTGAATTATATTTGAAATTTTTAAAATACTTATGATTAGATAAACATTTTATGTATATGAAATCCATTTCCTGTGAAATCTGAGTGATTAATTTGACAAAATATCAATTTTTCGTGTGCTATTTTATCAACTTTAATACAGAGATGCAAGTTTCCTGTCCTTCATTTGTGATATTTCTGCATCCAATTGCAGCAATAATATTAATGAAGGTTTTTAGATTATACAAAACATCTTTCATTTGAGGATGTGGGGTGGTTTGTCTTTTATGCTTTTATTTGTTTTTTAATGGTAAAGTAATGACATTTTTTCCTGTAAAATATGAAAAAAAAAATGTTATAAATAAGGACTGTTAACACCAACCACATTAGAATAGGAAAAACATGAATTTACAACAATTTACCTTAATATTAATATTAAACATTGAAACATTTTACAAATTAGTTGTAGGTGTTAAATAACTATTGATGTTGACATCATATTTGTTATTCAATTAATTATAAATTTGTTATATAGGTGATTTTTTTTATTGATAAATAACAGCATTTTTTTAATAATCAATAAACATAATTATAACTTTGATTTTTTTTTTACATGATAACAGTGAAAATTGACTATACAGCTGCCATTTTGTCTGGTGGAAGAAGTTCATACAATTCAACGTAACACAATATATATTGGCAGGGCTGGCCGAGTTATCTGTAGTGTACATTTTCAAATATGGTCATGTGACTTTACTTTCCCATGGGCAAGTAATATTCTCAGTTACAGTTTAAAAAGGGAAAGATGAAGTATGCAAAAATGGCTCATGTTGTGTTTCCACCAAAATAAGTTATTTGAAATCATTTAGATTCATGGCATTGCAAAAAGGAATTTCCATTTATTGAATTCTATCAGCTAAAGTAAAAGTTTTTTGCCAATTGTTTTGTTTTAAGGTAAATGATCTTGAACGGAAAAGTAAATGTCATCTACGGACAAGTAGATATTTTACAAGATTATACCACCCCTGATTTGGAGTTAGATACCACCCCTGATTTGGAGTAAGATGTCCACGCATTTTAATTTTAAAACAATTGACCTGATGAGTGCTGTAAGTCAAACAAGTCGATAATCCAATCAGTGATCAATATTGCTTCAAGTGCTACCATTAACTTGGACAAGCAACGCCTAGTGGCCAGTGGCTGTAACGATTGTCAATCTTGTGTTGGTCAATTGGTAACACAACTAACAATGGTCAATAAAAGTTTACAGATTGTTAACAAAAGTTTTATTTTCATCACAGTGTAAGTAAGTCTCCACCAACCTTGAATGAATTAGGAAATAGCTTGGATTTGTGGGAATCTAAACAGCGGGCTTACCACAACAGAGGTTCCCACCACTGCATGATCAGTCTTGGAGACATATGAGGTTGCTCTTCCAGAGGATGTAAGTTCATAATTACTTCAATTTCATTATTTTTTATTATTATTTTGGTAATGCTGAAAATAATACTTCAAATTGATGAAATCTGATCTTACTGTAGAAGTCAGTCAGGAAGAGTTCAAGAAACCTTCATATCTTAATTTATTATGTTCCCTGAAGGGCTAGAATATAGCTTCTGTCCGTCTGTCAGAATCCTTGTCTGGAACATAACCCCAATTTACACAGCTCTAATTTCTCAAGCGCAGTAATCTTGTAACCGTCAAGTGAGACCTATAGCTACTTCGTATAACGGCTAACACAAATTTATTCACAAGGGAAACATAATAAACCTGAGAGTTATCAACATTTGTAGTTACAGATGTGTGATAGGGCATTCATAACTATCAACATTTGTAGCTACAGAGTGATAGGACATTCATAACTATCAACATTTGTAGTTACAGAGTGATAGGACATTCATAACTATCAACATTTGTAGTTACAGATGTGGGATAGGACATTCATAACTATCACATTTATTTTGTTATTAGTCTATGAAGTAGAGTTTGTAAATAGAACTCCAAACTTGTTTGAATGTCCTTGATAACATTATTTCAATTCCACACAGGTTAAGTCGATGTTGAATGACCTCAGTACAGAAGGGGTCACCTTTCCAGGAAAAACTTATTGAGGTCGAGGGAATGTTGAAGAAACACAAGGTAAAATTATGTCTGATCCTATAACAGGGGAGTCAAATCCTGTCAACTAAACCAGTCAAATAAATTAATTACTAAACCTGTCGGCTCTTTTCAAAGGTCTGGACCTAAATTCATCAATAATTTTAGTCTTGAGATTTGGACTCTGGCTCAAACTGTAAAACAAAAGATAAGATCCAGATAATATCAATTAAACAAACACATTTCTATATTTACTTGCTGAAACAAGCAATTTTAAATGCTAAAAAATCACATTTCTTACCATAAGTTTATGTTTACAGGATTTGTAAAATATAAGATTTTGAGTCTGAGTTCAATTCTCAGACTGAAGCTTTTGATGAATTAAAGCCTGATAAACAATTTTATGTTAAATATAACTAAAATATCTATTATATTATATATATATATATATAAATAAAAACAACATTAATAAGCAAATATCAAATTGTATCTTTTAAAGATTTCTTTACCAGTATTTTTCAGAACTTTCATATATATAAATCATACTTTCTGAAGGTCACCATATGTTTAACTGTCAAACATTTAAACCTTGATTTCATTTGTAAATTTGATTTAAAAATTTCCAAGCAATAACATGGAATGTCACATTTGTTTTCGTCATTTTGATACTGATCGAAGCAAAACAGTAATGTTATTGTAAGAGTCACAATTTCTTACTTTTCATATATCTAAATTACTTGTAACACCATGGACGTTGTGGACTCATTGGTAAAGAGGTTAGTGCATTGGATTATCACACATGAGGTCGTGGGTTCGATCCCGACTTGGGCTCATTTTTTTTTTTATAGTTTTTTTTATTTACAGAGATGGTTTGCTCAGCGTATTCAACTGTAAAAGACATACATGTGTCACAAACACAACCGATATTTTAGATAGAAATTCTAACACCTGACCCCCTACCTTTCCAAATGTATTTCATTGTTGTAGCTACCAGTTCTAGTTTTGTATATCATTTGCCAAGTCATACCAATAAATACACAATTATTACTAAAGATAAAAGACAAAGTTTATATGAAATATTTCTGTTAGCAATATCAACACCTAACATTTAAAGTTTTCAATAGAAAGTATCCAGTGTGAAGATAAGTGAGCTCGAGTACAGCGGGGATGATAGTGTAATAGAGTGTTGGCTGCTCTAACCAGAGGTTGTGGGTTTGACCCCCAGTTCGACCTGATGCCTCTCATGAAACAACACTAAGTACTGGTTCTACTCAGGACGCCAACTTGAGAGCGGTCTAAATAAGCCCTATACTTTCATCAATCTTTATTATAAACTATATACTGTAAACTACTAGTTTACCTTCTTGGTTGCCAGATGAAAGAGGTTGGGTTAACTGATAGTCTGTTAGCTCCTGATGGCATAAAATTTATGCTTAATATTCATACAGATATGTTACGGGTTTATAATGCTTTAAAATGCAATCTTACACAATATAAATCTTATCTTTTCATGGATCTGATGTCAAATTTATATTTGAAATGTAAAATGGTCATAAATTGTTATTGGATATCATGTTATGTCAATATACATCTTACAAATAGTAAATCTCAGTCCCCCTGATATTGCTTACTTATATATAGTTATATACCCACAAGTCCCCCTTATATTGCTTACTTATATATAACTATATACCCACCTGTCCCCTGATATTGCTTTCTTATATATAACTTATATATAACTATATACCCACCAGTCCCCCTGATGTTGCTTACCTATATATAACTATATACCCACTTGTCCCCCTGATATTGCTTACCTATATATAACTATATACCCACCAGTCCCTCTGATATTGCTTACCTATATATAACTATATACCCACCTGTCCCCCTGATATTGCTTACTTATATATAACTATATACCCACCAGTCCCCCTGACATTGCTTACTTATATATAACTATATACCCACCAGTCCCCCTGACATTGCTTACTTATATATAACTATATACCCACCTATCCCCCTGACATTGCTTACATATATATAACTATATACCCACCTGTCCCCCTGATATTGCTTACCTATATATAACTATATACCCACCAGTCCCCCTGACATTGCTTACTTATATATAACTATATACCCACCAGTCCCCCTGACATTGCTTACTTATATATAACTATATACCCACCAGTCCCCCTGATATTGCTTACCTATATATAACTATATACCCACCTGTCCCCCTGATATTGCTTACCTATATATAACTATATACCCACCAGTCCCCCTGACATTGCTTACTTATATATAACTATATACCCACCAGCCCCCCTGATATTGCTTTCTTATATATAACTATATACCCACCAGCCCCCCTGATATTGCTTACTTATATATAACTATATACCCACCTTTCCCCCTGATATTGCTTTCTTATATATAACTTATATATAACTATATACCCACCAGTCCCCCTGATATTGCTTACTTATATATAACTATATACCCACCTGTCCCCCTGATATTGCTTTCTTATATATAACTATATACCCACCAGCCCCCCTGATATTGCTTACCTATATATAACTATATACCCACCTGTTCCCCTGATATTGCTTACTTATATATAACTATATACCCACCTTTCCCCCTGATATTGCTTTCTTATATATAACTTATATATAACTATATACCCACCAGTCCCCCTGATATTGCTTACTTATATATAACTATATACCCACCAGTCCCCCTGATATTGCTTACCTATATATAATTATATATACCCACCTTTCCCCTTGATATTGCTTACCTATATATAACTATATACCCACCAGTCCCCCTGATATTGCTTACCTATATATAACTATATACCCACCAGTCCCCCTGATATTGCTAACCTATATATAACTATATACCCACCTGTTCCCCTGATATTGCTTACCTATATATAACTATATACCCACCTGTCCCTCTGATATTGCTTACCTATATATAACTATATACCCACCTGTCCCCCTGATATTGCTTATTTATATATAACTATATACCCACCAGTCCCCCTGATATTGCTTACTTATATATAACTATAAACCCACCAGTCCCCCTGATATTGCTTACCTATAAATAACTATATACCCACCAGTCCCCCTGATATTGCTTACTTATATAAGTATATACCCACCAGTCCCCCTGATATTGCTAACCTATATATAACTATATACCCACCAGTTCCCCTGATATTGCTTACCTATATATAACTATATACCCACCAGTCCCCCTGATATTGCTTACTTATATATAACCATATACCCACCTGTCCCCCTGATATTGCTTTCTTATATATAACTATATACCCACCAGTCCCCCTGATATTGCTTACTTGTATATAACTATATACCCACCAGTCCCCCTGATATTGCTTACCCGTATATAACTATATACCGACCAGTCCCCCTGATATTGCTTACCTGTATATAACTATATACCCACCTGTCCCCCTGATATTGCTTACCTATTAATAACAATATACCCACCAGTCCCCCTGATATTGCTTACCTATATATAACTATATACCCACCAGTCCCCCTGATATTGCTTACCTATATATAACTATATACCCACAAGTCCCCCTGATATTGCTTACCTATATATAACTATATACCCACCTGTGCCCCTGATATTGCTTACTTATAAATAACTATATACCCACCAGTCCCCCTGATATTGCTTACCTATATATAACTATTTACCCACCAGTCCCCCTGATATTGCTTACCCAAATATAACTATATATCCACCTGTCCCCCTGATATTGCTTACCCATAAATAACTATATACCCACCAGTCCCCCTGATATTGCTTACATATATATATAACTATATACCCACCAGTCCCCCTATATTGCTTACCTATATATAACTATATACCCACCAGTCCCCCTGATATTGCTTACCTATAAATAACTATATTCCCACCAGTCCCCCTGATATTGCTTACCTATATATAACTATATACCCATCAGTCCCCCTGATATTGCTTACCTATATATAACTATAAACCCACCTGTCCCCCTGATATTGCTTACCTATATATAACTATATACCCACCAGTCCCCCTGATATTGCTTACCTATATATAACTATATACCCACAAGTCCCCCTGATATTGCTTACCTATATATAACTATATACCCACCTGTCCCCCTGATATTGCTTACCTATAAATAACTATATACCCACCAGTCCCCCTGATATTGCTTACCTATATATAACTATATACCAACCTGTCCCCCTGATATTGCTTACCTATATATAACAATATACCCACCTGTCCCCCTGATATTGCTTACCTATAAATAACTATATACCCACCAGTCCCCCTGATATTGCTTACCTATAAATAACTATATACCCACCTGTCCCCCTGATATTGCTTACCTATATATAACTATATACCCACCTGTCCCCCTGATATTGCTTATTGATATATAACTATATACCCACCAGTCCCCCTGATATTGCTAACTTATATATAACTATAAACCCACCAGTCCCCCTGATATTGCTTACCTATAAATAATTATATACCCACTAGTCCCCCTGATATTGCTTACTTATATAATTATATACCCATCAGTCCCCCTGATATTGCTTACCTATATATAACTATATACCCACCAGTCCCCCTGATATTGCTTACCTATATATAACTATATACCCACCTGTCCCCCTGATATTGCTTTCTTATATATAACTATATACCCACCAGTCCCCCTGATATTGCTTACTTATATATAACTATATACACACCAGTCCCCCTGATATTGCTTACCTATATATAACTATATACCCACCTGTCCCCCTGATATTGCTTACCTTTATAACTATATACCCACCAGTCCCCCTAATATTGCTTACCTGTAAATAACTATATACCAACCAGTCCCCCTGATATTGCTTACTTATATATAACTATATACCCACCTGTCCCCCTGATATTGCTTACCTGTATATAACTATATACCCACCAGTCCCCCTGATATTGCTGACCTGTATATAACTATATACCCACCAGTCCCCCTGATATTGCTGACCTATATATAACTATACACCCACCTGTCCCCCTGATATTGCTTATCTATTAATAACAATATACCCACCAGTCCCCCTGATATTGCTTACCTATATATAACTATATACCCACCTGTCCCCCTGATATTGCTTACCTATTAATAACAATATACCCACCAGTCCCCCTGATATTGCTTACCTATATATAACTATATACCCACCTGTCTCCCTGATATTGCTTACCTATAATTAACTATATTCCCACCAGTCCCCCTGATGTTGCTTACCTATATATAACTATATACCCACCAGTCCCCCTGATATTGCTTACCTATATATAACTATATACCCACCAGTCCCCCTGATATTGCTTACCTATATATAACTATATACCCACCAGTCCCCCTGATATTGCTTTCCTATATATAACTATATACCCACCAGTTCCCCTGATGTTGCTTACCTATAAATAACTATATTCTCACCAGTCCCCCTGATGTTGCTTACCTATATATAACTATATACCCACCAGTCCCCCTGATGTTGCTTACCTATAAATAACTATATTCCCACCAGTCCCCCTGATGTTGGTTACCTATATATAACTATATACCCACCAGTCCCCCTGATGTTGCTTACCTATATATAACTTTATACCCACCTGTTCCCCTGATATTGCTTACCTATATATAACTTTATACCCACCTGTCCCCCTGATATTGCTTACCTATATATAACAATATACCCACCAGTCCCCCTGATATTGCTTACCTATATATAACTATATACCCACCTGTCCCCCTGATATTGCTTACCTATTAATAACAATATACCCACCAGTCCCCCTGATATTGCTTACCTATATATAACTATATACCCACCTGTCTCCCTGATATTGCTTACCTATAATTAACTATATTCCCACCAGTCCCCCTGATGTTGCTTACCTATATATAACTATATACCCACCAGTCCCCCTGATGTTGCTTACCTATATATAACTATATACCCACTTGTCCCCCTGATGTTGCTTACCTATAAATAACTATATACCCACCAGTCCCCCTGATATTGCTTACCTATATATAACTATATACCCACCAGTTCCCCTGATATTGCTTACCTATATATAACTATATACCCACCAGTCCCCCTGATATTGCTTACCTATATATAACTATATACCCACCAGTCCCCCTGATATTGCTTACCTATATATAACTATATACCCACCAGTCCCCCTGATATTGCTTACCTATATATAACTATATACCCACCAGTCCCCCTGATGTTGCTTACCTATAAATAACTATATTCCCACCAGTCCCCCTGATGTTGCTTACCTATATATAACTATATACCCACCAGTCCCCCTGATGTTGCTTACCTATATATAACTTTATACCCACCTGTTCCCCTGATATTGCTTACCTATATATAACTTTATACCCACCTGTTCCCCTGATATTGCTTACCTATATATAACTTTATACCCACCTGTCCCCCTGATATTGCTTACCTATATAGAACTATATACCCACCAGTCCCCCTGATGTTGCTTACCTATAAATAACTATATTCCCACCAGTCCCCCTGATGTTGCTTACCTATATATAACTATATACCCACCAGTCCCCCTGATGTTGCTTACCTATATATAACTTTATACCCACCTGTTCCCCTGATATTGCTTACCTATATATAACTTTATACCCACCTGTCCCCCTGATATTGCTTACCTATATATAACTATATACCCACCTGTCCCCCTGATATTGCTTACTTATATATAACTATATACCCACCTGTCCCCCTGATATTGCTTACTTATTTTTGACTATATACCCATCTGTCCCCCTGATATTGCTTACTTATATGTAACTATATACCCATCTGTCCCCCTGATATTGCTTACTTATTTTTAACTATATACCCACCTGTCCTTCTGATATTGCTTACTTATATATAACTATATACCCATCTGTCCCCCTGATATTGCTTACTTATATATAACTATATACCCACCTGTCCCCCTGAAATTGCTTACCTGTATATAACTATATACCCACCTGTCACCCTGATATTGCTTACTTATATATAACTATATACCCATCTGTCCCCCTGATATTGCTTACTTATTTTAACTATATACCCACCAGTCCCCCTAATATTGCTTACTTATATATAACTATATACCCACCTGTCCCCCTGATATTGCTTACCTATATATAACTATAAACCCACCTTTCCCCCTGATATTGCTTACCTATATATAACTATATACCCATCTGTCCCCCTGATATTGCTTACTTATATATAACTATATACCCACCTGCCCCTCTGATATTGCTTACTTATATATAACTATATACCCACCTGTCCCCCTGATATTGCTTACCTATATATAACTATATACCCATCTGTCACCCTGATATTGCTTACTTATACGTATATAACTATATACCCACCCGCAGGACTTGAGTTGATTGAGACTATCTGAAACCTTAACAAGAACTGGGAAAATCTGCAAGCCAGCTGGAAGGATTGCAAGTTTAAACAATATGGAGAGCTAGTGTGGTGCCATCTTTGAGAAACTGAAAAAATACAGTAGAGAACTTAATAAGGTAATTGTTGGATGCAAACTGTCAATCAAACAATTTGATAATCCAATCAGTGATCAGTATTGTTTGCAGTTCCACCATTTTCCTTAGACAAACTAACAGCCTATAAGTAAACAGTACATTGTATTACATTGTATTTACTTGGACAAACACAGTGGGTTGAGCGATAGTTGCTCTCGTGTCAGGTCAACTGTGTATTCAGCTATCTTGCTAATGTTTATTGAACGATTGGGGAAGGATATTTTTTAATAGTTAAAATGATAAAATTTTGTAATAAGATTATTTTTAAAGTTGGCTGTCAAATTCAAGTTTATTAGGTATAGCATATTTGAGTGTGGAGAAATAATACATGTATATATTATATACCGCACTGAAGATTAGGTTTGTATTTGTGTAAATGACCAAACAAAATTAAGCGTATAAAAGGAAAAAAAAGACATTATGTACGCAGCTGGGATTCATTTTTTATTTAAGAATGAAAAAAAGACCAGTGTAGTAATAACTTAAAAGTTGTTAACCAGTCTAATGTTATTTTCAATTGGCAAATTAAACAACAAAACAATAGCAGAAACCCATTGGTTGGTTATTCGAATAAGAACAAGATTGGCAACACTGAACTAAGGCTGTCATGGTTACTGATTTCTGTAAACGTGTACACAAACGCTAATAAATAACACGCCTCCATTTACACATTGTTTAAACCTGGGTGCTTTGTATGTGCATTATCTTTTAAAGTAATCCCGTACGAAGTTATCGGGCGTATGCCGCCTGGTTTGGAGGCGGAAACCAAGCGGAAATGATAGTTACATGTCCCAAACCAGGCAGAAAGGAGCTGGACACATAATCTCTTTACCAATGCAACCATAATTATAAGGCGTAATCTCTGGAACCCAGGTGTAATTTTTGACAACCAAGCATAATTCTGTCAGCCACGCGTAATTCTTTCAGAAAGCCACTTGTAACTGTTAAAAATGAACTTAGAATTTTCATCAAAGTGTACAAGCCAGGCATTACATTTTGTTCTTTTCATCTTTAGCTCCTTTTCCACTGTGGTATAAAGTATTAGGACCTAACTTTAAACTATCTGAGATATGAAACTTATCAAGAGATGTCAAAAATTCAAACCCCCTGTTGAACTTTCAGAATGAAAAACTGTCTTAGAGTTACTCACTCAACTGTTTACTTTTTGAAACGTGTAAATAAATGTGTACTTGCAAATAAAATGCAATGACGCTGGGTTATGTGAAAAATTATTTACATTATTCCACTAAGCCATAGTTGGTTAATTATCATCCCCACCCACCCTTAATTTTCATGCCTCCCAACCCTTTTTATTTTCATGAAAAAATAAACACCAACCTATTTTTCAAAGAAATGAATATTTAATGAAACATGTATAAAATAATGTTGACAAATAAAAATTATATTATATTTGTTAGATTTGATAGAAGTTCATTAATGTTCCTAGCTTCTGGCTTTTGTTTCACCAATATATTTAAATATATACTTAAATACTTAAAAATTTAAATTAAAGAAAAGCATACAGTTAATCCAGATATTAGACTTGACTCCAGAAAAACTGCATTCACCCACTGTTTCATTAACATTAGTTAAACAATATTTACATAACCAGTAAAAATAGGTTATGTTTTTAAGTATTTAAGTTAAACTTGACAAAATTATGATGATGGTGGTGGTGTTGATGATAATGGTGCTGAAATTGTTGTTACTGATAATGATAAAATGGTGTTGATGATGATTATACATTCATGTCCAGAGACACATTCCTTGTTTACACCTGGTTCTTTTGATGCCTGGTAATTTTTACGCCTGATTTCTGACATTTTACGCCTGGTTATTTTTAGGCCCATTTATTTTTAAGCCTGGTTTCTAACATTTTATGCCTGGTTCTTTTTACGCCTGGTTTTTAGCTAATTTGCATATTTCGTGAAATTTACGCCTGGTTTATGTCATATTTTGCTCTTTGTTTACATACAGTAGAACTTCGATATCTCGAACTCGGTTGGCTGGAACACCATCGATCGTTCGAACAACTTACCAGGTCCCTGCAAAATTCTTATTTGATTTATATTGTTCTACCACCGATGGCTAAAACACTGATAGGTGGAACAGTCGAACTAAAAATAAGGTCCCACCAGCACACTTACCTGTGTTTTTCGCACCTTTCGGTCAAACAGCTGATCAAATATAAAGAAAATTGGAGAAGTTTGCCATGTTTGTTCCTGCTTTCAAAGATGTGAAGTAATTTCTACAATAAATTCTATAATATTCCCACTGTCTTAAAGAGTGAGAAGTTTGTTATGATAATTTGGCGAGTGTGTTTATAATTGGATAGTATTACACGTTTGCTTTAATTGTATACCGCATGTTGCATTAATTAAGTAAATTTGATTCTTAATTTGATGTTTATTTGGAATTGATGATGAAATCAAAATAAAATCAATTTATATTGCAAACATTGAAAAGTAAAGAGTGTTACATAACAATTTTACAATATAAATCTTAGACATGGTAAATTCAGTCTCATTGCACAATGTCACATTTAAAAATAAATTTTCCTGAAGAAGAAACAGCTGAGCAACTTAGTGACCGACCCGGTAAAACCGGAGTGTGATTATCATTTCATTTACATTATCATGTACACCGAAAGCTAGATATAGCTATTTATACATGAGTAAATAAAATTATGATGATAAAAGGTAAATTAAGTGATTATAGTGTAATACAAATAATTATATTTGGAAATTATCTTTTCTGGTATATTGGATTTACTACATTAACAAGAAATACACATCATTTACATCATCTGTTCAAAGCGTACACATGGGATTCAATAACACGCTAACAAATGTACTTGTACACTATGTACATGTACGATGATTGTTGTACCAGGCTTGACTCGAACTACCACTGACTTGAACTATCTTTGTCCAGTTCCGTCGAGTTTGAGCGACCGAAGTTCTACTGTACTTCAAATGAACGAAATTTACACCAGGATTTCTATGAAATTACGCCTGGTTTACGCCAATTTTACAGGCGTCATATTTTGTACAGGAATTGTATTTACAGTTAATTACTAGTATGTACCATAAATGTTTAAATAACTCCCCAAACAAATGGCTGACATGTAGCTCATGAAAATGCAATTTTGAAATTTTGTGAAATTTTCTTTGAATAACCACATCTGTTATATAGTACTTTTGTTCTGTGAATAACGGATAGTGAGTGGTTGATACCAAGAGTTAAACTCCTCCCACTAAGATTTATGACATGTCGTGTGCAAAAACAATGCCAACTAATAACATGTGGTCGATGATTAATTCATTGGGTAGGAATGTGGCTAGGAGGATTATTACTAATTTAAGGTATGTTAATTGACAAATCAAGACTGTATCTCGGGCTTAACTGGGATATTTTTTAATGGGGCCCAGTTTTTCTAGAGGGGCCTGTTGAGCAATATTTTATAAAACCAACTCTAGCCCAGATAAAAAATTGACAAGCCCACGACGGGCGCAGGGCTATTTTACTCTATAAATGACTTTTTCCACCATTCTAATATGTGCCAAGGTTTCAAGACAGCTAAATGTGTAAGGGTAAGTAACTGCTGCGGGGTGAATATTTACATGAACATAAATGTATTCAGATTTTGTGTTGTTTAAAAAGTAAAACAAAAGTTTTACATGTATCGTTGGGCAGTCCAGAATCAAAGCATTTTCAGACAGATCATTCTGTTTCTGCCGAACTTTCAGCTCCTGACTAGCAGACTGATGAAAATATGACATCAACTTTCTTGCTACAGTTAGTGTACGTGAGATTGATGGCACAGTATCAAAAGCTCTGCAGATAAACAGCTGCAGAGTATGAGGGGAAATTGAAAGTGCTGTTTTACATATTGGAGGCATTATCAGAAATGATTCCCACAACTGAAATGATTTCTTGAACTCATTACACATTAAATCACCACACATAATTGAAATCGGAACCAGCCTAAGAATAACATGCAATATAATCAATATGGGATGAAGTTAAAGTACATTATTTCAAAAAATCAAGTTGAGATGTTTAGTGAAACTGGTGTCTGTGTCTTGTTTAATTATCTCTCAACATATTGTCTCTGGTCATCAGAGTGAAAGAGACCAAACATGCTCTGAATGACAGATGTTCACCTAACTCAATTGAATCTAATGACCTAAAATCCCTAAAAAATCACAATAGCTAATTTGTTTGATTTTGTTATTCTCCCTGAAGGGCAAGCAAACAATTGCCACATGGTCGACGTACACGCACACACATATAGTTGCCACATGGTCGACGTACACGCACACACATATAGTTGCCACATTGTCTGACATATATGCACACACATATAGTTGCCACATGGTCGACGTATACGCACACACATATAGTTGCCACATGGTCGACGTACACGCACACACATATAGTTGCCACATGGTCGACGTACATGCACACACCTATAGTTGCCACATGGTCGACGTACACGCACACACATAAAGTTGCCACATTGTCTGACGTATACGCACACACCTACCTCCACCTGTGTATCCATTCAACTTCTTGTCCAGAACATAACTACTGTAGAATACTGGAGGGAATCCAGTGACATTTTGAACATGGATTGTGGGCAATGTGCAGAAGTGCAGAATGAACCCTCTCTTGAATAATTTTGTACTTTAAATACAACCTTTTGCTTATTTTTGCTTGTCTGGAGCATATTTTCAAAAGTGTTAAAAATAACTTGAGATAAAGGGCAATGTGTGGAGGTGCACACAGAAATAACCATAACACTATCTTAATAATTGTACCTTATTATAGGTTATTTTGTCTTGTCTATAGTACATAATTTATAATAGAGGTCAGATTCATTGGTTCTACCAGTAACCTTGTACAAAACTGATAGTTATGGATGAATAATCAAGTTTAGCTTTGCATTAATTTAAAGGTTATGCTGATATGTCATATTACTGTAATGTCTGATAATTATTTGGTTTGAACATTATCTTAACTGTTTTACGCTTCATTTTCAGTTTGCTACAGCCTTAAAAATATTCCTAATTTTCCCTCAATCCCGCTGTATTTTCCCAATCTCAAGGATTTGGGCCTCTCCCCAATTTCCAGGAAAAAGGCCCTGACAATAGGCAGATACAATTACTACAGAATGCAATATACTTATAGCATACATGCAGATCCTCCTTGCTTAAATGGTATAAATATAAGGCATAAATATGGTATAAATATAAGGTATAATTATCTTATAGTCACTTCCCTCTCACCACTGAGGATGTGAGTTAGAGCCCAGCTCAGTCCAAACACAATCATTATGTGTGCATGTTTTTATGCTTTTATCCGTCCAAGCTAAAAATTTGTGTTTCCTATCAATAACGTATGAAGGTGTTTATGTATTTAACTAATAGCTGTATAATTATTATATACAGGACAAGTTGGATATTTGCCATTGTCGGTCAACTTTTACACAAGTTATTGCCTATTTTTCTGTAAAAAAATTAGCTTTCGATCAAGACACATTTTTAGTTAAGTTATTTGGGGATGGATGGTGGTTCTACCTACACTTGTTCTGCAGTCACTAGCCATTAGATTTTTAATAGGCTATCATTTATAACATGTTATGTTTTAAATTGGTACTAATCCCCATTAAAAATATATATACTTATGTATCATATGTGTGCAGACATGTATCGTATGTGTGCAGACATGTATCGTATGTGTGCAGACATGTATCGTATGTGTGCAGACATGTATCTTATGTGTGCAGACATGTATCATATGTGTGCAGACATGTATAATATGTGTGCAGACATGTATCGTATGTGTGCAGACATGTATAATATGTGTGCAGACATGTATAATATGTATGCAGATATGTATTGTATGCGTGCAGACATGTATCATATGTGTGCAGACATGTATAATATGTGTGCAGACATGTATCATATGTGTGCAGATATGTATTGTATGTGTGCAGACATGTATCATATGTGTGCAGATATGTATCATATGTGTGCAGACATGTATCATATGTGTGCAGACATGTATTGTATGTGTGCAGACATTATCATATGTGTGCAGACATTATCGTATGTGTGCAGACATGTATCATATGTGTGCAGTTAAAAAGTATCTGTGTTTGTGAGATTGATATTTACAAGTGGTTTTGCTTGTTTGTAAATTCTAGACAAAGATGCAATGTCAGTTCGACCACACCACTGATGAGTTCACCCTGGAGAAGATTATAGAATATGGTTTGATCAGTATGCAGAATACATTAATGAAGTGTCTGGTGTGGCTAACAAGGCTTTGGCCATTGAAATGGTTGGTATATGTTGAACAGATTGTCACAGCTATTTGCATGGACATTTATAATATAAAATTTTATGTATATTTCAGATACAGCTACTGAGAACATCAGCTACTGAGAACATTGAGCAAATGTATATTTCAGATACAGCTACTGAGAACATTGAGCAAATGTATATTTCAGATACAGCTACTGAGAACATTGAGCAAATGTATATTTCAGATACAGCTACTGAGAACATTGAGCAGATGTATATTTCAGATACAGCTACTGAGAACATTGAACAGATGTATATTTCAGATACAGCTACTGAGAACATTGAACAGATGTATATTTCAGATACAGCTACTGAGAACATTGAGCAAATGTATATTTCAGATACAGCTACTGAGAACATTGAGCAAATGTATATTTCAGATACAGCTACTGAGAAGATTTAGCAAATGTATATTTCAGATACAGCTACTGAGAACATTGAGCAAATGTATATTTCAGATACAGCTACTGGGAACATTGAACAAATGTATATTTCAGATACAGCTACTGGGAACATTGAGCAAATGTATATTTCAGATACAGCTACTGAGAACATTGAGCAAATGTATATTTCAGATACAGTTACTGAGAACATTGAGCAAATGTATATTTCAGATACAGCTACTTAGAACATTGAACAAATGTATATTTCAGATACAGCTACTGAGAACATTGAACAGATGGATATTTCATATACATCTAATGAGAACATTGAACAGATATATATTTCAGATACAGCTACTGACACCATTGAACAGATGTACATTTCAGTTACAGCTACTGAGAACATTGAACAGAGCTACTGAGACCATTGAACAGATGTATATTTCAGATACAGCTACTGAGAACATTGAACAAATGTATATTTCAGATACAGCTACTGAGACTATTGAACAAATGTATATTTCAGATACAGCTACTCAGACCATTGAACAGATGTATATGTCAGATACAGCTACTGAGACCATTGAACAGATGTATATTTCAGATACAGCTACTGAGAACATTGAACAGATGAATATTTCATATACATCTACTGAGAACATTGAACAGATATATATTTCAGATACAGCTACTGACACCATTGAACAGATGTATATTTCAGATACAGCTACTGAGAACATTGAATAGATCTACTGAGACCATTGAACAGATGTATATTTCAGATACAGCTAATGAGAACATTGAACAGATGTATATTTCAGATACATCTACTGAGAACATTGAACAAATGTATATTTCAGATACAGCTACTGAGAACATTGAACAGAGCTACTGAGACCATTGAACAGATGTATATTTCAGATACAGCTAATGAGAACATTGAACAAATGTATATTTCAGATACAGCTACTGAGACCATTAAAAAATGTATATTTCAGATACATCTACTGAGAACATTGAACAAATGTATATTTCAGATACAGCTAATGAGAACATTGAACAGATGTATATTTCAGATACATCTACTGAGAACATTGAACAAATGTATATTTCAGATACAGCTACTGAGAACATTTAACAGAGCTACTGAGACCATTGAACAGATGTATATTTCAGATACAGCTAATGAGAACATTGAACAAATGTATATTTCAGATACAGCTACTGAGACCATTAAAAAATGTATATTTCAGATACATCTACTGAGAACATTGAACAAATGTATATTTCAGATACAGCTACTGAGACCATTGAACAAATGTATATTTCAGATACAGCTACCAAGAACATTGAACAAATGTATATTTCAGATACAGCTACTGAGCAGATACAGCTACTGAGACCATTGAACAAATTTATATTTCAGATACAGCTAATGAGAACATTGAACAAATGTATATTTCAGATACAGCTACTGAGCAGATACAGCTATTGAGACCATTGAACAAATGTATATTTCAGATACATCTACTGAGAACATTGAACAAATGTATATTCCAGATTCATCTAATGAGACCATTGAACAAATGTTTATTTCAGATACAGCTACTGAGACCTTTGAACAAATGTATATTTCAGTTACATCTACTGAGAACATTGAACAAATGTTTAGTTCAGATACATGTACTGAGAACATTGAACACATGTATACTTCAGATACATGAACTGAGAACATTGAACAAATGTATATTTCAGATACAGCTACTGAGAACATTGAACAGATGTATATTTCAGATACATGTAAATGCATGTGAACTGAAGATTCATTCAATTCTAAATATAATGTACATTTCTTTATGAATAATTTAGAATGAGCCAGAAGAACAGAGAATGGCAGACGTGAGACAGAGCAATGAAATAGAGAGGATAGATCTTGGTAGGTGAATATCTTAGAACTGTTACTTCGTTATACCAACATTGTATTTGCATACATACATACATTCAGGTTAAAGGTGCCATCTCAGATCACTTACTTTTCACAGCTAAGGGCATAAGTTCAAGTCCTGCTCGCTGCCAGTTACTTGAGAATTGAGATCTTCCTCAACCAATAAAATTGGATTGGTCATATATACCCTGAAATGTGTTAAAAATGACATCAAACTCCATTAACAAAATAAAGTAAGTACATGTTAAAGATAAATTGTATACTAGATGAGGCTATTTGCATTTTTACTGAGGTTAGATATTTTTTTCCCATCGTATCGTGGGGCTGAGATAATATTCTCAAATTGCAATGTTAGAACTACTTGTGACAATTTGACATATCAAAAGATATGATGTAACTTAAATGATAGAAATTGTGGTAAAAAATGTAATGATAAATTAAAACAAGTATTCAATTTGTTTGGTGTGCAAGAAAAGAATTATCCATGGCAAAAAGAATTTCAGTTCAGATAGAAAACTTCCCCTCAGATAACTGTTTTAGTAGGAACTCAGCTGAAACCTTAGTGTTCTCACCAACATTTATCTCCCTTGGGCTGGAATTGTCTATCTGAACTTTATATTTAATTATTATTTGGTGAGTAGCTGTATAAATGTAAAATACCAGCCAAGTTTGATATTTGTCAAATTGTACACAAGATAAATGGCACCCCCTTCAGACTAAATTTTCAAAAAAATATTTGTTTCAGATCAATAGTGGGGGCATTTATGTTGAGAGACACATTTCTAGTTTTTAAAATCACTGAAAGGCAAGGCTCTGTCCTTTGAACATAGAGTAGCACTGTAGCAGTCATAACATTGTGTTCTTAAAATAAATCTGTAACTTTATTTATTATTGTACACTTAACACTTGTATTAAGTAATAAATGTGTTATTAACCACTGCCTCTCTTATAAAAACTGTATTAAATGAAGAAAATGACATAGTTACATATTTCTTTGTCTTCAATTTCAAAATAAATATTTCAATGGTAAATCTGTAAGTGATCAATTCTCAAGTTTTCTGTTTGGGTTTTTCCCTTCGGTGAACACTGTAGACAAGTTGGACTGTTTCAAGCTGGGAAATTTGAATACTTAATAAAGACCTCAGCTGCTGCAATTCTTAAACAGTTTTACTACACAATTTGTTTTTCTAATACTTTATTTAGAACAGACGGTAGCGCATGAAGAACATACTTGAGTACCAAAATTACATGGCTCAGTCCAAGGTTAAACATCGTCTTGAAGTCTGGAGGTGTATGCAAATCTCATGTTAACAATGGACCAATAACACTATGTAAATTTTCTATAAAATATGTGAATACATGTATCTAAATATGTTAATCTCTTAGGTATATGTAAATCTCCTATTATCACAAAAGGTATATATAAATCTCCGATTATCACAAAAGGTATATGTAAATCTCCTATATCACAAAAGGTATATGTAAATCTCTGATTATCACAAAAGGTATATATAAATCTCCTATTATCACAAAAGGTATATGTTAATCTCCGATTATCACAAAAGGTATATATAAATCTCCTATATCACAAAAGGTATATATAAATCTCCTATTATCACAAAAGGTATATGTAAATCTCCGATTATCACAAAAGGTATATATAAATCTCCTATTATCACAAAAGGTAAATATAAATCTCCTATATCACAAAAGGTAATATATAAATCTCCGATTATCACAAAAGGTAATATATAAATCTCCTATTATCACAAAAGGGATACATAAATCTCCTATTATCACAAAAGGTATATGTAAATCTCCGATTATCACAAAAGGTATATGTAAATCTCCGATTATCACAAAAGGTATATGTAAATCTCCTATATCACAAAAGGTATATGTAAATCTCCTATTATCACAAAAGGTATATGTAAATATCCTATTATCTCAAAAGGTATATGTAAATCTCCGATTATCACAAACGGTATATATAAATCTCCTATATCACAAAAGGAATATGTAAATCTCTGATTATCACAAAAGGTATATGTAAATCTCCTATTATCACAAAAGGTATATATAAATCTCCTATATCACAAAAGGTATATATAAATCTCCTAAATTCCTATTATCACAAAAGGTATATATAAATCTCTTAATATCACAAAAGGTATATGTAAATCTCCTATATCACAAAAGATATATGTAAATCTCCTATTATCACAAAAGGTTTATATAAATCTCCTATTATCACAAAAGGTATATGTAAATCTCCTATTATCACAAAAGGTATATGTTAATCTCCTATATCACAAAAGGTATATGTAAATCTCCTATATCACAAAAGGTATATGTAAATCTCCTATTATCACAAAAGGTATATATAAATCTCCTATATCACAAAAGGTATATGTAAATCTCCGATTATCACAAAAGGTATATATAAATCTCCTATATCACAAAAGGTATATGTAAATCTCCTGTTATCACAAAAGGTATATGTAAATCTCCGATTATCACAAAAAGTATATGTAAATTTCAAGACATCATCAAAATAAGTGGTGCATAATTATATAAAACTCAAATACTACTAACATGTAATGTATAAATTTCAATTTGTCAACACTACATAATTATAGTTGCTGGTATATACATTTCATATGTCAATCTTGCATTATCACTTGTGATGCATGGGTGTCAGATCTGTAAGATTTAGGAATTCAACTTCAAATTTATTAAGAATAAAGACCAACAATTTAGAAGTAAAATAGATGATATCTGCAACTGGCCTGACCAGAATTTCCCATGTAGATATACACTTGATGTGGACTTCAACCTTGATCATTGAAAGCTACTCGTACAAAAAATCAGTTTTATAATTTTGTGATCGCCTGGTGTACGTCATCTGTTGTCCGTCGTCTGTCGTTAACTTTTAGCTTTTAACAACTTCTCCTCTGAAACCACTGGGCCAATTTTGATATAATTTCATAGAAATGTTTCTTGGGTGACCCTCTACCAAGTTTGTTCAAGCCATCTTGATTCATCAAAAAACATAGTGGCCAGTGGGTGGGGTTAGTTTACTATATAAGCTATAGTAAAAACTTAAAATATCTTCTTGTCAGAAACTACTGGCTCAATTTTAAAATAGTTTCACAAAAACTATCGTTGGGTGACCCTCTACCAAGTTGTTCAAGCCATCTTGATTCATCAAAAAACATGGCTGCCAGGGGGTGGGGCAAGTTTAATTAGTAAAAACTTAAAAAATCTTCTTGTCAGAAACTACTGTCTCCACTTTAAAATAATTTCACAGAAATGTTCCTTGGAGGATCCTCAACCAAGTTTGTTCAAACCGTAGTGATTCTGTATAAAAATGTCAGCAAGGGGGTAGGGTTAGTTTACTATATAAGCTAAAGTAAAAACTTAAAAAAATCAATTTTAAAACAATTTTGGCAGAAATGTTCCTTTGGTGACCCTTTACCAAGTTTGTTACCAAGTTTGTTCAAGCTGTTGTGATTTGTTAAAAAACATGATTGCCATAGTGAGGTGCTAGTTTACTACATAAGCAGCTATAGTAAAAACTTCAAAAGCCTTCTTATCAGAATTTACTGATCTAATTTCGATGTAATTTCACTGACATTTAACATGGGTGAACCTCTACCAAGTTTGAACTCTTCTACCATCTGTTACATCTTCAAAACAAATCAAAATTCTAAATACTTGCCCATCTCGTTTTTCTGGACTTGGGTCAGTCAGGTGAGTGATATAGGGCCATCTTGGCCTTCTTGTTTAATACTGTAACACTATTTTATAAATGAATGAAAGAAAGTTTTTATTTAGATGTGCCTGCCAATATTAAATTCATGTTGTGAGGTATTCTATCTCCTTGTTTCTCTGTAACTTAGAATTGTCTAAGCTGGGCTCAAGTCTGCTGAGGTTGTGAGCTTGTGCCCCCCTTTATGTGAAAAAGTATGCCATTTATATTTTGTACTTGTGGGAGGATAGCGATTCTACTCAGATCACAGCAGTGGTCTGGTGGTAGAGCATCCATCTTGCATGCGGAAAGTCGTTTGTTTTTATCTCTGGCTGGATTATACCAAAGACTTGCAAAAAAGAAATTTTCACACTTGGTCACTAGATCAGCATTAGGATAGTTATAGGTCTGGTCTGCCTGATGTCAGTATAATATGACTGGGCAGGGTATCATACCATAGGTCTGCTGTATGACAATCCGGTGTGGCTACAACAAAAACAACATCAATAGATGTTGTATATAACCTGGATTGTGTTGAAAATGGCAGTAAACACTAGTTTGATAAAACTATAAACAACAAAACAGTAACTCTGAGCATTGTTTTTTTTTTTCAGACATTAGTCCATGCATTGTTGAGAGATTACGCGTGATATGTTTTTCCACAATATTATATATGTGTTGTGTTCACGTTACCAAACCCTCCTTGGGGCTTCACGAGTAATTGCAAGTCCACAGTGGCCATTGTTCTATGTAGGGTTTGACACTGGTTCACAGTACTGCAGAGACTGAACTGACACTCATTAAAAAAAATACACATACAAAATTTTAAAATTAAGAAGTACTCTTGTCAGATTTCAGAATTTCAAAAAACCAAAATCAAAATAATTATGAGTTGGTTATTTAAAAGAAAGAAACAAACTATCCATGAGAATCTTGTATTGTAAATATGTAAATTGTTGCCATATTTGTTTGTTGGTTTGTCTAAAAACCCTGCGCAAAGCTATGCCAACATCTCTGGTAAACAAATACATTATTTCCCCAAATTATTTTCATTTGATAAATATAAGACTAATAAGTTTTGATTACTTTGAGATAAATGTAAGTCACTTATCCAAAGCTAAAAAGTAAAAACAAGATGACTGACTGAGACTACGCCTGCCATTTTCAATACTTGTAGAATGTAAAATAGCTAGGAGACCGGGAAAATACTAAAATGACACATTCGAATCTAGGTTATAAGTCATAACTCATAGCACAGTGCACTCTGGGAGAGATTGTAGAATTACGTCCCTTGTTAAAGTGTAGTTTGGAATTGAAATATTATCTTTTTATATTGTTCTTTTTTCCAAACAGTAATTATTTTCCTGTGATATATAAACTGAATAGTTATTTACAGAAAAATATTCATGACCAAAATGTGCATGATTAAATAAAACTCAATATTGAAAAATAACAATAGTAAACTGCAGCTGCTATCCATAGAATAAATAATAATCAGTTCACCAATAATGGTATCTTTGATATACCCTATTGTTTGTGTGACTGACTACTATAATATATTTTCAATACTTTGCTTAGTAAGTTTAAATTGCTAATGGTAAAGCATCAGAAAGATCATTAGACCAGTTGCCTTCTCCTCTGAAGTATTCAACCTGTTCCATATACTTTTCTTTTTCATTGTCGTTTACATTATTAATTACAAACTCTATGTACGATTCAAATTGGTTGACAAGATGTTCACATACACAATGCTGAAGTTATTCTAGTGTCTGAAACCTATCAATATTTAAACCGAATTGCCTTGAAGGTGCAATTTCTGTCTACTATTAAATATCTTTGTAATCCATTACTCTGAAGAAGAGCATCTACAAGCATCTTGTCCAACAAGTTATTTCCTTGTCCTGTGTTGGTTGTAGCTTTTATCCTAGTTTAAACGTATGTCTGACACTTGTGTACCTTATCCATTTATTGTTATGTTTAGTTTGTTTTTAGGACTGAATGTGTACATATGTCAGACATCTGTGTACCTTATCCATTTAATGTTATGTTTGGTTTGTTTTTAGGACTATATGTGTACGTATGTCTGACACCTTCGTACCTGATCCATTTATTGTTATGTTTGGTTTGATTTTAGGACTGAATGTGATGTACGTCAGACACCTACCTGCTTTTATGATCAATTTATTGTTATGTTTTGTTTGTTTTTAGGACTGAATGTGGACGTATGTCAGACACCTGTGTACCTGATCCATTTATTGTTATGTTTGGTTTGTTTTTAGGACTGAATGTGTACATATGTCAGACACCTGTGTACCTGATCCATTTATTGTTATGATTGGTTTGATTTTAGGACTGAATGTGTATGTTTGTCAGACATCTGTGTACCTGATCCTTTTAGTGTTATGTTTGGTTTGTTTTTAGGACTGAATGTGTATGTATGACACCTGTGTACCTGATCAATTTATTGTTATGTTTGGTTTAATTTTAGGACTGAATGTATACGTATGTCTGACACCTGTGTACTTGATCCATTATTGTTATGTTTGGTTTGATTTTAGGACTGAATGTGATGTATGTCAAACACCTGTGTACCTGGTCCATTAATTGTTATGTTTGGTTTGATTTTAGGACTGAATGTGTAGGTATGTCAGACACCTGTGTACCTGATCTATATTTCAACAATGCCACGTGCATCGAGGATACTAAAGGACAAACATACACTAACATACGTCGGCAACGGTGAGCAAATTTTTTTATGAACAGCGAAATGTACAATAAAAAACAATAATTGTTCACATATGAAGAGTTGACTAGAAGTAGAAGTAAATAAGAAAAATTATATACATGTAAATTATTACTGGGTCACATTTTATATTTAAAAGAGAGTGTAAAAAAAGCTACTTAGAAATGCACCATGAGTAGTTGCATTACTTTTCTTATTCACTGGAGCTGGATGCACTTATTATAACTGACAATGTGGTCAAATTGCTTATAATATATTTAATAAACACAACAATGTTACAAAATCATTCCTTTATTGCCTGTTACTTTTTCCTCTGAAGCCTTGGGTATGTGAAATTATGTTGAAACCATGGAGATGAGAAATTATACTGAAACCATGGAGATAAGAAATTACACTGAACCTATGTAGATAATTATTAAGAAATTACACTGAAACCATGAACATCAGAAAATACAATGAAACCATGGGGATAAGAAATTTCACTGAAACGTGATAAGAAATTACACTGAAACCATAGAGATAAGAAATTACACTGAAACCTTGGAGATAAGAAATTACACTTACCATGGTGATCAGAAATACTACTGGAACCATGGAGATAGGAAATTGCACTTAAACCATGGATATGAGAAATTGTACTGAAAACATGGAGATGAGAAATTACATTGAAATCATAGAGATAAGAAATTACATGGAAACCATGGTGATTAGAAAATACATTGAAACCATGGAGATAAGAAATTACACTGAAACCATGAAAATGAGAAATTACACTCAAACCATGGAAATAATAAATTACACTGAAACCATGGACATAATTACTTATAATAAAACCATGGTGATAAGAAATTATACTGAAACCATGGTGATATGAAATTACACTGAAACCATGGATTTAAGTAATTACATCAATTGAGATGCAAAATTATATTAAAAGCATGGAGAAAAGAAGTTACATTAAAAATGGAGATAAGAATTACACTGAGCCCATGGAGATAAGAAATTACACTGAAACCATGGACATAAGAAATAACAATGAAACCATGGTGACAAGAAATTACTCTATACGCAAACCATGGAGATGAGAAATCACACTGAAATCATGGAGATAAGAAATTACACAGAAACTATGGAGATAAGAAATTACACAGAAACCATGGCGATAAAAGATTACACTTAACCATGGTGATGTAGGTTTACATGTGAGAATCAAAATGGCATATTTGAGAATAAAAAACATATGTTAAATATATGTTAACAAAATCACATGTCAAACATAAATACATTTATCATGTCAATTTAAATCGTGTTTAACATGTTTTATCTAAAATATATTTAACACACGTGGCAGTTTTACCTGTGTATGCATGTTTCAATTCATATGTTTGACATATGTTGCACCATTCATATATTATTAGCTTTTATTCCATTGCCTGCAACACGAACCCATCATCATTTTTGGTTACACCACATTCTAGGTGCCATGCAACCTAAATTGGTGTCATTTCCTCAATTAATTAAAATTATAACAAAACATGATTTCATTGATACAGAATTAAATAATTCCTTTTAATAGAGTTTATGTATCCGTATGTTGTACATCATAAAATATTTATCAAAGTGTCGTAATAGTATACAAATGTAATATATACAGTATAAAATACAAATATGACATGCAGCTCTTTAAGAATTGAACAAGACTGTTATCCTACATGAGTACTCATTTATCATTGAATTTATTTAACTCGTTGGGGTGAAAATATAATATGTGAGGCTCTTTTGAAAAACAAATAAATTTGTAAAAGGGTTTAATAAAATTAAATAATAAATGAGCATAAATGTAAGTGTTGTCATCATATGATTGAAAAAAATGATTTAACATTTAATTTTAAAAACACTTAAAAAAATCACGCATTTCATCAGTTATTGCATAGAATGTCTATAATTAACTTGCCAAATCGTCTTACCATGACAAGTCAATGTAAGTTGTGGCATTATGTAACATTGACAAATCAGTGTAAGTTGCAGCATCATCTTACCATGACAAATCAGTGTAAGTCGAGCATCATCTTACCATGACAAATCAGTGTAAGTCGAGCATCATCTTACCCTGACAAATCAGTGTAAGTCAAGCATCATCTTACCATGACAAATCAGTGTAAGTCGCAGCATCATCTTACCATGACAAATCAGTGTAAGTCGAGCATCATCTTACCATGACAAATCAGTGTAAGTCGAGCATCATCTTACCCTGACAAATCAGTGTAAGTCGAGCATCATCTTACCATGATAAATCAGTGTAAATCGCAGCATCATCTTACCATGACCAATAAGTGTAAGTTGCAGCATCATCTTACCATGACAAATCATTGTAAGTTGCAGCATCATCTTACTATGACAAATCGGTGTAAGTCACAGCATCATCTTACCATGACAAATCAGTGTAAGTTGTGGTATCATCTTACCATGACAAATCAGTGTAAGTTGTGGTATCATCTTACCATGACAAATCATTGTAAGTTTTGGTATACATCATCTTACCATGACAAATCATTGTAAGTTGCAGCACTATCTTACAATGACAAATCAGTGTAAGTTGTGGTATCATCTTACCATGACAAATCAGTGTAAGTTGTGGTATCATTTCACCATGACAAATCAGTGTAAGTTGTGGTATCATCTTACCATGACAAATCATTGTAAGTTGTGGTATACATCATCTTACCATGACAAATCATTGTAAGTTGCAGCATTATCTTACAATGACAAATCAGTGTAAGTTGTGGTATCATCTTACCATGACAAATCAGTGTAAGTTGTGGTATCATTTCACCATGACAAATCAGTGTAAGGTGTGGTATACATCATCTTACCATGACAAATCATTGTAAGTTGTGGTATACATCATCTTACCATGATAAATCATTGTAAGTAGCAGCATTATCTTACAATGACAAATCAGTATAAGTTGTGGTATCATCTTACCATGACAAATCATTGTAAGTTGTGGAATCATCTTCTTACCATGACAAATCAGTGTAAGTTGTGGTATACATCATCTTACCATGACAAATCATTGTAAGTTGTGGTATACATCATCTTACCATGACAAATCATTGTAAGTTGCAGCATTATCTTACAATGACAAATCATTGTAAGTTGTGGTATCATCTTACCATTACAAATCAGTGTAAGTTGTGGTATCATTTTACAATGACAAATCAATGTAAGCTGTGGTATCATCTTACCATGACAAATCATTGTAAGTTGTGGAATCATCTTACCATGACAAATCAGTGTAAGTTGTGGTATACATCATCTTACCATGACAAATCATTGTAAGTTGTGGTATACATCATCTTACCATGACAAATCATTGTAAGTTGCAGCATTATCTTACAATGACAAATCATTGTAAGTTGTGGTATCATCTTACCATTACAAATCAGTGTAAGTTGTGGTATAATTTTACCATGACAAATCAATGTAAATTGTGGTATCATCTTACCATGACAAATCATTGTAAGTTGTGGAATCATCTTACCATTACAAATCAGTGTAAGTTGTGGTATCATCTTACCATTACAAATCAGTGTAAGTTGTGGTATCATTTTACCATGACAAATCAATGTAAGTTGTGGTATCATCTTACCATTACTATCAGTGTAAGTTGTGGTATCATTTTACCATGACAAATCAATGTAAGTTGTGGTATCATCTTACCATTACAAATCAGTGTTAGTTGTGGTATCATCTTACCATTACAAATCAGTGTAAGTTGTGGTATCATCTTACCATGACAAATCAGTGTAAGTTGTGGTATCATCTTACCATTACAAATCAGTGTAAGTTGTGGTATCATTTTACCATGACAAATCAGTGTAAGTTGTGGTATCATCTTACCATTACAAATCAGTGTAAGTTGTGGTATCATCTTACCATGACAAATCAGTGTAAGTTGTGGTATCATCTTACCATTACAAATCAGTGTAAGTTGTGGTATCATTTTACCATGACAAATCAATGTAAGTTGTGGTATCATCTTACCATGACAAATCAATGTAAGCTGCAGCATCATCTTGCCATGACAAATCAATGTAAGCTGCAGCATCATCTTACCATGACAAATCAATGTAAGCTGCAGCATCATCTTGCCATGACAAGTGTATGTAAGTTGTACATGTGAAAATTTGGGAAATTTAGAAACTAGTTCAACATTGTACATATGAGTGACAAGTTATACAGAAAATGGTAAGTGATGAATCAACATCACATGAAATATATGTCATGTATTACACTCCTGCACTGTTAATAATTTTGTATCTGGTAACTAAAATTATATAACAGTGTTAATAAACTTTTATAGAGTAAAATAAATTACAAATTGAGTATACCTTATATGTTATGACTCCAGCATGGGTATATAAAGATGACTTAATCAAGATTTTCATCAAAATTAAGTAAAAATCTGTGCCATCACATTATTGTAAAGATACTATACAAAACACTAAACCAGTGGTCTAACAGGGCCTATATCCCTCTACTGCTTATTCTGGTCCAATATGGCTGATTGAAGAAACATTTTTACATCCATAATCATAAGCTTTACATCATTTACAAGTTTTGAAAGGTCTGGATAAAAAAGTGAAGGCTGTATGGTCAGACAGGGCTTGATTGCATGTCAAAACAATTAAGTCATCATTGAAATATATACTGGGCCCATTCAGCACAGTGCATAGCATGTCTTGGTAGCATGTCTGACTATCAATCTAGGGGCCGTATTTGAAATCATGCCTGACCAGAGTGTCCATAATGATTTATATATGGTATTGCATCTCACTGCCATACATTTCTCATCGCTGATTGTAAGGGAAAGTATTAGTTATTTGCAGAGGTGAGCGTGCTTGTGTACTGGTTAACTTTCCATGATCCAAGGAAAGAGTAGTGAACTGGTAGTCTATTAGCCCTCGATGGCAAATAAAGTTTTGCTTAATATTCAAACAAAAAAGGAAGAAACTGTTCTGGTTTATATACTACCCATACAATTTTTTGAAATTTAACAATATTAATCCTCTTTCTGTCATTGAAACCCTTATGGATAAATACCCCCACCAAACAAATACAACAAAAAGTTAATCACTATGACAAGGGGAAAGACTTTAAATTCTGATACTGTTCAAGTTTAGAAAGAAAAGTCTCCTTTCAGGACCTAAATATATCACAGTCCCTTGATTTATCAAGGCTTCAATCACCCCCTCACAGGGATTTGATACAAGCAGACAATACTTTAGATTTTAAATTGATGTTTTTGTGTACACATGGATGTGAAAACCTTTTTTTTTTGTTTTCCCCCATAATATTGCTGTGTAAATATAATATTACAGGGTCATTATATATCCCAGTCATTTGATATGTAGATTCACCATCTCTAAGACTGTTGATGTGTATGATTTATATCACACAGTCAGCCCTGTATAAGCAGCAGACACCTCCACTTGACAGCCACTTGTCTTAAGCAGCCACATTTGCTATTTCCCAATTCTATGCTCTCAGTGCAAATTAACCTTTATTAACCAACAACCTGTGTTAAAAGACCACCTTTACATCTTATTTTGACTGAATAACATTGACAAAAAGGTTATTAAGAGGATGAGTTTTTAGGTCCCTTTTGGTCATTTTGGAAATTCTATCCTCCTTATGGAAGGAAATCTAATTTGCTAAGACAAGTCAAAGCTTTAGATCTCAAATTATAAATTAGTACTGAATAAGGATAATTGGATTAGAAAATATGAATTTATGATTTCCTCATAGTTTTTGTACATACTTGAATATCTGTTACAATATACTATAGCCCTGGAGTTGCAAAAGCTTTGAACCAATGGTCGATAATTTATATCAATTACGAACATATTCCACTGACTGGCTGTTTGGAAAAAATATTTATGAAAAATTCAATTTTAACCATATTGAGGTAATTAAAAGGGATACTATTTGAGGACTGATATTTTGGAAATTCACTGATACTCTACAGTTACAATGTGTACATATTTAGCAAATAAAACTTGTGGCAAGTGTTATGTTTAATGAAGTACTTTTTGAAGCTACTGATTTTTGTTCAATTCTTTCAGCTACAGTTCCTTTGACTATGTTACAATTTCCCTCATTGCAGTCATATATGAAGTTTGATTTCATCAATACACATGTTGATGGTAATATTGTAATTTCATCTGTTTTGACAAACTTTGGACATCCCAAAACAACTTCATTGGTTGCTTTTGCCAGATTTATTTGAACCATCAAATACCACTCAGCTATAATGCAGCCCTTGAGGAATAATCCATAGCACTCCTGTAAAAACATAATATACAGAGTATTACTAAACAAAACATTTTTGAAGACATATGTTACTTGAACACCGAGTGTGTTGTCTGTCCATTCCTAAAGTAAATACATATATGAAATTTTCTTATACATATATATTGAAATGCAAAACAATGATGAGAGTGTGATCTGTTCTAAGAACCCTGTATTACTCACCTTCCATGAGTTATGTTGTGTGTTTGTGTGTTCCATCTGCCAATGTACTACTAGTAATTGAATACATATTTTATAAATACATCTTACTAGTGACTCATGAATCATCAACATTAATTGTTTACTTATTTTTACTCCCAGCTTTTCTGCCACACTCTCATAATTGATACATATTAATTAATTAATTGTGATTTTGCTCTAAATGCATTAAAACAGATAAGAAATAACTTGACATCTGTAAGATTTTTAATAAATAGTTAAAGATTGGTAACAAATTGTCAGCAATGCTTACATTGTTCTCTAGGTCTCTGAATTTTATCCATTCATTTGTGTTTACAAGTTCATCTCTTTGTGAAACTACAGAACTTGAGAGGTCAACATCTACATTTACACTTGCCATAGCAAGTACAAGTTCATTGTTCAGTTGCTCAATAACTGTATTAGAGTTCCATCTCCGAGTCAGCTTTATAATGGCTCCCTTACTTCTCTTGGGTGCAGAAACTGTTGTCAACGCGAGAAAATTTCGAATAACTGCTGTGTTTGCAATGTGCAAAACATTGTTTGATGCTTGATTCCTTTAATTTAAAAATAACAAATGTCATTTCATGCACAATATCAGCGACAGGTCACAGAGAATATAACGATTCATCAGGAGTATTTATGTGGGACAAAATAATCAAACCTTAGGGGAAGAAATTTTGTACAGGGACTAGGCCATACTTGTCGATATTTTTCTCTCTTATATGAATAAAATTATAATGGATCATATTTATTGAACTACTGTAGGACTTCATATTGAAATAATACAATATTTTAAATAAATCAAAGAATAAGAATATTTTTAAAAATTCACAATGATTACAATCTGTCAATGAAATGGGCATTTTTAAATATTTTTTCCATTTAAAAATAATATCTTCATAATTGTTATGTTGAAAAAAAAATTGATAACAACCTCGAACATTTTATCTAGTAAAATGTTTTATTGTTTACATCAGTTTGGAAAAATGCTAAATTTTCGATTATGATCTTTATGATCTGCTGTTAAAATTAACAGCAACAGTAGTCATTTACACATACCAGTCATTCACATCTTTGAAAAAGCCACCAGTTAATATGTGCTGGAACAGAGTGTGCTTGCATACTTGACACTTGTGTCTCTACTGCGGGCTTTTTGATTCTCAAGAAATATCTGGTTTTGTATAGCACCTTGATTTTTTTCAAAGGCATCCACTACATATGCTTTGGGAGGACCATGTCTCTGGATATCTTCTACCTGTTAAAATAACATCATATTATAGACTTAGTTGACAGTATTTTTGTATACATTGAAAAAATGTAATATTTATTAACAATAGATTTATAGGTTTAATATAATATGATAATATATTTATCCAATGACAATATTTGTACATATCTGTATATTTAATTATTTTCATATGTTCTCCTTTAAGACAACACCAATAGTTTATATTTGAAAATAATGATTATAACAGTTACTGTGGAAAAATAATATCTTTATAAAATTAAATTTCTAGAAATGATTAATTTACAGTAAAGTTCATGTAACAATTTATAACTTAAACCTTATTCATTCTAAAGTATAATTGTACACTGGTTGGCACTCACTATATGAAGTAGAAGATGAGTCTTTGCTTCTTTTTGAGTTCAGGAGCATTGCAGGTCAGGTAATGAGATGAAGGTAATGGTTAATCCTGTCTTGTAAACTTTGTAGTGAGTCATCACTGAAAACGTCCTCGTTAAGTTTATTCTGAATCTAAAAAAGTATGGTAGAGTTATTCCAAGGAATTGGTTTCCTTTTATTCCATCAAAATCTCAATCAAAGCCAATTCAACATGTACAATTCCGACTTTGTGAATAATTGAAATAAATGACACAAAAGTTACATGAGCAGATATTTAACACTGGCCCTACTAAGCAAAGATTAAATGTGTAGTTTCAATCAAATTCAGCCCAACACAATGCTACTTTTAATTTGTCATATAAAATGATAGGGAGTATTTATGCTAATTAATTTAAAATTCCTCCACCATGGTGTTAAAAACATTATAGAGTGGACACAAAGTACAGGCCATTTCACTTTGGACACCTCAGTACCATCTGCCTATTGTCTAAACATGGAGAAATTTGTGCAGATTGAATTATATTAGCAGTTCAATACATGTAGATGTGGAGCATACCTGAAATACTGTCTGTAGATTTACCATTTGAACTCTCAGTAATTTTAATTTTGAACCAACATGGTGGGCATTTGTTGCCTGTACATTGTCTCATTAGTTTAAAAAAATCACTTGTGAATGATATATCAAAAGTTATTGATTGGACATGATGTGTGGCATGCATACATGCAACCTAAAAACAACATGTCATTCCCAAATATGTTGGACAGGACATAAAAGTAAGTTTTACTGGATTCACAGTCTTTACCCCATTTAACACTTACTGCCCAAATTCCTAATTGTTTTACAACTAAAACTTTACTTTGAAAAAATGTCTGACCTGATAAGCTCAGTCTGTTATGTGTCTGACTATCATTCCAGGGTCGCAAGTTCCAATTGTCGCCTGGCAACAGTCTCCATGATGACTGATATATGGCATGGTTTCTCATTATCATCTGTCTTTTGCTGCTGATACCATTGGGAAAGTTATCAGTTATTTGTGGAGATAGGGTGTGTTTGAGTACTGGTTAATCTTTCATGATCCCAGGAATCAGTGGTTAAGTTACTCATTGTCTTTAGCTCTCAATAGCATAAAAATGATGTTAAATATTGAATCAATCAATCCCTTAGTTGAAAAACAGTGCAACATGCATTGGACTTACTTTGGCAAGACAAGATACCATCTCCACACACTGTGATTGAACCCCAGCATAGGCATGTTGAAAGGAGCAATCTGCAACTATAACAGTATTGAAATAAATAAACATTTATGATGTATCTATATACAACTTTAAAAAAAATTAACCCCAAACAAGAAATGTCACTAGTAAGTTACAATGTCCCGAAATGATAAAACATATATTGAATTCATCTCATATATATTTGACCTCAAAAATATGAATGAGGCACAGACCTGACTCTAATGTACTAAGTGTTGTGCTGATCAATTGTAACCCCTTATTTTAAAAATGCTTTAATGTACACGAGACATTTCGGTTTGATCATTTGTAAATGAATTAAAAAGTTACAGATCATTTATGAATATCATTTTCTATATAAATATGGTATACAGGTTGTCATATCAAATTTGAGGCCAGGTCAATAATTTTAATTTAAAATAATTTCATAAAATTCTCAGTCATACCACTTACATACTGTTTAAAATCTTTTCCTTGATGGCTATCCAAATAATGAAAAAATCATTGAACAACTTTTGTGGTAGAAGACTTGTCAAGTGGCAGTTCATTTTCTTTTTTGTATTGTCATAAATGCTTGATGAGACCCAAAGGTATCAAATGCAGTCCAACTGGTATATCCCTTTGAAAAGACAATGTAACATGTGTTGCCATACAAAATTAAGACACATGTCAAACCTATACAATTTACAAATGCAATTTGGGCATGGTTGTTAAGGCTTCTGACTATAAATCCAAGGGTCATGAGTTTGATTCCTTGTTAGTCTCTGTGATGATTGATATATGCCATTGTGTCTCATTATCTTTTCTCTCTCAACACTGATTCGAGTAGATAAGTTATCAGTTACTTGCATAGATGGGATGTGTTTGAGTACTGGTTAACCTTTCAGGATCCAAGGAAACAGTGGTTAGGTTAAATTATCATCTGTTAGCCTTTGATGGCATAAATATGATGCTAAATATTGAATACAAATATAATAGTTTTGTTTTAGCTTGTGTAGGTTTTTTAACACTTTACTGAAAATCCCATTGAAATTGCCATCTGAAAGAACATTATATATGTACAATGTTGATCATTATAGAAATTCTGGTTATACTTGTGTGGGTCCAGTTCACCCCAAAGACAGTTTGGATGCTCTTTAACTCCTTTTGCCTTCCTTAATGTCTTTTTCCTATTTTCAGTTGATCTCAGTTGTAATCACTGTATAGTCCTTTGTGTTGCTGCTGGGGTTCTGCTTGCTTGAATTCCTATCAAATCTGCATCTGCCTAAGAATTAAGAAAACACATGATCAACAAAGTAGCTTTGCTAGAAGTTTGATTGTATAATTATTTAAATAAACCTATTATGTTTGAAAGTTCAATATCTAAACTGACATAATTTGATATATAGCATCAGCTCATGTTTTTAAAAACTCCTATGTTAATTCAAAATATATTTGAAATGTTTTTTTTATGAAATTTATAAGAGGTATAATTATTTATTGGCCTCATTTTGCGCTCAGCATTGTCAAATATCTCGCCTATAAAAATGTCTCACAAAGTTAAAGTACCAAGAAGTCTGGCTACCAATGCAAGGAAAAATCAATTTAATAATAATTTACAGAGATGTTTGCATATAAAGTTAATTATACATTAATTACATGGTCATCATAAATAAAAGTGCATAGTTTTGAGCAGTATTACTCACTATAAGTCCATGGATCAAGTATGCTTGTTCTTGGTGAGACATCCAAGAAACAGCAATATTTATAAATTAAAGTAAATTATCCACAGAGATCCAGCTGATTCAATGGAAGCTAAATGATTTTCAGTCATACTACAAATTAGACAGTCACAGAAAATGAAAATATACTTACATAGCACCTTGGACAGTATTTCTTGGCAGCTCCACCAAGATGGTTACAACACAGTGATAACATGTTATAATCTGCTACAATGACATCAGTAGATGGCTTCACCACACATTCTTGTTTTAACATTGCATCAAAACTTTAAAATCCATCTCTGAAATGAGTTTACAATGATTATAAATTATATACCTCAATTTAAGTCCTGAGATGACACTATTACAGTTGTCAACCTGAGAATAATAATATCGACAGGGGCAATGCCCAGGTCAATATTATTGTTCAAAGGTTAACAATTTTCAATAGTGCCATCACAGGAAAGTGATATATAATATGCGATTAAAAACATATACTTTTTTGTAATAAAATATAGACTTCTAATTTCCCTGTATTGTGCCACTTCAATTAAAATGAAAACAACTTTAAACCATAAAGAGGTTGAGGTAAAAACAGTTATTAAAAATTCAACATTTTTAAATTGCCTCTCTGCTAAATGAAAACATTTTTAAGAAAAACAAAATATATGTGATGTAAATTAAATGCCAACAAAACAACTTGTCACCAATTACAAAGTATATAATTCCATACTTCTCATTTGCTCACATATGACAAACAGACATACAGATTGACATATCTGGATGGATGGATGGATGGATAGGTAGCTAGCAAACAGTGAAACTTATGTACCTTTTAAAACTTTGAATATTGTTCACTAACATTTCGTTTATATCCATGATATTGGCCTTTTCTGAAGCTCCAAGGTAAAATACACAACCCTGTTTCTGCCTCTCACAGCTACTGGGATGCCTGTGAGAAAGAAATTAATTTCAAGTTCATAGCCGCTTCTCACAGTAATTATAATTAAACTTCTGAATCACCCCCACCTAATAAAAAAACAGAATAAAAGATACATATAATCAATGCTAAATTAATGTATTTATATCATTATGGTAGAACTGCTATTGTGTATCAAGGCAAACTGGCTTAAGTGGCCATCTCAAGATAAATTACCGCTGAGAAAGTGTGTTATATTTATTAAAAGTACATGTTAAATTTAATACAGCCCAATCTGTGTAAGAGGTCACCTCTTTTAAGCAGTCACTTGTGTTAAACAGCCATATTTGGTTTAAACCAAACAGCCATATTTGCTATTTTCCATTTCTATGCTTTCAGCTCAAATTAGCTGTATTAAGCTAAACTATGTGTCTTAATAGATAACATTTGCTCCTTCCATTGACTGGCTGTTTAAGACACTGTTTTACTGTATAAGCAAAAACATTAACACATGTTAAGAAATATGCAATCTTTTAAAATAATAAAATTCTGCAGTAATAGATTTATTACAAATTATTTTACTAAATGGTGTTCCCTACTGGAATTTTAATTTAATTTTTTTTTAATTTATAATAATCTAATTTAGCTTGATTGTGATGAAAGCTCAGAACTTATATGAACCGCTCTCAAGTCCATTTCCTGGGAAGAACCAGTTATGAGTGTTGTTTTATGAGAGGCATCAGGTTGAGCTCGGGATCGAACCTGCAACCTCCGGCGTGAATAGCCAACACTCTATCCATTAGACTACTGCCCTGCTTGAAATACTTTAAATAACAAGACTGAATACCTGACAACTGCATATGTACACAGTGTAGAGCCATCAAGCGTTTACTTCTATTCGTTGATGTGTCGTCCAGAATTACATGCATTGAAACTATATGTGCATTCTGCAAGTTCCTGTTAGTGTCAATAAATCTTGTTTCCTCCTAAAATAACATGGGCACAAATAAACAGTTCATCTTTTTTGTCAGTTAAATGTTTACCTTCTTTCTTAAACCAAATTTTGTATGATGTATTCAGTGTAACATGGCATACTATGTTCAATATGATTGTGTCATTGGTGATATATTACAATCAATGAACATCCCATGAGACTAACATGCATGCTCAGGTGGGAAAACTGTGCAGTCAAATGTATCTTAAGCAGCAAATAAAGGGGAGGAGTAAATGTGGCCTTTAAAGACAGGTTGTTGCTTAATACATGTAAATTTGCTGTGAAAGCATATACAGTAAACCTGTGTAATCAGCCATCTCTATTAAGCAGCCACCTGTCTTAAGTAGCCACACTTGCTATTTTCCATTTATATTTCTTCACAGCATAGTAACCTGCATTAAATAACAACCTGTCTTAAAAGATGACTTTTGCTCCATCCCTTAACTGGCTACTTAAGACAGGTTTTACTACATTAGAAATAGCAAATAAGGCTGTTAAGGACAAGTGGCTGCTTATTAGGGGTGACTCCTTACACAGGATTATGCATGGTATACAATCACAAAACAGTTTTAGAGGGCTATTTGAAGTTATTGGCAGGCAATGAATGGTGATCAGTACAACAAAGAACAAGACGCCCATGGGTTTTAACAGTCACCTGAGTATCCTTGCAATTCCATAAAGCTATGTGAATATGTTTATGCAATTTCATAGCCCCTTTCTTTTATGCCTCAAAGGAACAAGGAGGTAACAAGTTAAAGGGTTTAACAATCAATGTTATTTTACTTATTGCAACAATCTTCTGAAATGAATTACATACATGTAAAACAATGACCCCTGTAGCGGCCCCAAATTTGATCTGAGGGACCCAATTTCAACAAACATTTAAGGTGACCTCAATGCAATGCTACATATAAAATATGTAAGGTGTAGGCCTTGAACTTTCAAAGAAAATGATCTTTAAAGGTTCGTTTACCTGGAATTTCGCTATTTTGGCTCTTCCCCTAAGGTCTTGCCCTGGGGATCAGGGGCATAAATACAAACATAAACTTTGACTGTGGTGCCGACAACAACAAATCATACCAAAAAACATTCAAATCAGTGTACTGACTCATATTTTTGACAATTGTTAGATATTAACCATCATGTCAGCAACAACAAATCCCACCAATAACATGTGTCATTTTCTCAATATACGGGACATGAAATTCACAGTTTTTATGAAGGACCCAAATGCCTCAATAAATATGGTTACAATCAGTTTCCCAACTCTTTGCAGATTAAGAAAAAGTTTTTTAAGTTCACCATGAAACTGGCTGTTTAGGCCCCACCTCAAAAGCCACATTTGGGGTATGGACCATGACATTCATAATTTTTAAGTACCAAACCATTACATAGAAATTTTCATTACAGTAATGAAATTGAATTGGCAGATTTTACATATGTATAAACTACTATACTATTACTTTTGATACTTAGCCATAAAAAAGTATGAATATATGCAATCAAGACATATTTTGTAATAATATGACACATTTTGAACATCTGTAGGATCTGTTTTATGTTACATAAAAAACTTGTAAACACATTTTAAGAGTAGTTGAAAATTCATACATCAACTGAGACCCTGACAACATTATCTTCTGTTGATTTAAAGATAGCCATGTTAGCAATATCTTCATCAATTTCTTGCAAAAGTGATAATGGTATAGTTTTGATGCTTTGTGTAATCACCAAACCCAAAAGAAGATTTAAAACATCACATTTTTTTAGATATTTGTGTGACATTGAATTGTCACATACTTTACAGTGAAGGAGTGTCATTAACCCATGACATATTTTTTATATTAACCAAGTGTAATATCAGTTCTGAGTCAATGCTCTCCAATTTCCATATAATTCGCCTCTTGTACATAAAATGCCAAGATACTTTCTGACTTGCCCGAACATATATATGATGTTGAATGTCATGATCAAATGTTATTTTGAGAGGTTATCCATTGGTCACGAGTTTGAATCCCTACATGCTACAGTCTTCATGATGATTGTGATACAACATTGCATCTGAATGTCAATCAACTATCACTGCAAATTCAAGTAGGAAAGTCATCAGTAACTTGTGCTGATTGACAGCATTAAGACAATAGTAAATAATCAAATAAAAGACGGGACATTCTTTCTTAATTTTTACATTTTAATGTTTATGTTTATGAAAGTGATTGCATAATTATAGTAAAAAATGGAAAGAATAACATGTTATATTTTAAGTCTGCATACATTGTATTTTCAAAATCTCCAATATACCAGTAAAATTATTAAATATGAAATAAATAAATTACCGAATACTATAGGCTTAATTGACTCATCAGTAGATGAAAATTACAGCATTAATTGTATACAATAGTATTGTATTGTAAAAATTATTAAACTTGCTTAATCAATTATGATATGCTGAACCCATAACAAGGAAAATAATAACAAAATCAAGCAGCTACAGTTCTTTATTTTACTCTAAACAACAGAAATATTTTTTCTCTAAGCATAGCACCACCATATTAGAAACAGGATGTGCTCCGTGCCCCTTCGATGGGGTATTATTTACTATAAAATAAAAAAAAAAATTGACTTCAGTGAGATGAGGGTGATTTTCCAAAAAGTTAATTGTAGGTAAAATACCTCTTTTTTACGCTTCATGGTCCTTAAAGTAAAATTGGAGAGATTTCCTTCATAAAAAACAACATTTTACCAAGTTTATGCCCTAAAAAAAAGCATATATGTGCATATTTACATTCAAATTTCATGAAAAATTGCAAAAATTTTAAAGAATTTTTTTGTTTAAGATTGAAATGTGCAATTTTTCAGCATTTGCATTATTATCATTAGTTTATACTAATTTATTTTAGCCCCATTGCGATGAAAGCTCAGAGCTTATATAAACCCCTCTCGAGTCCGCTTCCTGGGTAGAACCATTACTGAGTGTTGTTTTATGAGAGGCACCAGGTCGACCGGGAGATCGAACCTGCAACCTCTAGTGTGAGCAGCCAACACTCTATCCATTAGGCTACTGCCCCGCTTATTATTATTGAATAATGTATTTTGGTAAGATATTAAGCTGTGAATTTTCTTGTCGTTACTATAACTCCGGTTGTCCGTGAGTAGACAAGAAGATGCGATGAGTGAGTATTTTCTTGTCGTTACTATAACTCCGGTTGTCCGTGAGTAGACAAGAAGATGCGATGAGTGAGTATTTTCTTGTCGTTACTATAACTCCGGTTGTCCGTGAGTAGACAAGAAGATGCAATGAGTGAGTGTTTTCTAATTTGAAGTAATATTAATAATGATGATGAAGTTGAAGACATGGAAAACAAATACGACGACCCTTGTCAATTTCTATCAGTTTTAATTTGGTGTTAAAGTCACACAGTTTATTACAAATAGAGTTCTAAGCAATAATATTAAATCCACTCAAAATCACACTTTAAAAGCGGTGTCCATTAAAATAGTATATATAATATTGAATAAAACTTAGACCTTAACACAGTTTATAAAATAAAGGCTGGAATCCAAATTTATGTTTAAAACAAAAGTTATTAAGGTAAATTTCACAATGTCCTGACGGTAATTCCGATCTGTTTGGTATATTATCCAGCCAACAACGCTGTCCAAAAGTATTACACTATCTCTGTATGTATGTATAAGTATTTCTTTACCCCCGCACTTTGAACCAAGTCATTTTGGCGAGCCGGATAAGATGATTATTTAAAAAACAGGATGATTACTTAAAAAACAAGGTGATTATTTAAAAGATAAGATGATTATTTAAACCTAATGATGATGATGAAGATGACGGCGATAAACGATGATTACCCACTATGGAGTTTTAAACACTTATTTTTTTATAAATATAGACATTCCTATTTTTACTTAATCAGTTGTTTAATTGAATATTTTTAATTGTTTATATTGATGCAGACTTTATACGACCTTCTTCAACATTCAAATACTAACGTTTGATTATTGAGACTCCAGGCATTCTACTCTACCTTGTGCAGCCAAAATATGAGTTAAAAATATTAGTACCAAGTGTTCTAGCGTTATTATGGTTCTTTACTATGTGTAAAACCTATATGTTAGGCCAGACACTTTTGCTTATAGTGCAAATAAATTTGCTTGAGATATCATAAGCGTCCGACCCAACTTGAACCCTCAACAGGAATGATTCCCGCTGACTGTATATCTGTGCACACTAATTGTGCTCAGTTGCTATGGTAATATTTTATTTGTATGACAGTAGCGTTAGCAACCGTATATACCACATACAGAAAGTAATTGTCAATATAAAAATATCAACAAACTAAAGTATGCCGTAAAACCAGCAACAATATTATTTTGTTGCTGGTATGGTACTTGACTTAAAAGAATATGGCTACACAGGTATAAATATTTAAGTAAATGATGTTTCATATATTAGTCTATCTCTGTATCCTATCTTCTGTTATTTATATCCTTGAATAATTAACAGTCCTCTGTTGAAAACTAAACAGGTGCTAGCTTTACACAATGCACAGGATGTGTTAGGACAAACAATTAACTATCAGAGGAAAACGTAAGTGTAAACAATCAACAAAATATGTTAGGTTTTAAAATGAACAATAGGTAATAAAATATATACAATCAGCAATATGTTTTCACACTCTAAACTGTTACAATCACTTAGTCTTTGAAGGTATTTACATAATTATATGGGAAGTTAGAAATATTTTACTATTAACATTTAATTATCAATCACTTTCATTTCACAAGTTTTTACAATGCTAATTAAGATTATATTGAACTCAGGGTATAGTTGACATTTGACATCTTTGAGAACATGTGCTACAATTATTGGCATGTTGTCAGTATTGTTTTTGATTGAAGATTTGAATCCTGTTAAAATTCATAGAAGAAATCTTAATGAATCAAATTAAAATTTTAAAAGAAAGTTCATAAAAACATGCTGCATAAAAAAGATAATGTTTTCAGTAATTATGTCATGAGACTATTTTGGTGTAAAGCGTTAAATAAAATTCAGTTAAAAACTTTTTTTGGGGTACAATTACCCAAGCACATCAAAATTGCATGTCGATCGACATCTCGCACCTGTATGTAATGACCATGTAGAAAGTGGTATTCTGACAGGCAGTATTACTACCAATAGGTAGTACTAAGTAGAAAAGAGGTAATAAGAAGAATAAAAACATTATGGTTTCATAGCACCACCATTGGAAATAGGATGCGCATGCATGGATCGCATAATGGCAGTTAAAAATAATCCTTGTTTCTTCTTCTTTAAAATGCATTTTCCTTATTTTAATGCTCATTTTTTTTATTTGAATGGCATTATTGATGTATTTTGAACATTTTGAAAGCATTGTCATGTTTGAATTGTGGATTCACAAAAAAAATGATGCTTGGGAATTGGGGTTTGAATACATTTCGAAAGACTGTTTTCATTTTGTCAACCCTGTACACTGAGCAGAAAAAAATCTCTCATATATCACATGACTCATCATATTTTGGTAGTGCAGAGGTTAACAAACAGCAAAATGTAAGTTTCATTTGCATCAGTCTCTATGAATGACAAGCCTTCAAACTTATATTATTTACAATAAAATAAAGATCAAAAATCCTTAATTGGCTTATACCTTTAAAAACAGGGATGTGGCGTATTTTCAGCTTGTTGCAAGAATCACACATATTACATGGACTAGTTTTTAGAAAAAATAAACAGTAATTTTTTTTTTATTGTATTTTTAAAATAATATATCCACAAATTAATTTAAAATATGTGGACAAATTATTTTAAAATATATATGATGACAGTAGTAATTTTTGTAAAATATAATGTATATGGTAAGTTTCAAGACATACATGCATGGAAATGACTGAAATGACTGAAATTATTACATTTATTTTAAACACCAAAGTTCCTATTAAGCACACCACATTTGCGTTTTCCCTGCAGCCAAAATTTGGCCGTGTCACCCAAAACCTGGTCGCGATTTGGTATCACCCGTGTATTTAGTACCCTGTTGTGGTTGTATTTATCTTTCTTAAGTTAAAAATGCCATTTCACTAAAATTTGGCATCTTTTCATCAATTAACAAGCATGTTTCATACAAACTTTAATTGCCACCTCTTTTTTAAAACCTAACCATTGGATGCATTTTTAAAAGCAGCCAACTTGTTAGATATCATTAGACTTTCTTGCAGTTATATGACACAGACAGAATGCCATCTTTTCTGTGGCTATTATCTCTTTGTTTTGTCAACTTTTTATATGTAACATTTAACTTGTACATGTGTATGTATCTGAATCATCAAAAATCATTTTTTAATAACATTCATTTCAGTGCAGGAAATACTTTTTTTGTCTTTTCCAACAGAATAATCACTGAAAATATACATCATTATGGAATACATACCATTTTTAGCTCTACTGACCATAGGCCAGAAGTGCTTATGCGATGGCGCGTTGTCTGTCGTCTGTCATTTGTTAGCAGCACTTTCTCTGAAACCACTAGGCCAATTAAACTGAAACTTCACATGGATGTCTCTATTGCATAGGAGAGTATATAGAAGATTTTTGTTCACATGAATGGCCCAACAGATTTTCAAAATGTTTATGTAGTTATGATGACCATCTATTGTTTTGTTAGATTTGTTCAAATGGTGTCCCTAGAGTTAAAAATGGTCCCAATTTTTCTACTGCATAGGAGAATTTTAAAAAGTGCTATGGCCACTATGAGTCAGTAGAGCATCCTCAGGCCCTCTTGGGCCTATTGTTATGTCCCCAAGCACCCCCAAATGTTTGGGGTGGCATGTAGTAGAGCTGTATGTTGCCTGGACACTTCCAATACAATACGTAACGTGATCAGGGTAGGCCAATTCGCAAAACGATATGATACACTACTTAACATTAGAAAAACAATCTTACTTTTGCTTTGTAGTTGTCATTGATTACAAATATACAAGTATCAAGTGACAAATAGTTTAGTATTTTGTCGTTAAAGCTGAACAGTTGGTTGTCTGTTTTTATTTTTATCCAATTTTCCAATTTTCTTCACTTTTTTTAAATGCAAATTGAAATTTAAAGTTTAAATGTCGAACAGCGTTTTATTTACCTAAATGTTGTATTTGAACACATAATTATTGAACATTTCAATGTGGAAGTCAGGCCTCTAGAACAGATACAATCCTCTACATGCAGGACTGTAAAAAAAACACAAAACATCTCGTTATTGCAAGAAATATAAACGGAGCTGCACTTCAAAAAAAGAGCTGCCGACTTTTAATGCAATTTCATTATTTGAAACTTTAACATCCTTGAAATTTGATAAAACAAATGAGGAAATGATTTGATTTATGTGAATTAACTATTATAACTGTGTTTTTAATCGTTTATTAAATGATGTTTTGTTATTGAAACCAGCTTTACCCGAAATCTTTGTTTTATTTACTTGCGAAATGCCCTTGATATATTTTTTCCCCGCCACCCCTCGTACTAGCGGAGCGGGGGAAATAGAAATGGGCTGCGTGCGTGCATCCACTGTATCATATCTCCTTCAGTTGTGATTGGAATTTTAAATAACTTGCTACAAATGTTCACTAGGACAAGACGATGTGTCATGCGAATGACTTGGGTCCGTTCATCAAAGGTCAAGGTCATTGCTTAAAGTAAAGTGTTTGAAAATCCAATGTATACACTGTGTTTCCTCTTGTCCTGACCATATCTTCTGTAGTTGCAACTGGAATTTTGAATAACTAGGCACAAATGTTCACCAGGACAAACTGATGTGTCATGCGAATGACTTGGGTCTATTCATCAAAGTCAAGGTCATAGCTTAAGGTCTAGTGTTTGAAAATACAATGTTTACACTGTGATTCCTCTTGCCCGGACAGTATCTTCTTTAGTTGTGATTGGAATTTTAAATAACTTAATGGCAAAAAAAGGTCACTAGGACAAGACGATATATCACGCAAATGACTTGGGTCTGTTCGTCAAAGATAGTTCTTCTTTTGTTTTGTAACTTACATATTTATGTAAAAAAAATAACAAGACGTGTTTATATCCCCCGCCACCTCATTAATCCTTACAGGCATTTCCAGAGAAGTGGATTTAAATAATAAAAAATGAAAAAGTCGCCGAGCACAGAAATCACGTGTAAATGCCACAAACTGAAATACTTAGGCGACTTGTCTTGTTATTTTTTTATCCCAAATTGGTGCCCTTGGCCACCGACAGTGTGAGCCCTGCATATTTATGATTTATCAATAGAATACGGCGGCAAGGCTATTTGTTTGATCTCTCAATATATGATCATTGTAATAGATTTTGATGGGCTTTTTTTTGGCGTTATTTTAAAGTTAAAGGAAATTTAATTATGCATAACGTACAAGTGTATCGCAGTATGGCCGTATGGACCCTGCCAATACAATACGCATATTGCTCATAAATGAACTGCAATAAACCAGTATACCGCTATATATTGGAACAGCCCTAGCATATAGTAATCGCAGTGTCCGTCCTTCCGTTTTCATGTCCAGCCTGTACATTTGTAACGCATAGATAGATTTTGTTAATGCTTGCTACAAATGATCAACATAACATGACAAAGTGTTACAAATAAAATGAATACCCATACCTCAAAGGTCAAGGTCACACTTCGAGTTTCTTTGACAACACTTTCTGTCTGTGTGAGATTTCGTGTCTGGCCTATTACTTTGTCATGCATAAGCCTGTGTAGTTCCGGCTAAGAGTAGAATCACTGCCGATCTCTGCAGAATGGGTGTCGTGTTCATTTTTCATTTTATGTCATGTTCACTATTGTTGTTAAATTATCAAACCCTGTGTGGTTTCAGGGATCCATATGAGTGACGGCAAGAATGGGACCACTGTTTCAACAATATGAGTTGAATTTGAGATAGAATTTGCTGAAACTCTGCAGTATTGCAGGTATCAATTAGGTTCTAGGTTCATTCTGCATATTCATTTGTTGGTGTATTTTTGTTTAAATCTATGTTAATTTGTTGTTTTTGTACATGTAGAGTGAACCTGGAATCTTCCTTCCTGTTGGCGTCGAATAACCTTTAATGTGTTGGTATGCTATAAAACCCTATTCATTCATTGTCATGCATAGATGAATTTCATAAATATGTGCTACAAGTGATCAACATGACATGTCTGGCATAACACTGCCACTTTAAAGGTCAAGGTCATGATTTAACTTTGTCTGATTGAGATTTCGTGTCTGGTCTGTAACTTTGTCACCTACGGATAAATTTCAAAAACACTTGATCAACTTGACATGATGAAGTGCTGCATGTATGAGCCAGAACTTAAAGGTCAAGGTCACACATTCAATTTGATATTTCATGTCTGGTCTGTAACTTTGTCTTTAACTTGACTCAGTTTATCAAGATGACATGACCACAGGTCACACATTAGTTTGTTGTACAACACTTTCAGTCTGTGATTTCAAGTCCGGTCTGTAAATTTATCATACATGGATCTATTTTGTTTCATATTTCATGTCTGTTCTGTAACTTTGTCTTGAAACAATTGATCAACATGTCATGATGATCTGTCACCTGCATTTACCTGTGGAAATACCAAGGATTTAACATTAGACGTCAAGGTCAACGTCACACTTTAATGTAAGAAAAAAATATGAAATTGTGTGTCTAGTGTGAAACATCAGTCCATTACTCTTCATATTCATGGATACATTGCTGCCTATTACAAAATATATTGTTATTTTCACCGACAATTTGCCGGGCATGTGAGACAAGTTTACCAGTGACATTTCTTGTTTTAGTGATGTTATTAAAGAAATCTTACATTCATAGTTCCAATCTTGCTTGGGAAGGTGATTGAAACAGTGTTTAAAGGGTCTGGTTTAAAACATGATCACACATAAATAACTTTGTATGTACATTTAATATATCAATATAATGTTACATGCTTATTTTGTCTGGCCTATCATTTTGTTAAATGCTGATATGATTTAAAAGTTCTCCAAATAGTAAATTATTTGAAAGTTCTCTCATTAATTACTGCCATGTAAACATGATTATTTTAGCCTTTATTTTATTTTTCAAAACAGAAAAACTGGAATGCTGTTCTCAAGAGCAGATTATGTACATGCCCATGGCTCAACACTCATGAAGAATTTAAGGTAATTAATAATATTAGTATAATTTACATTAATATCTATTAGCAGATCTGAGCAAAGCTCAAGGTGAGCTATTCTGATCGCCTGTTCTTTGTTGTCTGTCCATAAACTTTTTTGTACTTGTATAACCATATCTCAGACAAGTTCTTGAATTAGCCAAATCAGAGTATTAATGTCAGAATTTGGCTCTTGAAAAATAAAAATCCACTACTGGGTAGTTGACTTTGTGTGCACTCTAGCACTAACATTTTTCATTTGATATATCCTCATCAAACTTGCACAGTAGTTAAATAACCAAATTGTATATTAATGTCAGAGTAATAGTCCTTGAAACATTACAAAATGCAACATTTCACATTGTGTGAACTGTAGCTCATTTTTCACAGTAGTTTTATAAGCATAATAACTTCAATAAGTTCTTGAATTAGCTAAATCGTAATATTAATGTCGGAGTAATGCCCCTTGAATTGTCAAAAACTTCACTATTTGACCTTGTGCGCACTCTAGCACCTGCAGTTTTTGAGGCGCCAGATTTACTGACATCTAATTAGGAATCTAGTTGATAAAATTATTTCATTTCATATGCACCATCTAACTGCTCAACAGGAAGTAGTTCTTGATTTTTTTATGCATCTGTTGGATTAAAGTAACTTTGTATTGACGTGAAAACATGTTTTACTCTTTACTTTTGATATCTGATGTCTGCACACCATTGCTATTTACTACGATGGCTGAAATGTAGGAGTGTCCATACTAATTAGCATATCGCTCAGCAATGAAAATAATCCCTAGTTGGAGTGTCCATACTAATTAGCATGAAAATAAAAATAGTCCCTAAAGGCAAATGTAATATTACCGGCTTTCTTCATGTCCTCGTCAACTGTGGTTGATTTTGAATTGATGTTAGATTAAAAAATGTTAATTATTATTACAGAAAAGTTGCTGTAATAGGCAATATGTCGTGTAGATTGAGATTCAGATCAGTCCATTTAAAGGGATTATATATTGGCGTGTCACACATACGCTGTTAAAAAAGGGTGTCTGGAAGATCACCTCTTTTGTCAAACTAATGTTAATCCTAGTGTATTATTGAGTGTATTATTGAGTGGATTATTGAGTGGATTTTTCAAGTAAACAAATCAATGCTAACGTAAAGGATTTTCTGAGCATCTTATTTCAACAAATGTAAGATAAAATCACCACTTGAAATGGTTTCTTTCGTAAACAAATTGTACGGGAGCTGTAGCTTACCTTGAAAACTCTGTCTTGAAAGAAACATTATGTAAAAATGACAAATGCTGAATGAAATAATTTTAAGACAAAACCGGCCATCCATTCACTTTGTTGTTTTCAAAAAATCATAACTGTTGATAATGAAAATAAATAATGTTGGTGAATTGTTTTGCTAATTTATGTTTAATGGACAAGCAATAATTATAGCTTAATTTTACCACCCTTAAGATAAATTGTCTTCTATTTGGTACTTATTTTCTGAAAAAGATTTAAGAACAGCATCAAAATAGGTGAGTGCACTGTCTCTCCGACAGCGGTTGTTATATTAATTTTCTTTCATTTCATACTTATTTCCTGAAATAATTGTTGTTTAAGAAAATTATTGAAATAGTTGAGCGCGCTGTCCCTCTGAAAGCTCTCTTTTTTGTATTGTCTTCCGCTATCCTGGGTAAAGAAGACCAGGGGCCATATGGGTGCTTTTCAAAATAATGAGGCAAAAGTTTGACATAAGGGATGAAAATTCAAACCTAGTCTTCATGATTGTCACCTATTTTACATGATAATAAATACTTCAAATTGCACAGAAATAACATTGGGGAAGTATCAGGATATACAAATCAGAAAATATTTCCACCTTTAATCCAAATATTGTGAACATTTCCAACAATATGGGTGATACATAAAAGTGTCTTATGACGGGAACATAGACTGAATTATAGGCAATTTTCTGAATTATATAATCAGTAACTGGTATATGTGTATAGTCATGTGCATAATTAATCAGTTGTTCAAGGAAAATAAAAAAAAATCACACTTTTTGTCCAAATTTGACATAGAAAATAAATTGTTACCTCACAAAGTTTTTGCTGTATAAAAAACAAAAATAAAATTAGGATAAAATCTACATTTTCCTCACCGTATGCATGTTTATAGACCACCTACCAAATTTCAAGAATATATTGCAACTTAAAATTGCCAAAACTTTCATTTCAAAATTGAAATATTTTTACAGAGATTCAGTGCACAGGGGACACCTAATACTGATAGACAATATTACATGCATTTATAATTACTTTTATGGTCATAAAATAATTATTTGTGATCTACTTAAGACATTTCTGGGTAAAGAATATTCCTCAACATTACTATAGTATCACACTTTTTCAGAACAATTACCTGAAAATTCAACAGCATGTAATGATGCAAAGGGAGAATAGTGGCTAAGAGAACAACTAACAGCAAACAATCACATATATAACATGTAATACTTCATATAAAGTATGAAAATAAGAAAATATCATGAATGGTTATATAAAGTAATAGAATTCATACATACTTTGTAATGTTATGGAAAAGGTGCACAGGGGACAAATCATAGCGCAAATAATATTTTTGTAATTAACAATTTGTTTTGACTAAATAACTTTTTCTTGTAAACATCTTAACAACTAGATGAACTGTACTTACAGTAAAGCTTGAAACAATACTATCAATGTTGTCAATGTTTGAAAGAGAAAATTAGACCCTCCAAAAATATTTCTAAACAACGGAATAAAATTTGTCTATAGCGTGGAATAAAGTTCTTAGTCTCAATGCACAAGCACTATCAATTACCATTAAACACTCTTGTCAACATAAAATTCAATAGTTCAATTCATGTTCACAGAATTTTAACCTTATTCCACTACCAGAAAGTAATTCTGGAGTAGTTAGCTTTTTTATTAGGCATGACTCGTGAATTATATTCAAGAAATTTATCAATTTTCGGTTTCCACATGGTTTTAAATTCACCAGGCTTGGACATGGTTTTACTCTGTTTCGTCTGCCTGTACTTGAATTGTCAAAGACTTTTTTTGCAATTCCACAGATTCTTAGCATTGCTAGTGTATGCTAGCTGCCATTTCACCTTTGAATTTGATTTAGTTGGTCTTCCTACTTTTCTTGTACCTATGACATCAGCAATAGTGTCATTTTCTTCATCATTCCTAATTTTAAGCAGACACCTTCTCTTCAGTGTGGCATTCTTTACCAGATGGTTTATTGTGGATGCCCATGCCACTGGGGTACTTATTTTCTGTACAAAATTATAATCTACTATAATTGCTATACATATTAAAATTTTAGCATCGGCTGTGCACCTAATTGATGCGTATAATACATGGCATATATCAAAGCATTACATGAATAATTTTAATCTGTTTTTATGTTTTTTAATTGTGATAGTAATTAAAATAAAATAATAAAACAGAATATGTCATTTTATATGCCTCAATGTTGAAACTATATAAAATGAGTTTTAAAGCAACACATCCACGTTTAAACTTTTTTAAAAAAAAATTCAATTGAGTTGTGAGCACATTTCCCATACATAAATATATGGTCAGTGAGCTGTATATGTGCTAATAAACACTATCCAGAATGCTTTAGAATTATAAAAAAAGAAGTTTAAATTATAAAGTGTGACAAACGCTTTATAAATTATTTTTAAATTGCCGAGGATTCCAACTTGGCTTCAAATTGAATTATGCGAGTCGTATTAAAAAACTTCACGTTTTAGTGCGTAGTGTGCTTAACCTGCCTTGAAAGTCATTTTGACACTTTTTTTGTCTCGGGTGAGTTACACGCTTGTTTTATAAAGTGTTAGTCACGCATTATAATTTGGGAATCATTTTATTCGGGATTGTGTTTATATGCTCATATACAGCTAATTGATCATATGTTTGTATGGGAAATGTGCTCATAACTCAATTAAATTTTTTTTTTAAAAGTTCAAACGTGGATGTGTTGCTTTAAAAGCCTTTAAAAATTCACCTTTCTTATGAAATAATAATAACCAGTATTTATAATACACTGAACATCCAATTGCTAAACTATCAAGTGATGCCTAAATATTATGTACACATTTCTCAGAATATGGAAATGTAGCACCGCATCTGTCAGTTATGACATGTTATTATCTCCCTGCCAAAACAGAGCGCACAGGGGACATTGCTTTAAACCATGCAGATGCTTAACATCACTGCATATGAGAAGCTGAAAGCTGTTTTTGCATCCCTTGTCACTTTCTTTCTAGGAAAATAAAGCAGAATGCCCTTTTATTTAAAGAATAATAGAAATCTGACACCCAACAACTGAAAAGGTGCACAGGGGACACTTTTAAGTATCAAGACATGCATCTAAATTCTGGACAAAATAATGTATTAATTAATAAAACTAGATAATTTGTTCCAAGCTGACAGGTAAAAGGGATTAAAACAACATTAGGATTTTAGAAAAATAATGATGAAATGGAATGGCAGCATTCCAAACGTAAATTTAATATTTTATCTCTTTTTTGTAAATGAATGGGGTTCTGTCACATGACATTAAAATTTGGTTAGAATAATTTATAATTTATTATTAAAAGTATATTTTGTAAAATGATAAAGGGTTAAGTTACCTAAAAAAGAAAAAAAATATAACCATATGTTCGGTTTCAAAAAAATAAAACACATATGAATATAAGCCTTTATGTAAAATGTCACACTTTTTTGGGTGCACAGGGGACAAATTTAGCTATATATTCTTACATAACTTTTATACTGATTGAGCCGTTCAGCTGAAACTCAACAAATTTGTTAACAAAAATGATTGGCCCATGAATTGCCCACAAACACTTTCTAAAAGTGAAAGGGATTAAAAGTTAGGAAAGAAAAAAGAAAAAACCTCATTATTTTGAAAAGCACCCATATACATAAAGCTTTTTAGATCTATTTTCATCTAAGATATTCAACATTTTCTTAACTTTACATCTTAAATCAATATTTTCATCTAAGATTAATATTAATTCTGAAGTGTTATTCAGAAAGCATCTTAGCAGATAAATCATCTGAGAAAAGAAGGTTTTTCTTATCAACTGAAAGATAGCTCTGCAGTGTATTAACTATTTAAGAAATTTCTTAAAACTTGTGACTTGGTTTAAAGAAATGTCGTTGTTGTTGTTGTATGGTGTTTATTGTCACTTTCAACAATTTTTCAGTCATATCGCGACGGTGTCTACTTGAGACAGTATTCTAAGCGCTGTCACACTGGAGAATCCTGCTGCAGACACATAGTATGATACCCCACCCAGTCACATTATACTGGGTCCTCTAAGTGCTGAACATCAAGTGAGGAAGCTTCTAGTACCATTTTTAAAGTCTTTGGTATGACCCAGCCGGTGGTCTAAAGAAATGATACTTTCACCAAAAGTATGTATTTGTGCACGATATCAGCATAAATGTGTTACTAGACTTTATCAACTGCTATTAAAGATAAACATTTTGTATTGATTTATCTTTATTCTTTATTTGTAGTTGACCTATTTATCCTTTATTTATACTTGACAGTTAAAGCGGTTGCTTTTATTTGTCTGTTTGTCCGTCTGTGCACAGGAATTGGTAGTTAAGTGTCTAGGGTTTAGGTTTAGTAATTTTTATGGACGGTTGAAAAGCAGTTGCAAAAATAATTATGTGGCTGTTTCTAGACTCTTAAAAACGGCTTTTATGTGTCTTTTTTTTCTTTTGGGTAGCTAAAATTAAACCACACAAGTAATAAGCTTGGCGCAAAGAAGCCACATAAATATACCAATTCGTAGGAATGTCTGTCCTTCTTTGTTTGTTTGTTTGTTTGTTCTTTCTTTCATTTGTTGTTCAATATTTACCAGCAGACCTATGCCATCGAGGGCTAACAGGCGACCAGTTAACCTAACCACATTTTTCTTGGATCCTAGAAGGTCAACTTGTACTCTAGCACACCTATCTCTGCGAGATGACTTTCCCAGTAAAATCAGCGGTGTGAGGCAAATGACAATGAGGCGCAATGCCTTATATCAGTCAATCATCTCAGAAACTATGCCTGGGCGGTGTGTCACTTTTCCTAGAATGTTCAGTGTACAATTTGAATGTTGAGTAAAAAGGTTGAGTATACAGTGTGTTAAGTGAGAATGTCAAGTGAGAAAGTTGAGTGTTGAGTGAGTGAGGTGAATGTCTAGTAAGACTGTCGTGTAAGGATGTCTAGTGGCGAGTGAGAAAGTTAAGTGTCAAGTGAGAAAGTCAAGTGTTGAGTAAGAAAATAGAGTGTCGAGTCAGAAAATGGTTTTGGTTGTTAAATACCCAATAAGAAAATAGGATATTTTTGTGATTACGGCCATTATCAAGGGTCTGTCATTTGTATGAGATGTATAGGAGAAAAAATTCATCATCAGTTCATCCATGTGGAATAGACAAATCTCACCCTCTCAGTCAAAATTGCAAGGAACTTGGCACAGTCTTGTCTCTGCACGTAAGTTTGACCAAGACAGTGAGTTTATACTATCACAAAAAATTGTAAGGATGGATTTCTATATCCTTACAGAACATTCGACTTTCTAAATCAACATTCGATTTTCTAACATGACACTCAGACATTTGATTTTGAACTCGACACTCAATTTCTTAACTCAACAGTTACAACTTCAACTTCTAAATTCCACTTGAACATATTTAAAGATATTTGTTTATCATAACTTACTATCTGCAATTTTCTCTGTCATTCAAAACTGTTATGTCGGTTGAAAATAAGGAAGAAACTTTGATGGTTTTCAAATTAAAATCTACATCAAATATAATAAAATATATATATTTAGTTTTTTAGCTCACCTGAGCCAAAGGCTCTCATGTGAGCTTTTGTCATCGCCTGGTGTCCGTCGTCTATCGTCCATTATTAACTTTTAGTTTCTAACAACTTCTCCTCTGAAACCACTGGGCCAATTTTGATATAACTTCACAGAAATGTTCCTTTGGTGACCCTTTACCAAGTTTGTTAAAGCCATCTTGATTCATCAAAAAACATGGCGGCCAGCGGGTGGGATCGGTTTACTATATAAGCTATAGTAAAAACTTAAAAAATCTTCTTGTCAGAAACTACTGGCTCGATTTTAAAATAATTTCACAGAACTGATCCTTTGGTGACCCCCTCTACCACATTTGTTCAAGCATTCTTGATTCGTCAAAAAACATGGCTGCCAGGGGGTGGGGCAAATTTAATTAGTAAATACTTAAAAAATCTTCTTAATTGTCAGAAACTTCTGACTTGTTTTAAAAAAATTTCACAGAAATGTTCCTTGGAGGATCCTTCACCAAGTCTTTCAAATCGTAGTGATTTGTCAAAAAACATGGCGGCCAGGGAGTGGGGTTAGTTAACTATAATATAAGCTATAGTAACTTAACAAATCTTCTTGTCAAAAAACTACCTGATCAATTTTAAATCAATTTTGCAGAAATGTTCCTTGGGTGACCATTTACCAAGTTTTATTCAAGCCGTTGTGATTTGTTAAAAACATGACCGTCACAGTGAGGTGCTAGTTTACTATATAGATAGCTATAATAAAAACTTCAAAAGCCTTCTTGTCAGAATCTACTGATCTGATTTTGATGTAATTTCACTGACATTTACCATGGGTGAATCTCTACCAAGTTTGAACTCTTCTACACATCTGTTACATCTTCAAAACAAATCAAAATTCTAACTACTTGCCCTTGTCCTTTTTCTGGAATTTTGAGTTTACATGTATGATATAATCTACTTAAGTTGGGTGACTCAAGGTCGGTCAGGTGAGTGATATAGGGTCATCTTGGCTCTCTTGTTAATTAATGTCATATAAATGAGAAACTCAATTATCACTTTGAATTATTTTGGGTTATACCAGCAGCTGAGAATTTGTTTTGTAAACAAACTTTGGCCATTTCAACAGATTCATTAATGTCTCAGTCTCACTACCTTTTGTTTTAATAGCCCATCATTGATAAAACATTAACTTTCTGTTAAGTGTTTTATTTGAAATAAAAAAGTACTCAACTTTCTTATTCGACTTTATCATCATAGTTTCAATCATCTTCTTTTCACTTCAATTCAGCGGAATTCCATTTTTCCATTTCCCATTATGTGCGGAGATGGGGTGTGCTCGAGTACTGGTTAACCTTTCAGGATCCCAGGAAATAGTTGTAAGGTTAACTGATTGTCTATTGGCCCTCGATAACATAAAAATGACGCTAAGTATTCAATCAATCAATCCATTTTCCACTGTTTTATCAGTGGTCCAAGGCACTGCCGTTCAATGACTATTGTGGTCTTGTGGAAGGACAGTGTTTCTAGTCCCAATACTCTGATGTTTTCCTCCAACAGTACAATTTGATATATCATAGATAATTATGTTATGTGTTGAAAATGACACTTAACCCCAATAAATAGCCTCAATTTTTTTTTTTTATCCATAAACTTAATTTATATTTGTAGTAAATAAAAACTAACTCTTTCTTTCATGTAAAATAAGATTTTATTTTCATGTAGTGTGCACTGAAGTCAATTGGTCACAAATGGTGAAGACATGCAGGCCCTCTTTGATCAGTTGCTAGCGTGTCTGACTATCAGTCCAGGTGGTAATGAGTTTGAATACCCGCCAATAATTTACAACACATTCTCCATGATGACTGATAAATGACTATCAGTCTCGCCGTCTCTCACCACTGTTTCAAACGAATTATGGACAAGTCGTCCCAAAGAAAACTCGTCACAAGTTTCGAGACAACTTGTCCCATATTTAACAAATTGTCCCATCAAAAGACATGTTCCAATTAATCATTTCCTGTACCCTTTCAAATGGAGAAAATATCAGTTAGTTGCGCAGATCAGTTAACTGATGGTCTGTTAACTCTTCTTTAAAACGTATTTATTTCACTTTGATTGTGACACAACTTATTATAACAGGCTCGATGTAGGGTAGAACCACTACTAAGCATATACGGATATAATCTCCGTCTCACACATAACCATGTTGACGGATCAAACCCACGACCCTCTGATCATCTGTTAGCTTTCAATAGCATAACAATTACGCTAAATACTCAAAGAAACAATCAAATGGTAAGAGAGAAGTATACATTTTTGGCATTCAAGTGATATTTTACTGAATGTATTGTATTTTTGGGTGATTATTGCCGTTTTCAACAACTGTTTAGTGCTGGCAGACTTCAGTACCATGCCAAACACATGAAGTTCTAGACAACTAGGCCAACACAGAGGTTTATATTATGGTAGAAAACTGCGGCAATATCATTTATAATCATAACACTATTTTGATAGTGACATTTTTAAAGTAATTCACTGCGAATACTTTTGAATACATTTAGATACATTAATTATTTATATATATCTGTCATTGTTTTTCTAAATAAAGTACATTTTCTATTTTTGTTCACAAGACAGAAATAGAAATTTGCATACGACTTACACATAAGGTGTTAAGAAAAGTTTTAATGTAAGTGATTATACTTGATTACAATATTTTTGCCCATGAAAGCTTGCAAGAGCTCTTCAATCAGCCATATCATCAGCCACAATGTATTTCATAGATTTCATAATTTTGATTTGCAGAACATAATTAAAAAAATGAATGATGGGTTTGCAAGCAGCACATATGCAACAAAGAAAGTTGTGGCTTTCTCCACTAGTAGGTTTACTGAACTTAGAAATCAGTTGAGATGAAAGGTTGGTACAATATCTTTGAAAACATGAAAAGTAATGAAGATCACCCAATCACTTTAACAGGCTTAAAATAACCTCTTTTAGCTCAATTGCGAAGAAAGCTTAGAACTTATATATGAAATGCTCTTGTGGCTAAAACCAGTACCAAGTGTTGTCGGGTAGAACTGGAGATCGAACTCGCGACCTCAGGCATGAGAGGCCAACATCCTATCGACTACACTGCCCCTCCCTCCATCCCCACAATTTTAAATGTGTAATGTATAAATGTTTTATTTTTTATGGGGTTCGATTGATTGCAAATACTGGTTATTGTTCTATAAGTGCTGCAGCACTTTCATGACTAATATTCTATGAAATTAAAGAATAGAAGTAAATAATAATCTTTTGAAAATAACTTTTGGTAAAATCAATTTAACGATGACCTTGTCAAAGTAATCTACAGCCTCTATAAAGCACTAACATAGCTCTTGGATATCTTGTTAAAGGGACACATGGTAGTACAGTATAATAAAATTTTGATAGAAGTTATATGAAATTATAACAAAAAACTTGTTACATGAGTGAGGCAAATATGAAACATATAAATCCAACTATGTCATTAATACTATTCAGACACCATATATTATACAAGTGCATAGTTAAATTGTACAAACATGTATGCACTGTGATAATTGTGACATTTTTTCAATTTCATCCATTTTAGCTAACCTGGGCCTAAATTCATAAATAATTAAAGTCTGAGAATCAGACTCAAATCTTACATATTTGTAAAAAACAGTAAACATGCATTTATGGCTAAGAAATGTGTACCTGTAACATTTTCTGTTAAATAACCATTCAAACTACTCAATTCTGCAAATAAAGATAATGATTTGCTTGTTTCATAGTTGTAACTTGAATCTTAAATTTTGGATATTTTGAGTCTGATTCTAAATCTCAGACTCAAAGTATTTATGAATATAAGTCCAGAGCTCACAGATGAGTTTTTGTGATCACTCTGTGTCTTTCATTAGCCCATTGTTGAACTTTTCTTCAAACCACTTCTTCTCTGAAACCACTTGACAGATTGTTACTAAATTTTGTGTGAACCATTCTTACATGAAGCTCTCTCCAGTTTGTTAAAATCATGACCCTGGGGTAAAATTTCGTCATGTCCCAAGGGTTTATCATTCTTTCTTTTTTTTAATTTCCAAAATTTTCTTTTCCCAAACTACAAGCCCTACAGCTTTTATATTGTTGCACCTAATGCATCTCTCAGGGTTTTTCAAGCTAAAATTTACTTTGCCCTTGGGGACCAATTTAACTTGGGAACATATGAGAAAACAGGAAATCTTTTGATTTTCTCATCCATATTAAGTAATGTCAGTCTTAATGTCTAGATCATTGTTAAGTTGTAATAGATGAAATATCATTAAATTATTATTCTCAGAACTGATGATCCAAGTTTACTTTGGTATAAATGATCCATATGCAAGCATGTTTAAGTTTGTTAAACAGCAGTTAGGGTACAAGGAACTTCGATATTTACATGGGAATACTATGCAAAAAAGATAGTTCTTCCAACAGTTGTTATTCTTCTTATATTTGTTCTGTAAAATGCAAACCTTTATTTTGATATATTCTACAAAAAATAACTGTTTTCACAAGCTTTAAATTAAATACATGTGTTGTGCACTTAAATAACATAACTGCTGTGACCTTTTGAACATGGTATGTATCCATTTTATTCATTTCAGAAAGTAGCTGAATGCCTGAAAGGTGACATTAAATCTCTGTCACTGAGGGAACTGTGTAATCGCTTATTGTCATCTCACACACCTGTTGGAGAGGAGGTGTGTAGCCAAGGAAGACTGCCGCTGACACTGATCCTTGTAAGTATGAAAATATGAAATTAATACTGATAAAGAGCCTGATACCAAGTCCCTTTCATTTACTCTCATATTGAAATATTTATACATTTTGATGGATGATGTCATATAGAACAAAGAAAGAAATATGAAAATCTGATATAATGTATATAATATACTTTAAAATTACAATGCTATTTATTCAACTCAGATAAATGGCTCTAACAGTATTTATCTTCCAGTTGCCATTTTTTCTGCCAATGATATTTCTTTGACAGCTATCTACTCTACTGGCAAAAGGTCAGAAGGACCTATACAATTGCTGAGTAATACATTGTATTGCCATCTGTAGTCTGACATCCATTAGCATCACTTTCTCTGAAACCACTTGCCAATTTGGCTAGTTATACTCACATGGATATTTTTGGTGTATGTGAGACTTATGATTCACAAGATTTTTCAATCTCATATTCAAGATGGCGACTTTTGCTTTATAGGAATATCATTTGGACCACGAATATTTTTGCATTCATATGTATACACCTCAAATATCACTTATTCTTTAATCATTTTAAGCTTGACTATTCACAGAATAAAGAGAGCTATTCTACTCCTCCAAGCATTAGTGTCACACCTTGGTTAAAGTTTTGCATGCACGTCCCTACTCAGTAACCTTTGCATGTAATGACTTGAAACTTTACACAAGCCTTCACAGTCACCAACCCTACTACAATAACTAAGTTGGATTACTATTGCATGAATATAATGCAAAAAATTGCCCTTGTTTAACTTACCAATTCTGGTTAAAGTTTTGCTTGTAAGTTAAAGACCATATCTCACAAACCCTTAATGTATTTGATTGAAACTTTACTTATGGTTTTGTAGTAATGAAACCAACTCAAATAATGAAATTAGATAACTCATACCAGATTTGTTTGCAAATTAAAGCCTATGTTTCACTTAGAAATTTTGTAACTCAGCAGTCACTGCATATATTTGATTGAAACTTCATACAAGGTATTGCAGTTATAGGACCTATTCAATTTTGTTGATTTGGTAAGTAAGATAACTCTTATTTGCTGGGATTTGTCATCAGTCTCAATCAAATTTGTTCTTTTTGTGACAAATATTACAATAGCTGAACGTGCTGTACCTCCCCCAGCTCCTTTTTTATTTTTATTATACATCATTTTCACATGCTCTTCTTTGTTTAATGTCATGTCATCTGGTTATTTTAATATATATATATAAGGTGTAATAAAAAGATCCTTTTACAGTGTTTTGGACAATATGGGAATATATTGTACGATTATATATTCCCATATTGTACAATGCAAGCGCATTAAATCATCATTTTATTCTATGCCTCAATCTGATTGTCAATGATTTTATCAAAAGAGTATAGAGAAATCTAGATCCTTTCAGTAAATAAGCATTTGAATTTGCGAAAAATCGTAATTTTAGGGGTTTCCGTGCAATCACTTACGAATGCCATAATCAAATATTTTGAAAAAAGTGGGGGACATAAATTCATTGAATTTGCTTGTTTTGTTTTATTTTAATCAATCTTTAATTTTTTATCTCAGGTATAGAATAAATTAGTATATTGGACCTTCAAAAATGTGTGTTATACTCGAATGGAACAAACAATCTTTTTTTATATTGTTTTTCAATGTACCATTATTCGGTATAAGATAAAAGAAATGATACATGGTGTTCATATGCAATTTTACAGAATAAACAGTCAAACGTTATATTGAGTTATATAGAGATATATTAAGAAGTAAGTATTAAGTCTTACTTAACATTTATTGATTTATTTGTAAATTGTTACAGAGGGCTTATCTTCACAAATGCCAGTATCTTGAACAAGCTGGCTCTCATTTGAGTGTTTTTTCCAAGATGTTATGTCCGCTTCCAGAACTAATAAATGGGATATTTACAGAGAAAGGGATTCCAAAAGGTCCGAGAGATATTCAAAAGGTAAACAATTTCATTTTAACATATTAAAAGGAATATCAATTTTTTAAAGATATAATTGTCACCTTACAATCAAACTACAAACATTTGCGACCGTTGAATTTTATCATTTCTTTGTCTCACAATATCTATATTGAGGGGTCAATAACTGACATTATAAAATCCCACTTTAAGTATTTATGTTAAATTCCCCATACCATATTAGTCATTTTAATACAGTTGCATTCTTGAAAAATTCGTATCACAAAATGCTTTGTGTTTTAGTTTTGATTTGACAATGTCAATGTCATTTTATTTGTCAGATAGGAGTTGTTTTCATGAGTTCTGAGGAAAAGAAGACTCCCATTTCAAAGGTCAAGGTCATACTTAACCCTTTACTCTATAGATACGCATTTCCTGCACCAATCACAGAAGACCTTTGAACACAGGGCAGGAAGAGTTCAGATTGCTCGTGACAAGCAATCTGAACACTTTCTGCACTGTTTTCCATTCAGTCAGTTAATATAAACAAATCACCCATTGCTGATACGTGGTGAATTAATGCTTTCAATTTGGAAGAGTCGCAAGAAAATGCTTATGGAGCAAAGGGTTAAACTTTGTTTGACAACACTTTCAGTCTGTTTTAAATTTCGTGTCCGGTCTGTAACTTTATCACCTATGGATAAATTTCAAAATCACTTATCTCAATTCATTATTGTTGTGCATAAACCCAGACTCGTACCTCAAATGGCAAGGTCACACTTTGAGTTTGTTTGACAACACTTTGAGTCTGTTTGGGAATGTAAGTCTGGTCTGTAACTTTGTCAAACATGGATGGATTTCAAAAACACTTTGCTCTATTGATCAACATGATCTGGCAACATGTCTGAGGTCAAAGTCACACTTTCAATTTGTTTGATATTACATGTCTGATCTGTAACTCTTTCTTAAATGGAGGGATTTTACAATATCTTGACACAAGTGATCAACATGTCATGATGATGTGTCACCTGCATTTGCCTGTAGAAATATTCATATCTTTACTTCAGATGTCAAGTTCAAATTTACACAAATGCCAAGGTCACACTTTAATGTAAAAAAACATATGAAATTACCTCTCTAGTCTCAAATGTCAGCCCATTATTCTTCATTTAATAGTTACATTTAAATCACTACCTATTATAGAATATATCATTATTTTCACAGACCCTTTGAGGGGCATGTGACACTTATCAGTTACATTTCTTGTTTGAATATGAATTAAATATAAATTTGTGTAATTTGAGTTGAATTAATACATAATTACTACATATTGCTGAAACAAGTGCCCTAAACAATAGACACATCTGCATAATAATGTGATACTGCGTAAATTACTTTTTTTAAAAAAAATAAATATCACATTCCTGTAATAGCTCTATTGAAAATTATCAATCTACAAAAATAATATCAACCTCGGCATATTTTTTTGCTCAGGATCATAATTATCAATAGCACCCTTACAGTAATATTTCAGTTTTAAGTAACTTCTTTTTAATATATTGATGGGCAAAGGAAGTGTAGACAATAATAGCATCTTCTTCACGAAACATCTCAACATGAGTATACACTCGAGCTGATATTTCAAATTATTTCATTTGATGGTTGATGATATTTGTATTTGAAATTTTCAGAATACAATTATATGCATAATATTGTAAGAATTAACTTTAAAAATAATTATGTTTATAAACATGAAATTTAAGTTTCAGTGCATACTCTAATTAAGATTGTTTGTGAATATAGAACCAGAGCCTATGGACTGCCAGTGACAGAGTAGACATTAACCTTCACTCTGTTGTTTATTGTCTCTACAAGATTTACATGTTTTAATCATTGTGTCTGTTAATGAATTTGTCTCAATTTGTCATCCAGTGGTGAATATCATTACAAATAGTATGCACTCTATCAGCTGTGCAACTAGGGCCAATGGTGTGACATTTTCTAATTTTAACTAAAAACACTTAAAATGGATAAACAAACACCAAATCTACTTTTAACTTTCATACATTTTATATACAGTTTAAACATACATATTCAACTGTTTATTAAATTCACATTACATACATATGTTTAACATGCGTGGTACTATTTATATGAAAAACGTATGTACTCTAATATATGTTAAACTTACATTAACAATATGTTTAACATGCTTGGTACTATTTATTTGAAAAATGTATGTATTCTAACATATGTTAAACTAACGTTAAACTTATGTTTAACATGTGTGGTACTTTTTATATAAAAAACGTACCTATTCTAACGTATGTTAAACGTGCGTTAAACATGTTTAACATGCGTGGTACTATTTATATAAAAAAATGTACGTATTCTAATGTATGTTAAACGTACTTTAAACATATGTTTAACATGCGTGGTACTATTACTATGAAAATATGTTTTGACCCCACGTTAAACATATGTTAAACGTATGGCCAGAAACGTATGTTAAACGTGCATGGTACTGTTTATATGTAAACGTATTTTTTGACACGTACGTTAAACATAAGTTTAACATGCGTGGCATTTTCACCTGTGTAGATGTAATATCACCCTTAATTTAGCTCTTATGGCTAAAGATTGATTGATTGGATATTAAGCATCCTTTTTATGCCATCGAGGGTAAACAGACGATCAGTTTTACCACCGTTTCCTGGGATCCTGAAAAGCACACCCCTGATAATTTCTCACTCGAATCAGTGGTGAGAGATGAATGATTATGAGACACAATGTAGTATATCAATCATTCTGGAGATTGTTGTCAGGTTGGAAATCGAACTCACGATCCCTGGATTGATAGTCAGATGTGCTAATGACTTAGCTAATTCAACCCGGCGATTAAAGGACAGCAAGGCTGAAGTCGTTACACATTTCCAGTAATCGTCCGTCCGTTAACTTTTTCTTGTATTTAAAATAGCAACCTCATTTTAGCTTTATTGCCCAAAGGTCAGCAGAGTTAATGACATGGTACATTGTCCGTCAACTTCATGTAGTTGCAGTAGCACCCAAAAAGATCTCAATCAATATCTTAAACCAACCAGATTACAAATGACCCCACCAGGGAGCTTATAAGCATATTTTAAGGAAAACTTAAAAGGTTTGTTAAAATCAGGTCCCGGGTTATCACAGTGGTCACAGTTTTACATACGTTTAACATCAATAAAGCATAACTTTTCTGTGTGGGCACAGTAAACACCCCAAAAGGGTTGATTTTACAAAAAAAGATCTTCTAAAATGTTCACCTGTCTAATTGTGGCCAGTAGAGTGATTCAGGCCCTACTTCTTACCTCAAACTGGATTTAGTATGTAGTAACTTGTGATGGCTATTGGCAGGAAGTTCGAGGAAGCCTTCCAGAAAGTGCTATGTATGATGGATGAGAGGTTTCTAACCTGGTGTCATGGAGGTGACTAAACTTAACTTTATTAGTCCCCTACCGGTTACGCACAGATGGAACTATAAGTATTTACCTCTGTCTGTCCTGCTTCTGTATAGATAGATTACACAGTAGCATCCAAGCTAGATTTGTGAAACTTTGCATGTGGATAGAGTGCAATAAGATCATTTCATTTGGACAGAAATTGTGGTTACTTTGGTGACAAAATTAAACCGGTAGGATACTTATGTGTTGCATGCAATACTCCAGTGTGTTGTATCAATTAACAAATCACTTTTAAATTTAAATGGTGTAGTGGTGAGAGGTCCTACATTGCCAAGTAGTCTAAGGTGCTGTTGTCTCAACCTCTCACCACCGAGGACTGGTCGTCCTCTCACCACCGTGGATTGGTCGTCCTTTCACCACTGAGGACTGGTTGTGGGTAAGAGGATCTTACATGAGTGCTCGTTTATTAAACAGTTGGCAAATATAAAACTCTGCTATGCATTATATCACAAAGAATTAGGAAAAAATGCTTTTTGGAGATACTATTATACATATATATTCTACTATTGTATCTCGGGGAATTAATCTTTGTCCTTTAGTTGTTTGGTCAATTTTTTAACAAAATCAGCATGGAAGCTGAGTTATACAGACAGAGCAGTGAGATATGAAGTTATACAGACATAACAGTGAGTGATGAAGTTATACAGACAGAGCAAGGAGTGATGAAGTTGTAGAGACAGAGCAGTGTGTGATGAAATTGTAAATACGGAGCAGTGAGTGATGAAGTTATACAGACAGAGCAGTGTGTGATGAAGTTATGTAGCAGGGCAGTGAGTGATGAAGTTATACAGACAGACCAGTGAGTGATGAAGTTATACAGACAGAGCAGTGAGTGATGAAGTTATACAGACAGAGCAGTGGGTGATAAAGTTATATAGCATGGCAGTGAGTGATGAAGTTGTAGAGACAGGGCAGTGAGTGATGAAGTTGTATAGACAGAACAGTGAGTGATGAAGTTATACAGACAGAACAGTGAGTGATGAAGTTATACAGACAGCAGTGAGTGATGAAGTTATACAGACAGAGCAGTGAGTGGTGACATTATGCAGACAGGGAAGTGAGTGATGAAGTTGCACAGACAGGGCAGTGAGTGATGAAGTTAGACAGACCAGTGAGTGATGAAGTTGTACAGACAGAGCAGTTAGTGATGCAGTTGTACAGACAGACAGGGCAGTGAGTGATGAAGTTATACAGACAGACAGACAGACAGACAGACAGGGCAGTGAGTGATGAAGTTGTACAGACAGAGCAGTGAGTGATGAAGTTATACAGACAGAGCAGTGAGTGATGCAGTTGTACAGACAGACAGAAAGACAGGGCAGTGAGTGATGAAGTTGTACAGACAGAGCAGTGAGTGATGAAGTTGTACAGACAGAGCAGTGAGTGATGCAGTTATACAGACAGAGCAGTGAGTGATGAAGTTGTACAGACAGAGCAGTGAGTGATGCAGTTATACAGACAGAGCAGTGAGTGATGAAGTTATACAGACAGAGCAGTGAGTGATGAAGTTATACAGACAGAGCAGTGAGTGATGCAGTTATACAGACAGAGCAGTGAGTGATGCAGTTAAACAAAGTGAGTGATGAAGTTGTAAAGACAGCTGCGAGTGATGAAGTTGTACAGACAGAGAAGTGAGTGATGAAGTCATACAGACAGACAGACAGACAGAGCAGTGAGTGATAAATTGGAAATGATGACTCAGTTGTTCAAAACTGTGTAAGCTTACACTCTGTTATCTGAAATGTTGCATGGAACAATATGGGACAAAATGTCCCGAAATTTGGGACGAGTTGTCTAAAAATGTGAAACGAGTTGTCTTAGGACGAGTTGTCTTTGGGACAAGTTGTCCATAATTTGTTTATATTGGCAGCTGCATTGCTAAAGGCTACAGTATAGACAAGTTGTATGACTTAACAAAGGTAGCTAAATGGTTCTTACACAAGTTTAGGAATATCAGAGACTTAGATGAACAGCTGGAGACATTTAGAGGCATGGGGAGTGACTTTAAGATAGTTATTTATCAAGTCATTTAAATATATACTCAAACATTTTTAGTCTTAAATGAATTATTGATCAAGCCGTTTAATGGCTCAGCCAAACCTGTGTAAGTGGTCACCTCTATTGAACAACCACTTGTCTTAAGATGCCACATTTGCTATTTTTTTTGAGTTCAGAATAAATAAACCTGCATTAATCAACAACCTGCCTTAAAAGGGCACTTTTGCGCCTTCCTTTGAATGGCTGCTTAAGATAGAATCTTTATTTCCTCCATAATTGGAGAGCATATTTAATAACATATATACAAATTGCAGTAAATAAATACATATAAATGAACAATATACAATGAGTTACAAATGAAGAATGAACATACGATGTGCGTAATATGATGTCATATTGTAAGAGTATTCATAACATGATGAATTTGTTAAAATAACTTAATAAATTATGATTTTATAAAAATCAATATAGCTTTTTAACTGTCATATAGTATACCTTACACTAATATAAGTGAAATAATAATATTGTCCATCTATAATGAATCTTACCGAAATAAAATGCAAGACACAGTGATAGACTAATGACAACGATGAACCTTTTGTATCTTACCGAAACGAAATGTAAGAAATTGATCATACACTGAGTAACACTAAAACAAGGACAATATTAGCAATGTTTTCACACAGTATCCAAGACCACCTACAGTGAAATTCACAAAAAAGGACTCGTCAAACTATAAATAACAGAAATCCTGTTCCGATGTCATCCTCTTCTGATACAAATGACAGAGTTCTCTTACTAGGAGATTCAATTCTGTCTAGTGTCAACCAGAAGGGACTTTTGGGAAATGTTCTTGTCAATCCTTTCCCCGGTGCCAATGCTGAAACAGTCCTAAATAAAATTAAGATGTTCAACCTGAGACAATTTACAAGTGTTGTTATATATGTGGGTGATAATGATATTACTAACAAAAGAGATTCAGAACTTGAATATATTGAGGAAAAATACAGCCAATTGATCAAGTTAATTCAAAATGAAAATCCATGTTGCATGGTCTACTTATGTAATATGTGCCCAAGAGGAGATGTGCAAACAGACAAAGCAAACGACATTATAAAATCTCTTAGTGCTATACATGGAGTTGTTCACATAGATGTAAACAGTGGTTTCTATGACAAATACAATGACCTGTGTAAACATTTCTATGGTGAACGGGGTTAGGTCCATCTATCCCAGTCTGGAGTAAAAAGACTACTTGGCAAAATAAATGACCATATACGGATAGTCGATAACTTTAAATACGTAGCCTATCAAACCAAATCTAAACCTGATACTCGGAGAAGGAAACGAGTAAAACATGATGGTTATACACCACAGCCTCAAATACAAAATGGTAACAGGGACCTTACAAAGCAAACACCAGATGACAAACAAAACTTTCCTAACAAATGTTTGAAATGTGGACTGCAAAATCATGTGACCCAGGACTGTAGGCACAGAGAACAGGTTAGGTGTTTCTCATGCAATTTTTATGGTCATAAGGACAAGGACTCTTGGAACCTATAGGAACTCGGCAAATATGCCAAAAATATACACAATACTAGGGAACTACAATTTGCCAGTGAAAATAGATTTAACATATTAAATGACATATGTGATAGCTGTTCAAGAACTCAATATTTATGTGTCACTTCAAATAATGTATTGACAAATAAACTGCATAACACTGTTTCTGATGAAATGGTTTTTCAAGAACTGACTATTCTCTGTACTTCAAATGATGAGAAATTTAACTTATCAACCATATGTGGTAGTGTTAATGAAGATTGCGCATATAATGAACTTACTATTGATGACAGTTCATCAGATCTGGAAGCTTTTCATTTAAAAAATAACAACTTACTGAGATCTTCCATATGTGTTTAAAATGACTGTACAAGTAACTTTTATGTGCATGATAGTATATGTTCTGATCTAAATGTCAGTGATTCATTATCATGATATTTTGCCTGTTGATAATGTAAATGTAACTGGTGCTTCCATGCATGCCCAAAATTTGATAGATTTAGGGTTGACATCCAAAGGATTTAAAATTGGTCATATCAATATACAAGGCATTCGAAACAAAATAGAACAAATTGATATCATGCTAAACAACTGTAATAATGATGTCCATGTGAAACTAAGTGGAAACAATTACATCCTGATAGAGTTTTTCAGCTTGATAACTATCAAATGTTTCGAAGAGACAGGGTGATTACAAATGAGAGAAAGGAGCAAGGCGGGGGTATTATTGTCTATTGTAAGAATGAAATAAATTGTAAGAGAAGGTGTGATTTGGAGGATGAGAAGGTAGAGAGCTTATGGCTTGAAATAACTCCAAGAAATTCTTAAAGATTTTTAATTGGTAACTTGTACAGAAATCCAAATGAAAAAGTAACATGGAATGAAAAATTTGAAAATCAACTTGAAAAGGTATTATCAGAACAAAAAGAGCTGTACCTCCTCAGAGACTTTAATAGAGACTTACTTAATTTACAAACAAAAAAAGCATGGTTAGAGTACATGGAACCTTTTGGCCTTTTTCAGGAAATTAATGTTGATACGCAGATAACTTCAGCCTCAGCAACTTTAATAGACCATATTTATTGTAATATTCAAAGTAACATAATATCATTTCATGTTCCACAAGTAGGACTAAGCGATCACTTCCCCATATTTCTGACACGTAAAGCTAATTGTTCTCAGCCTAAAAATTCACATCACACAATATCATATAGGTCGTTTAAAAATTTCAATCAAAAAAAGTTCAATAATGATCCTCAATCTGCCCAATGGGAAAATTTTTGAAGACGCAAATGAAATAGTTGAAACATGGTCTTTTATGTTTTTAAAAATTGTTGATTCCCATATACCCATCAGGCAACACAGAGTTAAAAAAAGAACATCAGCCAAAATGGATTACACCTGAGATAATTGAAGCTATTAAAACTTGTGATAGATTGAAATCCTTGAATAATGAGATGGAGTACAGGAAGTGGAGAAACAAAGTCTCCAGCCTCAGAAAAGAGTCTAAAAAAACTAAATATGAAGCATTTGTCACTGAAAATCGAACCAAACCTAGTACTGTATGGAAACTATTGAGTGAACTCAATGTATCTAAATTTCAGTAGAACAAGTAAGAAAATTTCTGATAAACATTGACATTACAAAATTCACTGGCTGTGACAATATTGGACCATGCTTACTTAAATTGTCAGCAAACTACATAGAAGACAGCATAGCTTATATCTGCAACTATAATATCAAAACTTCAGTATTTCCAGACAAATGGAAAGAGGGTAAAGTTACACCCTTATATAAAAGTGGAGTAAAAGATGATATAAATAATTATAGACCCATTTCTGTCCTACCAATTATTTCAAAGATACTACAAAAACATGTCCATGACTCTTTAATGAAATATCTCACTTATTACCAGTTACTGCACAAGACACAATCTGGCTTTCATCCTGGGCACTCATGTGAAACGGCATTAGTACGAATGTGTGTGAAAAGTCTTGTGTGTGAAGAAGAAAATTGTTGTTGTTTTTAGTATTGTCTGCACTGAATATTTCATGTACACATTTATTTCATTTTTGCATATCTTGTAAATAATAGAGGGCCACATGGAAGATTAGTTTTAAACTCAATGTGTTACCTTCTATAAATAAAGTCACTTATCTTATCTTATCTTTAGCAAACAGTAGACATTAGCAGTATTGATAAAAGTTACTTTAACATATTGTGAATTATCCCAATATTAAGCAATAATATATCTTCAATCTGTTCAATGTCAGATAAATATGGGCCGTTCTCCAGGAAAACCGGGCTTAATGACATTTTTTGACAATTTAGTTTTTTTTTATTTTCGTATTAAACAAAGTTTCCTGAACATAAAACTGCTTTCATTTTTATTGTACGACGATTACTTTTTCTAATATCAACGTTTTCCTGCGAGAGGTATAATAATGCACGACGTCAATGTGCGACGTTAATGTACGACGTTTTACGTTACTTTTCAGAAAAAAACGACGTTATTTTGCGCGCGAACAATACCTCGATGGCAATAACAACTCTTAGTTATTCTGTATACCTTGCTGATTGAAAAGAAATTAACACAACGTATCGAATCAAGCACAAATTCAGAGATGTGAATAAAAAATAATCAAAACGGTACTTGTATTTCTTCAACGATCATAACTGTAGTTATACATAAACATACAAGATGACAATACATATAGGTTTTGCTGTTTATAATAACCAAAACACCATCAACGCTCAACATAATTTCACATCACATTTACCCACTTATCTCACAGAAGGTAGATAACATTTACGTCTGAAATCAAAAGTACAATTCCCGATATTTTCAAACTACCAAGTGAAAGTTATAATGAAAACGAGGCTTGCATAAATTTCACATTCAGATCATAACTACCCAATCGCGTAGAGGATGCCCATATACTCGATGTAGTTATGTGTATGTTACTGACTTATTTCAAACGTTTATTTATAAATTAAAACATTGAAATGCATCATGTTTAATGTAGTTTTAATTGATATTGATTTATTTTGAACGAAACCAAGTGATCATGGTGACATTGGCCATATAAATTAGATAAACTTTTAAAGTTTTTTAAAAGGCGCTGGGCACGTTATGTCCTGGTACGCCGGTCGAACAAACGGTCTGACAACTCTATGGAAGTAGTCTTGACGCTCCCTTGACAAGCCCTCGGGGGCGATAATATCTGGCATAGCATCTTCTTCGAAGGTGAAGTCACGAGACTTTAATAAATTCAATGAAGTCTCGTCGGCGTCGAAGGCTTTCTTTACTTTCACAACACCGGGCTCTGCAGACGACATCATGAAGTACTGGTATTGCCTGTATGAATAGATTATTTCAAACAATTAAAAAACGCAATCTGGTGAAATAATCAAATTATATTTTCCATTTTAGATCAGTCATTACAGCATTTATTTTGATAAAATAATATCACTATTTTTTAAGTGATAAATCATGTCTTTATTTTTTATAAGGAATTCTTTCAATAAGGTCTATAAAATAATAGCTATATTTTTAAAATATAATACCTGAATTTAGTTGTCGAACTTCACTTTTTAAACGACAAAGGTAAGTAGTCTAATGACATTTATTTTTCTGTCAAATCTATTATTTCAGAAATGGTGTTTCACTAAAAACTAATAAAAACATGTAATCTAAGTAACTAAAATTTAACACATGCGACGTTTATGTGTTTACAAGCGTTTAAGTATTTTTCTTTTTTGGTTTTATGCTATTGAAATACGTTTTCTCATTACTCAGTATATAACTAAGAACACATACTGTGTGCATGAAGAAAATGTTTAGGTAAGCTATACCTTATTCCTCGTAACGGGCGGAATACTGGTCCGAGAAACGATTTCCAGTCACACCATTGCCATGATGGATACCGGACCGCAACATTTGTTGACGATGATTTGTTGACAACATCTTCAAGCTGACCTATGGTATCACAGTCAGTACGCCGATAGAGTTTCTTCGAAGAGGCAAAGCCGCTGTCCACCAAACAGCGTGCATGGCCGGGCACTTGCATCATGTACTCTATGCGTTGGTGTTTTCCGGTCATTACTCGCCACATAAAATTACCAAGTACATACTGGTTTTTGTTCTGACCTGAAGTTAAAGTATGTGAAATAATAATTTATTTAAAATTTACATATTTTGTTAGTTCACTTATTATTAAATAATAGTGTTTTTCCTTGCAAACTTACAGGGTGAATTTACATGCGTGTTTCCAATTACATGTAGTTATAGAAATAGTGTAATACATTAGCCAATATGTTCGTTGTACTCCAAGTTCATTATCATAGTATACATTTATAGATAAGCATAAGTCAAAATGAATTTTACATGCTAGATAGTAATGATGAAAAATAAGTCGGACATAAAAGAAAAAAATCTAAAATTTACCTGGACAGTTGTCTGCATGTATAGTGCAAGTTGTCTCGCCACTGCCGTGCGACTGTAAAGCCCAGTCGATCATCGATATTACAGAGTTCGGACCGTGAGTTGATGTTCCATCTTTTCCAAAAGTCTCGTTTGAGAAAGACATGTATTCCATACATTGCAGAATGTGGTATATTTTACAGAACAGCATTCTGGGCTCTTTTCAATACAACCAGCAACATTTTTTTCATGGACACATTTTTTTGTTGTATCACTTGGCAAATAAATTGGAGGTATATTGTCCCGTCCCCTTGGAGCAGCTGGCTGTGGCATCCCAAATTCGTCTGCGTAATTCGAAATGAATTGAACGACCAATTTGATGTCATCAAATTTAAGGGACTTAGCTGGTTTCCGTCCTGTATTTGCATGTGTTCTTGGGGTTGCGCCGTGTGTACCGATGTGTGTCATAATGTTTTGAAGGCTGTGTTTACCTATGTCAAAAACAAGTTTGAATGTGTTCTTACATACATGTTTTCCAAGAAAAAAATACTCATATCTTACTCTCTGTCTTTTCTTTCCGCGTTTTGTTGATTCACTGTCTGAATTATCAACCAGTGTTGCCATAATATACATTTCTTTGTCACTTTTCTCCATTTCACGCACATCCAATACGTGTTTGTAAATATCTCGCTCTTTAAAATGTGTATGACAGTTGTTATGGCAACCACACCCAGTAAACATAAATTGCCTAATTCTCTGTACATCTTGGTCACCCTCTAACATTACATTATCATCTTGAGGGTCATGCTCTCTTTCATCGTCACTATCTGAATCCGCCCTTTCTTCACATACGGTTGTTAGAAAGTGTCTTGCTCGTTCATCAACATTCAGTTTCAGGTCATTTTCATCAATGATACCATCATCATGAACGGCTTCATTGTCCTCACTGTCACTGGCTTGTGAAGCAAATGGGGTAGAAATTGGTGTTTTCCCAAAATGTTCGGAGAACAAACTCTCTAGCTCCTAAAAATAGAAACAAATAAAAGACTGATACAATATGTAATCGAAATCGATAGCATGTTAGATGTGCTAACGAAACTCATAATCTATATTTAGGAATCAAATGCCACATATTAACATTTATGAGTCATTATAAAACTAATTAGGGTTTGGGATATGAAAAAAAAAGAAAGAAAAAAGAAGAATTTGCATCTCACGGGATCCGAACTCGGCTTTCCTGGACAATAGTCCATGTCTATAACCACTACACCACCGCGCCTATTACGTCAAAATGGAATCGTTAACAATGATATTACGTACAGATGTAACGGCACGTCATAAATTCATATGCAGTTTCGTTTTTTCATTTTTTTTTTTCAATATACATTACATTTACAAAAATGTTTCATTTACAATCGTAACGATGGCACGATTTAACTTTCTACTAGGTCTAATGAACACGTTTTTGTACATTTTACATACTGCATTGTTGGTGGGTGGGGGAGTGCTAGGATTCATTATCATTTCAATGCCATTTTGAAATATTTTAGTGTCATTTTAAAGACAGTTTATACCTACACGATTTCAAATTGAATTAATCCTTAGTTTATAATTTATCAGATAACATCGCAGATTTTTATTTTATAACAAATTTACCATACATGTGTAAATGAATCGACAATTGCGATACGCAAAGTGTAAAACACTATTAACATTAAAGTCCTTATGTAAAATTAAATATTTACTTAAAAAATACAAATGTAAACTTAGTTGCTTACCTCTATATCACTGTCCATCTAGAAAATCCGAGTTATCCTTGATAAATTTATAATATAAAATTCAAGTTGAAAAGACACATTCAAAGTTTATGTTAGCGAAATGCTACGTGTTTTATGACGTCGTTACTTTGGCCGGGATTTCCTCGACGTCATAACTATGTCAATAAGCCCGGTTTTCCTGGAGAGCGGCTCATATACATTAAGCCTGGAAAGCAGTGCATAAATCTGATCTTTAGGCGTCTTTTTAATAAATGAATTAAAAGCCTGAAGACCACAAGTCGTTATTACTGCGTCCCAAAGCTTATTTCTTTTGACAGTGTTTGAAATACAAAAATGAACAATATGTAGTACTAAATTATCTACAAGCATATTACATTAATTTTTGTTACATAGCTGAACAGCTGTAAACGATTGCAGTTTACTTTGTAGTGACACTGCTGTAAAACATTCTGCTTTTACATACTGATTTTTCCTACTTAATTGCCATAGGAAGCAAGGCCTATTTATGCTAAACATATTCATGACATATGATGGACCCATCTTGTCACCTAACCTTATTAACATTGTATTTGAGTTATGTATTAGCACTTTTTGTCTAAGAATATATTTCCGTTTTAGAATAATTAACCAAATAATTATATAGATCATACTACGTTAATATTCTATATATGTCAGGAATAAAACCTAAAGTTTGTTTATCATCACTAAGATATCTTAACAGACGATTAACAAATAATTGCTTAGCAATATACTTATTTGGGAGTCTGCATAATTGACCAAAGAATTGTAGCTTCCTGTAGTCGGTTTCCATTTATGTGAAGTTACACCAATAGAGCTTAAAGCAAAATCCGTATTTACATATTGTGGGATATTTTGGATAAATTTTATACAGAATCTATGTCCTAGTTGTATAATATTTGATTTGGTTAATGAATTCCATAATTCACAACCATATAGAGATTTTGTTATAACGATTGACTTATATATTGTTAATGTTGTCAAGGGATTAAGACCATGCGGATGTAAGCCAATATTAATAAGACTTAAAAAAATCCACATAACTTATTATTTGACTGTCGAACTTGATCACTAATACACATATATGTGTCACATATAATTCCTAGATGTGTATAATTTTCTGTTTCATGAATAATGTTACTAGATCCTAGTTCCCATGACCTGCAGTTTTTATTAAAGTTATGTTTGGATTTATTAAAAACAACAATAGCACATTTTAAAGGATTATAATCATATCTCCATTTTAAGGAATATTTGTAGCGAATATCTAGCATTTTGTCTAAACCTGACTTTGAATACGATACAAGAACCATATCATCCGCAACAGTAGGGGTACCAACCTTCAAGTTAAAAATACACAACCCAAGACTGCTACTTTCTATGTCTTTTATCAGACCATCAATGAAAAGAAGATATAATATTGATGAACTTTTACCCCCTTGTCTTGTTCCTTGAAGAACATTGAACCACTCAGAAACCGACCCTTGGTTTCGTACACAGCTTTGCATATTACGATACATATTAAAGAATGACATAAATATATAGTTTGTAACGCCGCTATCAAACAATTTGAGCATAAGTCCATTATGCCACACCCTATCAAAAGCTTAAAAATGACTAAATAAATTAAACGTAATTTATTATCCTATTTGTTTCCATTTCGTTCTTGGGACATTTTAGGATGTCCCATTTATGATATTGTTGTTTATGATTTGTTAAAGCCACTTGCTTGAAAATGCCCAAAATAAGTTGCAAATTCTTCAGGGGTGGAAGATAAGAATTATATTTATTCAGTGTGACATTATTAAGCTATGCTGGTCTTCATCAAATTGGTCTGGAGTAACAACAATGCAGTATATGGAAATAAACAACTTTAATATGACTAGCTCAGGTGATTGTACATCTGATTACCAATCCAATGGTCATGAGTTTGAATCCCCGCCCGACAACTGTCCACATGATAATGATATACATGTGTATTCGCATTTTAATTTGTTTTTCACCACTGATTCTAGTGGAAAAGTTATCAGACACTTGTGGAGATTAGTGTACTTGATTATATGTTAACCTTCCTAGCTCCCAGGAAAGAGTAATTAGGTAAACTGAGCGTCTGTTAGCCCTCACATGGCACACACATGAAGCTAAATATTCAATCAATCAATCAACTGTATATTGGTTATGTAATACTATATAGTTATACTTATTGTATACTATTGGTTATGTAATGTTTGGATGATTAGAAATTAAATGCATATTTATAACCTCAAAGTATTAAGTTATTCCAAGAGTTGAAAGATTGTCATACATTTAATTTTGTATACTGTTTATTCCCAAGTATTAGGCGCATTTTTTTCCCCAACTTTTAAGATCTTAGAGAAGGGATGCGCGATATACATAAGTACAGAAGATTTCATTTTATGTTTTTTTTACATAATTTTTCAAAGATTTATTGATTCAGAAAAGATTTTGCTACACTGGTATGTTTAGATTAATTTCAGGACAATTTCTTCAAGTGAGTTCAATTATAGGTGATGATTTACCTAGCGGAGAATGTTTTATTTAAATTCAGTCCTTATACATTATATATGCAGTAAAACATGTCAAATAAATCGAAAAATAAGAAAGTGTTAACTGGTTATTTACGTCGTGATCAGAAATAACATTTAAAATAGCACAGACTGGTTTACGTAAAGGTGAAAGTGTATTGACGAATGTGGAATAAATGCAATACTGTTATCGTCATCAATGTTTTTATTTACACATATATCTTTTGTTTGGTGCGGTTTGTAGTAGTTTATGTTTATAAAATAAAATCAATATAATATGTTGTATTTTGTTATGGGTAAAAAAAAAATATTGTAAGATTTAAAAAAAAAAACAACATGACTGTGTACAAGTGTCAATGGTCATTTCGGAGTATTGAATGCGGGTGCTGCCATGTGGCTTCTGCATATTAGTTGACATCTTAAACAGCATGCCTGGGCAGGTGTTGACTACTCTGAGTATGTGTTGCAGCGAGTCCAGTCTACTATGTGCTTTTTCGGACCAATCAAATTATGTTTAACATATCGAGTCAGGTATTCCTTCCAACATGTCGCCACAGCCAAATCGGGATGAGATTTCAAAATTATGATGCGCTCTATACACATATATAGGATATAGGAGAATTGTATTTTTTTTCTTAGTTGTTGGTCTTAAAACATGGATGCCCGATATACACGAATGCGTCTAATACATGAGTAGAAACGGTATCCCTATCATCACCCAATATTTAATATTAAATATAAGTTTATTTGGATGGTAACTTATCTTTCACTCTTTTTACTTGAATTTCTTCCTTCCAATTAGTGTCCGAGATAATGCGATTGAAACATACACAATTATATTTTTGCTCAAATGATAATTAGAATATGTGAGTTGTGGCATCACCAAAAAGTTTATTAGGTTCAGCACAAAGAGCTTTGTCTTGCATTTTAAGGGGATTGTATGTCTGACCTTTGTCTGTGAACTCCTAAGGTGGCCAAATAACAATTATAATGATTAATTTCAAATCAGTTATGTTCTAGTTTTTTTAAGAAACGCATTTTGAACTTTAATAGTTTGTACTTACATGTATTTATCTAAGCTTGATTGAGAAGAAGGCTCAGAGCTTGTATGAACCACTCTCAAGTCAACTTCCTGGCTAGAACCAGTACAGTGATTGATGTCATTATTTGATAGACATCAAGTTGAGCTGTCAACTATCTGTCCACTACACTACCCCCAGCTTACTATTGGTGTTACACTACCCCCAGCTTACTATTGGTGTTACTACACTAACCCCAGATTACTATTGGTGTTACACTACCCCAAGCTTACTTTTGGTGTTACACCACCCCAGCTTACTATTGGTGTTACTACACTAACCCCAGCTTACTATTGGTTTTACACTACCCCCAGCTTACTATTGGTGTTACACTACCCCCAGCTTACTATTGGTGTTACTACACTAACCCCAGCTTACTATTGGTGTTACACTACCCCCAGCTTACTACTGGTGTTACTACACTACCCCAAGCTTACTATTGGTGTTACACTACCCCCAGCTTACTATTGGTGTTACACTACCCCCCAGCTTACTTTTGGTGTTATTACACTAACCCCAGTTTACTATTGGTGTTACAATACTACCCCAGCTTACTATTGGTGTTACACTACTGCACGCTTTCTATTGGTGTTACAACACTACCCCCAGCTTACTATAGGTGTTACAACACTACCCCCAGCTTACTACTGGTGTTACTACACTACCCCAAGCTTACTATTGGTGTTACACTACCCCCAGCTTACTATTGGTGTTACAACACTACCCCCAGCTTACTATTGGTGTTACACTACTGCCAGCTTTCTATTGGTGTTACAACACTACCCCCCAGCTTACTATTGGTGTTACAACACTACCCCCAGCTTACTTTTGGTGTTACAGTATCGAAAGGTTACTATTGGTGTTACAACACTACCCCCAGCTTACTATTGGTGTTACACTACCCCAGCTTACTATTGGTGTTACAACACTACCCCCAGCTTACTTTTGGTATTACAGTACCGTCAGCTTACTATTGGTGTTACAACACTGCCCCTAGCTTACTATTGGTGTAACACTACCCCCAGCTTACTATTGGTGTTACAACACTACCCCAGCTTACTATTGGTGTTATTACACTATCCCCTGCTTACTATTGGTGTCACTCATGAACGGCTAAACAGATTTTCAAAATATTTATGAACATGATGTAGTAATGATGACAAACTATAGTTTTGTTAGATTTGTTTAAATGGTGTCCTTCGGATTAAAAATGACCTAACCCAAACTCTAGGGGTAAGGAGGGGCCCCAAAAGGGTACAAATTGAGAATAACTTAAATCGTTTTCTTAAGAACTGGTATATCAGATTTGTACATATTTAATATAAGTTATCCCTATGTGTAGGGGTTTGATTGCAGATAAAAATTTAGGGGCTAAAATTTATAGGGGACTTAGAATTTTACATACTATAGGGATACTATGCGAAAAAAAATCTTTTTTTTTTCATTTATTCAGAAATCACTAGGCCAATTAAACTGAAACTTCACATGGTTGTTTCTATTGCATATGAGACTATACAGAATTATTTTTTTCTATCTAAAATTCAAGATGGCTGCTGTTACTAAAAATAGTAAAAAACTTAAAAAATCTTCTTCTCATGAATGGCCCAACAGATTTTCAAAATGTTTATGTAGTAATGATGACCAACTATAGTTTTGTTAGATTTGTTCAAATGGTGTCCCTAGAGTTAAAAATGACTCCGCCCCATGTTTCTATTGCATTTCAAAAAATGTTATGGCCACTATGAGTCAGTAGAGCGTCCTCAGGTCCTCTTGGGCCTCTTGTTTTTATATAATATGCACTCAGTCATCAGGATAAATCATAAATGACTGTCACGCCATGACAATTTTTTTCTGTAATTTGAAGAAAACATCTTAAGTTTGAAAAAAAAACGTTTGCTGCAACAATATCACTAATCCATACCCAGTTTCAAGGTCTTAGTATATTAAGATGAAATGTGGAAATCATGAAACTTTGTTTAAAAAGTCATGTTATTTTATTGTTAAAAATGTACAGATGATTTACTCTGAGAGAATGACATTGTCCTGTTTTGTTTTGTAATGTATCGAGACGCGCGACTTTCTATACTAGTTTAAACAACAGCCGGTCTATGTTTCTACAGCGCTGTTTTCGGTCTTCCTAGCGCTGTTTATTTTTCTTTAACGGATGTTAAAACGTTATGAGAAAAAGAAATTAATGTTTATGTTCATTTTGAAAGCAAATTATGCTAAAAAAATGATTACATAATTTGAGAAATTTAATTAACAATTGTGGCCATGTTCATAAAAAAATTAATGTCACATACTGCATTAAATGACTTCCATATTGTGCAGTGTGCATGCTAAAACTATATTTTTGTACTTATTCTGATTGCATTTTAATCAGTTATGACATACATGCCAAGAATGAATAAGGAGCAGAAAACTTGCTAATTTTGTGTACTAATAAGTCAAAATAATTATGCCACAGTACAATTCTTGTTCCTATTTTTCTACAGCATTGGTATACCATTTATTTTTTAACATCTAAACTGTCATTTAACTATTCAGCAATGGTCTGTAAAAAATCCAAAGATTGAGAAATAAAATGACTGATAAAATATAAAAGACAAAATGGAAAGTTTGATGTCCATTTGAACAGCTAAAAACAAAATATCGTAGCAATTTAACAGGAGTTTGCAATTACCTCTGTTACACAGCCTCTTGTGTTAAGCAGCCAAACATGTTAGTTTTATACTTACAGCCAAACTTGGTCTGTATTCAACAACCACATGCTCTAAGGGGCCATTATAGTACATCCCCACTGTATGCTGCAACTTAACACAGGTTTGGTTGTATATCATATGCGCATTACTCATTACTATTCTGAAAAACTCAAGAACGCCCATCTACTCTGATTTTGATAAGTAATACTCATCGGCTTAAAAAATTATCTGAGCTCTGCAGTCAAACCTGTATAGGTGGTAACACCTCTATTTAGCAGCCACTTGTCTTAAGCAGCCACATTTGTTATTTCCCATTTACTTAAGAACAAATTAACCTGCCTTAATCAACAAAGGCCAATTTTTGCTACTTCCCATGACTGGCTACTTAAGACAGGTTTGACTGTACATGTATGGTTGAATTGGAAATTTTATAATAATTTCCGTCTGTAGCTGGTAATTTGAATATTAGAATTGCTGATCAGTAAAAGAGATTTCAGATGTTTTATTCATGTTTAAGAGAAGCCATTATAAATGCATCAAAGGCCATGATAATTCACGAAAATGTTTATTTCTTTATAAAAGAAATATCTTCAGATAGTGGTTATGCAGTTTTAAGCAATTATTTGCAGACTGTTTCAATATCACTGCCAACTGGTACCAACGTCACTGCCAACTAGTACCAATATCACTGCCAACTAGTACCAACATCACTGCCAACTAATACCAACATTACTGCCAACTAGTACCAATATCACTGCCAACTAGTACCAACATCACTGCCAACTTGTACCAACATCACTGCCAACTAGTACCAATATCACTGTCAACTGGTACCAATATCACTGCCAACTAGTACCAACATCACTGCCAACTAGTACCAGTATCACTGCCAACTAGTACCAATATCACTGCCAACTAGTACCCATATCACTGTCAACTAGTACCAGTATCACTGCCAACTAGTACCAGTATCACTGCCAACTAGTACCAACATCACTGCAACTAGTACCAACATCACTGCCACCTAGTACCAGTATCACTGCCAACTAGTACCAGTATCACTGCCAACTAGTACCAACATCACTGCCAACTAGTACCAACATCACTGCAACTAGTACCAACATCACTGCCAACTAGTACTAGTATCACTGCCAACTAGTACCAACATCACTTCCCACTAGTACCAGTATCACTGCCATTTAGTACCAGTACCTCTGCCAACTAATACCAACATCACTGCCAATTAGTACTAACATCACTGCCAACTAGTACCAACATCACTGCCAACTAGTACCAGTATCACTGCCAACTAGTACCAGTATCACTGCCAACTAGTACCAGTATCACTGCCAACTAGTACCAGTATCACTGCCTACTAGTACCAGTATCACTGCCAACTAGTACCAACATCACTGCCAACTAGTACCAATATCTGCCAACTAGTACCAATATCTGCCAACTAGTACAAATATCACTGCCAACTAATACATTGACACACCTAGACTTTGTCTTCAGAATATTTTAAATAAAAAAAAATGTAAGTTTTCCATTTTGGCAGATTTGAAATAGAATTTTGCGTTTTAAACTGTAAACAGATTTAAAATTACTTTACCTAGATTGTTTAACATGATTTTACAATTTGGACAAATCACCCTAAAAGTCTTCCTGGATAGAACCAGTACTAAGCATGAATTATGCTTTTTAAGTATCTGCCACAAAGGTTGTGTTGTGGGAGATTAAAGGCATATGAAGACAAATAAAAAACAATAACAAATTTAGAATTATATCATAAAAGTAAACTTGTATTATTGCTTGTATTCAATTTAAAATGTTGTAATAGATGCATACTGAAATGTTTAAACAGATTTTAGTTATAAAGGAAGCCAAGGAGCAGGGGATGGCCATTACCTGTGAGATGGCACCACATCATCTTATCCTCTGAAGGTCATAGGTCAGAACAGAGATCAGGTAAGGTCATGCCTGGTAAATAAGGAATACCGAGAGGCATTGTGGGAAATTATGTCCATTATTGACTGTTTTGCAACAAACCACGGTCAAATATTGTAATATAAGTCAACATATACATGTTTAATGAACAGTAATATATAGTTTTTTTACTAAAGTAGCCATTTATATTCTGTATTTTGTACCATTTATATCAACAATTGCTTTATAGTTGTCCATCAAGATTTCACTAAACTTACAGAATAATCAGTTTTGGAATAGTACTGCTGTACTGAAGGTTCATGTTACTTACATAACTACATCTTTACAAACATTTCATTAACGATGTGTAATCTATCTCACTCATTTTCCTGTTCTTTTTCAGTCCAAGGGAAATGTAAGATTATTACATTTTACAGACTTGTCAGCTATGAAGAGGATGGACATCTGTCAAGTATCACAACAGTACCTCCAGGCAGTGACTTTACAGACATCAGTCCGGTATCACAACAGTACCTCCAGGTAGTGACTTTACAGACATCTGTCCGGTATCACATCAGTACCTCCAGGCAGTGACTTTACAGACATCTGTCAGGTATCACAACATTACCTCCAGGCAGTGACTTTACAGACATCTGTCGGGTATCACAACAGTCACTCGAGGCAGTGACTTTACAGACATCTGTCAGGTATCACAACAGTACCTCCAGGCAGTGACTTTACAGACATCTGTCCGGTATCACAACATTCACTCCAGGCAGTGACTTTACAGACATCTGTCAGGTATCACAACAGTCGCTCCAGGCAGTGACTTTACAGACATCTGTCAGGTATCACAACAGTACCTTCAGGCAGTGACTTTACAGACATCTGTCAGGTATCACAAAAGTACCTCCAGGCAGTGACTTTACAGACATCTGTCAGGTATCACAACAGTCACTCCAGGCAGTGACTTTACAGACGTCTGTCCGGTATCACAACATTCACTCCAGGCAGTGACTTTACAGACATCAGTCAGGTATCACAACAGTCGCTCCAGGCAGTGACTTTACAGACATCTGTCAGGTATCACAACATTCACTCCAGGCAGTGACTTTACAGACATCTGTCAGGTATCACAACAGTCGCTCCAGGCAGTGACTTTACAGACATCTGTCAGGTATCACAACAGTACCTCCAGGCAGTGACTTTACAGACATCTGTCTTGTATCACAACAGTACCTCCAGGCAGTGACTTTACAGACATCTGTCAGGTATTACAACATTCACTCCATGCAGTGACTTTACAGACATCTGTCAGGTATCACAACATTAACTCCAGGCAGTGACTTTACAGACATCTGTATGGTATCACAACATTCCCTCCAGGCAGTGACTTTACAGACATATGTCAGGTATCACAACATTCCCTCCAAGCAGTGACTTTACAGACATCTGTCAGGTATCACAACAATCCCTCCAGGCAGTGACTTTACAGACATCTGTCAGGTATCACAACATTTCCTCCAGGCAGTGACTTTACAGACATCTGTCAGGTATCACAACATTCACTCCAGGCAGTGACTTTACAGACATCTGTCAGGTATCACAACATTCACTCAAGGCAGTGACTTTACAGACATACATCTGTCCGGTATCACAACATTCCCTCCAGGCAGTGACTTTACAGACATCTGTCAGGTATCACAACATTCACTCAAGGCAGTGACTTTACAGACATCTGTCCGGTATCACAACATTCCTTCCAGGCAGTGACTTTACAGACATCTGTCAGGTATCACAACATTCACTCCAGGCAGTGACTTTACAGACATCTGTCAGGTATCACAACATTCCCTCCAGGCAATGACTTTACAGACATCTGTCAGGTATCACAACATTCCCTCCAGGCAGTGACTTTACAGACATCTGTCAGGTATCACAACATTCACTCCAGGCAGTGACTTTACAGACATCTGTCAGGTATCACAACATTCACTCAAGGCAGTGACTTTACAGACATCTGTCAGGTATCACAACATTCACTCGAGGCAGTGACTTTACAGACATACATCTGTCAGGTATCACAACATTCACTCAAGGCAGTGACTTTACAGACATCTGTCAGGTATCACAACATTCACTCAAGGCAGTGACTTTACAGACATACATCTGTCCGGTATCACAACATTCCCTCCAGGCAGTGACTTTACAGACATCTGTCAGGTATCACAACATTCACTCAAGGCAGTGACTTTACAGACATACATCTGTCAGGTATCACAACATTCCCTCCAGGCAGTGACTTTACAGACATCTGTCAGGTATCACAACATTTCCTCCAGGCAGTGACTTTACAGACATCTGTCAGGTATCACAACATTTACTCCAGGCAGTGACTTTACATACATCTGTCAGGTATCACAACATTCACTCAAGGCAGTGACTTTACAGACATCTGTCAGGTATCACAACATTCACTCCAGGCAGTAACTTAACAGACATACATCTGTCAGGTATCACAACATTCACTCCAAGCAGTGACTTTACAGACATCTGTCAGGTATCACAACATTCACTCAAGGCAGTGACTTTACAGACATACATCTGTCTGGTATCACAACATTCCCTCCAGGCAGTGACTTTACAGACATATGTCAGGTATCACAACATTCACTCAAGGCAGTGACTTTACAGACATACATCTGTCAGGTATCACAACATTCACTCCAGGCAGTGACTTTACAGACATCTGTCAGGTATCACAACATTCACTCAAGGCAGTGACTTTACAGACATACATCTGTCAGGTATCACAACATTCACTCCAGGCAATGACTTTACAGACATCTGTCAGGTATCACAACATTCACTCCAGGCAGTGACTTTACAGACATCTGTCAGGTATCACAACATTCACTCAAGGCAGTGATTTTACAGACATCTGTCAGGTATCACATCATTCACTCCATGCAGTGACTTTACATACATCTGTCAGGTATCACAACATTCACTCCAGGCAGTGACTTTACAGACATACATCTGTCAGGTATCACAACATTCACTCCATGCAGTGACTTTACAGACATCTGTCAGGTATCACAACATTAACTCCAGGTAGTGACTTTACAGACATCTGTCAGGTATCACAACATTCCCTCCAGGTAGTGGCTTTACAGACATATGTCAGGTATCACAACATTCACTCCATGCAGTGACTTTACATACATCTGTCAGGTATCACTACATTCCCTCCAGGCAGTGGCTTTACAGACATCTGTCAGGTATCACATCATTCACTCCATCCAGTGACTTTACAGACATCTGTCAGGTATCACATCATTCACTCCATGCAGTGACTTTACAGACATCTGTCAGGTATCACAACATTCACTCCAGGCAGTGACTTTACAGAAATACATCTGTCAGGTATCACAATATTCACTCCAGGCAGTGACTTTACAGACATCTGTCAGGTATCAAAACATTAACTCCATGCACTTACTTTACAAATATTTGTCAGGTATCACAACATTCACTCCAGGCAGTGACTTTACAGACATCACTTAAACACCAAACAGGCAGAGATATAACAACATTCACGCCATGCAGTGACTTTACAGGCATCTGTCAGGTATCACAACATTCACTTCATGCAGTGAGATTACAGACATCTGTCAGGTATCACAACATTCACTCCATTCAGTGACTTTATATACATCTGTCAGATATAACAACATTTGCTCCAGGCAGGGATGTTAGACATCTGTCAGGTATCACAATATTCCCTCCAGGCAGTGACTTTACAGACATCTGTCAGGTATCACAACATTCACTCCATGCAGTGTATAGGGATCCTGTAATGCAACTCTATTTATTTTAACATTATAGAATATGGTACATTGTATAGGAAACAGAATGTTCTAATTTGAAGTGTATCCCTGTCATAGTAAATAACTTTATGTCCAGTAAGATTGGGGTGGTGGTATTTTCCTTAAGGGGTTTAAGACAACCCCCAAAAAGTTTGTATATTGGTGAAACTTCAAAAGGTACAATTGTCACTATGGGCCTCTTCTTATGGGTTTTATACTTCCATGTTTCCAGTTGCATTATAATCTATCATCACAAGAACATTACGATATAAATCTTTTTCACAAAAGGTTCTTAAAACAGGAGTTATATGACAGTGCTGAATTACTCAACTTGAATAACTTCCAACAATATATTAACTTGAGTTACTGAAGTTATATACTTTCTACTGACTGAGCTAACCAAACCAAGTTTTAATAATTGGAAAACGCACTTGAATAACTATCATCCAATCAGCAGTCATTAAGCTAATTATAGACTCGAATACTAGCAGCATTACCTTTGTCAAACATTTAGTTTGACACCTTGTTTATATTGCATCAATGCACAGCCATTATATATAATATTTTGATTTACTCTCCTTTGCATTTAATGCCATTTTTACTCCTAGATAGTGGACACCTGTGTGAAGAGCGCATCCCTTTTTTAAGTCATTCCCAGGGGGAAATGCTGTACCTGTATATAACTCCCTTCAATATTTTGAAAATTTGAAAGTGTAATTTGATTGGTTAGAAATGATTGCTAACAGTCTGGTACAGTGACTCAATTACAATTATTGAGAAGCTATGAAATTACAGGTAGCGCTTGTAAAAACCACATATTATATGAAGTTTATTTTATACACACAACCACCTATAAACTATATAAACAAAAGAAATATGTGTAAATGAAATATATTTATGACGACAACAATATTGCATTAATTACACATTTGTCAATACATCTTCACCTTTACGGTAACCAGTCTGTGCTATTTAGAACATTTCCACTTTAACAGGAAAAGAATCATAAACACTCTGATACTTTTTTTATTTATTTTACATTTTTCACTGCATATGTAATAGATATCAACTGAATTTAAATAAAGGGTTTTCACTAGGTATATCATCATTTATAATCAACCTTCCATAAAGAAATTTTGCTGGAATTAACATTGGAACATAGCGGTATCCAAAACATTTCCAAATCTCCGCTGATCTTTAACAAATTACCTTGTCTTTTGTACATGTGTACTTGAATAATTTACAAGTCAGAAAATATATGTGCCTTATGCCTGAATAAAAGTAGTATTAACCAGAGAGAAAAAAACTTGACCGAGGCCAAGCAGAAATTTATGTTAGAATTTGAAATAACATTAGCTAAATGCCTACATTTAAAATTGTTGAAAGTTGATGACATTTTATGGCTATCAGAAGTTATTGTAAAATATCTAAATGTTTGCTGTTTTGACAACACTACATTTGTACCAATACTTATTTTACCCATTTAAAACATATTTGTGCTTTAAAATTTGTTTTAATGGACAGATTTTCAAAATTAAAACATTTTCATTGACCACTAAAAAGATTGATTTCCGTGTGTCTTGTTTATGGATTTTCTTTGTATTATTCAGGATCTATTTGGTCCGTATGCGGGATGACAGAAATGAGAACTGCCAGCCAGCCACTAAATGTTTCACTAAACTTTTAACAGATGAGAGACTGGAATGGATATTGTAAAGAAACAAGATGGTCACATAACATTTCAACATAAAGACTTCAAAATGAGTTTCCTCCGTGAATGTGTTGTTTGTGTGGTAACACTTCAAAACTTGTGACAGATCTCCAAAGTCAGCAAATGTCAGTTAAATTATACAGTAGCAAAAGTGGCAGATGGTTTGACACCAAGTGCTGGAAGATAACCTGAGTGTAATAGATTGGAAATGGTTAAGAAGTTGAATGATGCAACCAAAGTAGCCTAATAGCAGTTTACATCTAATGACTACTTGCCTCTCACTACTGAGGTCACGGGTTTGAATCAAGCTTGGTCCAAAAGCTTTGTATGTGTTTAAAATACCTGCAGAAAGATGATGGTTCTACCCAGATTCATTCTGAGGTCTTCCTCAACCAATAAATCTGGATATTCCATAAATATCTGGTAATGTGTTGAAAATGGCGTTAAACCCTGTTAAACTTCCCAAAAAGCAGATTTTGATTTCAACAGATATGATTAAACCCAAATGTGTTTGTAATATTGCTAAAACCTTTACTATAAACCTTTAAAGATCGATTTTTAAAAATATACACAATAAATAACTTTGATCGTTTATTTCGAGTGGACTGAGCTTTTAAACTTTGTTTTTCTTTTATCATTTTCTACAATAGAAGCATGTTTTGTGTGGATCAGGACAGATTAGGGGCCCATAAACATGAGAAGTAAAGTTACGACTTGAGACAAAAGTATGCACCCTTATTGAGTGTTCTTTTTTTGAAAAATCAAATATTGATATCGGTGATAAAAAGTTGTAATGATTTTATTGAATTCTAAAATTAATGCACATGAAGGTGATGTAGTTAATGCACATATATGAATGTAAGATTCGTACACGTAAGGAATGAGAATAAATTTGGCATATCATGGTGTCACCTCTCAAAATAATGTTGTTTACAATGACAAGTAAATGTCTTTTATACATTTGTCAAGGTAGAAAATAGTTGGGGAGTTTGCATATTGGAGCCGAGTTGTAGAGAAAACACTGAGTGAAGAATTACACTAGGTTTATATCACAGATAGGTTAATATCACAGATAGGTAAATATCACAGATATGTCATGAGTATATTACACTTCTCCTCCATAAATTGTGTGATTAAAGACTTTATTCAATCTTTTATGAAATTTGCATTCTAGGTTAAATAACACTTGTTAATATATTAGGTGAAACATTAACAATAGAATCAATTTATATCTCTATCTTGATAATGTCTTGTGTTTCTTGGATCATAGTTATTCTTGTCAGGTTTTGATTACTGTAGGAATTTAAACTCGACTGAGACTACTATTTTTATCGGAGTTTTGTTGTTTTTTAAAAAAATAAGATATTTATTAACAAATTTAGAAAAAAATCATTTGGATAGGAAGTAAATTCTCCATGCATTTATCTATCAGAAAACTTCATTTGAAAATGATCTTGAGATAATGCAGGACATTTTACCTTTTCAGTCAGACAAAAATTGCCATGGCAACATATCTGGCAAAACTGCAGATATTACCCTGGATCCTGTGGTTACACAAAAATATCCTAGCTATTTTGTTAAACTTAGCATGTGTATAGAAGGCAATAATTTTTCCGTCAGACAAAACTTGTGGTTGCTATGACAAGAAAATTTGTAAAATTACTGCCTGCAATTCTCCAGTGTCTTGTTTTCAGCCTCAAAGAAAAGATCTGTTATATATATAATTTCTGTTAACATTCTACTAGAAACTGAGTAATTATAATCATAATTAGGCTTTTCAGGTTTCTATTTATATGTTGTTGTTGTTGTATGGTGTTTAGCATTGCTTTCAACAATTTTTCAGTTATATCGCGACGGTGTTTACTTGAGACAGTATTCTGAGCGCTGTTGCACTGGAGTATCATGCTGCAGACACATGGTATGATACCCCACCCAGTCACATTATACTGACACCGGGCCGACCAGACCTAGAACTCTCCTCTAAATGCTGAGCGTCAAGCGAGGAAGCTTCTAGTACTATTTTTAAAGTCTTTGGTATGACCCGGCCGGGGATTGAACCCACGACCCTCCACATGCAAGGCGGACGCTCTACCACTAGACCACACCGCGGTTTTCTATTTATAAAAGTTCTGAAAAGAACATTTGTAATCGACCATAAATAACTGGTAATAGATGACGATTGATGTGGAACCATCTTGTACAATTATTCATATGATATATATATGGGCTAGAACTAAGGGAATGTCTAACTCTTTCACGGATCACTGATGAAAATTCTATTTAGTGGGTTGGGGTGAATTGATAATGAATTTGTGACAATTGAATTGTCAAAAAATTGCTAATTTGAACGCATGTGCATCCCATGGAAAATTCGAGTTCAGCTTGGTCTCAAAACTTCATGTAAGAAAGCTTACCAGTTACTTGATTCATTGAGGTCTACCTCCGCCAATAGAACTGGATATGCCATATGTAAATATGTATGCCACTTGTTACCCAGTAGTCATATATAAATCTATTTGCCACATGTAAACCAGTATGCTATATGTAAACCTATATGCCATATGTACACATGTATGCCATATGTAAGCCAGTATGTCATATGATGTGTAAACATATATGACATGTGTAAACTTGTATGCTAATATGTTTTAAATATATACCATATGTAAACATATATGTCATGTAAACATGTATGCCATATATAAACATATACGCCATATGTAAGCATATATGTCATGTAAACATGTATGACACTTGTAAACATGTATGTCATATATAAACATATATGCCACATGTAAACATATATGTCATGTAAACATATATGCCATAAGTAAAACTGTATAATGTCATATGTAAACATATATCCCTGATGTAATGTAATGTATGTCATATATGCCAGAGGTAAACAAAAATGTCTTTCATGCAATGGAACAATGTCAAGATACATAACTTAGACCCTAATGTAAGTTGAAATAAATAATACGAAAAAATGTCCTTATCTTTTTCCAAGAAATGATAAACGGTTAAAGATAAAGATCTATTGATCAATGGAGAAGATCCCAACTAGATAGACTGCAGGCTCCCATGGTTATGACATGGTAAAATGAGATTATATTCAGTCAAATTTAGGCAACAATTGCATATTGTTGCTAAAGTTTCACACACTGGATTTCATATATGACTTAATGACCTAAATTTTCATTATCATTGACCTTTTTACTTTATATGTTAACATTTTATATAACAAGAACAATAACTGATGAATTGAATCAGTCGGATATTTACATCTGAAATATTAAATATTAATGGCACAGATGGCCTTGAGCCTAGAGAATCCTTTACACTTCATATTTTTATGGACAATTGACTTTCTTCTATATTATTAAATATAGCTAAGGTCAAGAATTACATAGTTTCCTTTACAACTAACTACCCGAAATGTGTCGTGAAACATTGGCAATTATTGCACATGGAGGTATGACGTATCACTTCATTGTGTTGAATGGTAGCATGAATGTCCTTACATTGAAACCATATTGTAACTGTAAGAAACACAAAACATGTTTCCTTTAAACTGCATTGAGCTCGTTATTTAAAAACTTCAATAGGTTCTCATTTGCCAAGTTGCCTTAACCAGTCTCAAGACCTCTGACCTTTCATCACATGGGTGTAGGATGAAACCCAGCCAAGTCCAAACACTTGATGGTTCTATTCCGATTGATTGTAAGAACTTCATCCATAGATGTCATGTAACCAGTATTGTGTTGGAAATAGTGTTGACACCATTAAAACTGGAGATATTTGTAAAACATAAACGCACCCACCCCCTCCTCATGATAGGGTTTCAGGTAACTGGGTCCTTTAGGAGTTAGGCTAAATAAAACTTATGACCGTGGCTAAACCGTTTATTAGATATGAGACGGAAACCAGATTTTCTATGAAAAATAGTGGTGGCCTTTACCTTTGACCTACTGGTCCCAAACTGAATATGGGTCATCTTCTAACCAATATGAACAACCTGGTCATAGTCCCTAGGTTAATCCATTCCTGAGTTACAAGTAAAAAAAAAACACTTTTCTATAAATAGTTACTGACTTTTAACCTACATTCCCAAGCATGAATACTTACTAAGATTATCAACCCTGCAAAGTTTGATGACTGGGGCCAAGAAGTATTCAGAAATCATGACTGTCTACTGTCTGACCAACCAACAGAGGCTAGTGTCAATATAACATAGCATGAATAGTACTAGAGTTATTGGCCCTTTTCCAGTTTAAATTGACCAAAGCGTTTCTTTGAAAATAAAAATCAAAGTTCATCAAGAAATTTGAGAAAATACAACTGCAAGGCCAAGGCTTACATGTCTATTATTTGCACTGATATTTATTTTAAATGCATTTATTCATTTGTGATGTTACAGACGGACAGTCAGTGAACAAAAGAGGTCATTGAAGGATAGATAATTTTACAGAATTACAGGTCATTTCATTTTTTCATTTTTTGTCTGTGAAATAGTCACATTTAAATTGTGGAGCTTAATGAAAGTTATAGTAATATTCACAAAATGTTTTGTCATTGATCTTGTTGAGTGAGGACATAATAATCAGACAATGTGGTGAGTGTTCAGAAGTTCCCAAACATCAATACATCAAACATCATTGTTTTAAGACTCTTCATTAAATATAACCTATCTCTTGTAAAATATATCTACAGTTCTTGTTCAGGAACAATAAAATATCATGGACATCGGGCAGCTTGTAGGAGGGACTCCGGGCATGCCCTCTCCCCTCCAAACACATACACAAAGAAAACAGGTTTGCTTTTCCTCCATTCTGGGGGCATTTCCAGGATATAAAATGATACGTCAGCAAATGAATGTGTAAGCCCGAGTTGTATTGTGACAAGGCAGCTACACCACTGGGGGGAGATCCTTAACATACTATACACCCAATACTAGTGAATAGAAAATGCAGCAGTTTGATGAAGAAAAAGTCCTGGCCTCAATTAAACGTCTGGCAACAATAATTTGTGTCAAGGTCAAGGCTTATTTATATAAACAGTAAATATAGCACTTCTGTATTTCACTATTGAAGGCAGACATTCAATGAACGAGCGAGATCTAGTCCTACCTTTGTTGTTGCCATGTTTGGTTGGAAGTATATGGTAGCCAGCCATCAGCCAAAACTTTTAGTGCAATACTGATGTTTCCTAAGCTCTGTTGTCTTTCTCAATTACTCAATATATTGTACAGGGTATAATTAGGTGAAATAAATAATGTGAACATAACAAACGTTTACTGCTAATGTTTTTAGTTAATTAAAATTTATTTAAAAAAGTAAATGAGTTGATTTTTCTTTGTTTAACCAAGAGAATATATCATGTATTACAGACAATGGAGAAACTACTGTAAATGTACATGATCCGTTTGTTTACCTTTAATTTATAACCAACTACAAAACATAAACCGGTATATAAGAAATGTGTTTTCCCATTCCAAACAAACATCGTAATGAGTTGAATTAAAAAAACATGAGAATGTTACCTTTGATTTCTAAATCACTGTACTACCAATTACTTGTCTTGAGAATATTTTAAAATCAACATGAGCTATTGCAGGAATGCAGGCTTGAGTTTTGTAGGCTATTTGATAATAAGACTAGACAATAATATGAAGACTTCCTCAAAAATTAAATGTACAGTATGACTAATGGATAAAGGGAGTATTCTTCTAACTAAATACAAGTGATGTGAATGACACTTTTCCCTATTTTATTTTCCTATATGAATATTTAGCATCATTTAAGGTCATCATTGGTTAATATACCATCAGTTAACCTAAGCATTCTTTCCTGGAATCCTGGAGAGTTACTCCAGCATATCCATCTCTGCAAGTAATGATAACTTTACCACTTGAACCAGTGGTGAGAGACAAATGAGACCAAATGTGGTATATCAATAATCACAGAGATTGCAGCCGATCAGGGATGGATTTGAATTTGTGACCACCAGATTGATAGATGCGATACCATATTTTTAAAATTTAAATCAAAATGTCTAAAACTGCTATCAACAATAAAATGATATACAATTGTTACATAAGAGATATTCAATTTCATCTTAAATCCATACTTTCATCTAAGATTGATAATTAATCTTAATTAGAATTCATAAAACGTCTCACTGCATGAAGTGAATGTAGTGATACCCGACAGATGTTTGTAAAGTTCAAGATTCCCATGAAATAATACTTAATTCATCCAACAAAAACACAAAATAGCAATTCAAATAGTGTTCATTTATTTCTGTTTCCATGGTGACGGATAAAATATACCATTAAATATTATCATAGCAAAAACATTTGACATTTTTATATGATGAAGAGTTTTTACTTTATTTTATGTTATTTGCAATGAATTACTCTGTATTCCTTCAAGTAGTAAATACATGTATTAAAATGCTGTTGTTGTTGCTGTTTAAAGAGAAATGCAATAATATAGTAAAGAGACGGGTCAGTAGGATCAAATGAAAAAAATGATGGTAATTATGCACTGACTGCCATCGTTATATGCTGAATACATTGCTCAGAAAGTTTCATGGCCAAACCTGGAAATCGAAGAAACTGTTCTGTAATACCCCTCTACAAATACCCTTTTGCCTGAACAGGAGCTTGCGAGCCATCTTGGCACTAGCTACTTGGCATTTTCTGTCGTAAAAAAGAACAGCAAATTGCTCTATTGTAGGCATTTAATGTAAGACAGACGCAATTACAGGAGAAGTAGCCAGAACAGAGAACGATGCTGTGACATCACTGGAACTTGTCCAAATTTCTCAAGCTGATTGTTTTTGCCTCGCCCAAAGAAAGCCAATGTCTGGATACAGCCTGTGGAAGTATGGAAGGCTGACCGCGCTTCTGCCTTCGAATCTCCAAGAGAGCCAGAATCTACAATAGAGTGAACTGCAATTAATCTAAGAGTGTTTCCAGCATCAAATGCTATCGGCAGCTCATCCACAGGAATCTGAGGATATACTGCAACGGCAAGAACAAGTACTTCTGTATTGACATTTCTTATCATAACCCACGTGTAACCCATATCTGCAATATCAGCCAGGTGTAACACGAGATTCACATCGGCTTCTTCAAGTTCACATGGAAATAGTCGTAGTCGACTTGTGTCAGCCAGGTGTAACACCAGATTCACATCGGCTTCTTCAAGTTCACATGGAAATAGTCGTAGTCGACTTGTGTCAGCCAGGTGTAACACCAGATTCACATCGGCTTCTTCAAGTTCACATTGAGATAGTCGAAGTCGACTTGTGTCAGCCAGGTGTAACACCAGATTCACATCGGCTTCTTCAAGTTCACATGGAGATAGTCGTAGTCGACATGTGTCAGCCAGGTGTAACACCAGATTCACATCGGCTTATTCATGGTCACATGGAGATAGTCGTAGTCGACTTGTGTCAGCCAGGTGTAACACCAGATTCACATCGGCTTCTTCAAGTTCACATGGAGATAGTCATAGTCGACTTGTGTCAGAGGAATCAAATCTCGGCCTGAAGTAGACAAATTGCATTTCTCTCCGTGATTTCTGTCAATAGCCTTGTTACTCAAGACCTCAGTTTTATTGTCGTCAGCTCTTAAAAATAAATACCAATTTCCTGGAATTTTGAAGTCTGGCTATACTCATCGTCGGATGCCTGTGCCTCTTTGAGAACTTGTAGCATACCTTAGGCTGTTTGGGGTCATACACATCCCAGACGACATCAAGTAGTTAGACATTTAAGTTGACGACTTAACAATGGCTTGAAAATAATATTAACGCTAATATGTGTGACTTATATGATATAGTTCTTATTCATATTAGCGATTTTTTTAGAAAACATACTTTTATATCACGTGGGCATCTATATTGTATAACAGTCAGTTTATGACAATAAACATAATTCGTTTCATGTTTTTATTTTATATTAAGATCAGTAAATAGTATGTGATCGTTTAAAAACAAAATTTTGTAAAGTGTATTATGGTAGGAAACTGTCAAAATATAGTTTTATTAGAATAATATATTAAACTGAACTCAGATGATTTTCGAAAATATATATAAAATAGATATTAAACAGAAGACCTTATATGAGTGCGTATTTATCAAACGAGTTAACAAACATATGTTATGCGAGGATATCCCGAGAATATTATATTTTTTGCCAACGAGTTTAATAAGTTAAATAATAAAATGAGCATGATTATAAGATTCTGTTTATTACATAACTCAGGAAAACGGTACACTCGCCATTCATTTAATAGAGCACTTTTATAATGATCGACACTTAATCGGCCATATTAGTTTCCGCCATTCAATGTATGGCGCAATGGCTAAAAAAATGTAATCTTTTCGTTTTACCATGACAAATCGACGTCATTTATATATTCAGGCAAGTCGTAACGTAGTTCAGCATTTTTCGTATACGAGGGTAGTGATACACTGAGCGATAAATCAGAAGTGATATTACACTCGATTGATATAAAAATATGTCATGAGTTTATTACACTCCTGCATCGAAAATCATGTGATACAGTCATATATTTTATTCCAATCAATCCACAGGAGGACATACCTCGTACACTACAGAATGTACAAACATATATTTACGAAACGTATGATATTTTCTAGATCAAAGATAAAAAAAATACTCGATTGTATTACATTAATACGTTATACACGTATAACTACGGATAACCGTTATACAGCATTGCGTGGTAAACACACCAACACAATGATAATATTCGTCTTTTGTTTTACAGTTTAGTTTAAACATATTTTATTACGTATGTTACATAATATCAATATATATAAATGAACATAAAATGATAACAAAATATATAACATATGCAAATGGATTGAACTACAAGTTATAACAACATTAGTTACAGTTCTCTCCAGTGCGGCTGTATGAATGTATATGTTTACCGGGTTGAAAAAAAATGAAAAGGGAACTTAGTACAAAAAGAAAAAAACATATTGAAAGAAAGAAAAAAAAATAAGAGAGAAAACAAACAACAAAAATAATACCATGCCGCCAGTACCCATAGAATCACATACACTGTTCACGCTACAACAGTGACAGCACCCAGTTAATTTAAGTTAGTATTCAGGTTGAAAACATTTTGTCTGTTTAATATATTTCTGGAAATGTTGAAAAAAAAGCATAAAAAAAATGTTGATTATTCTCTAGTGTTAAATCTGCATTGCCTTATTATAATTTATTGGTACTTAATGGGTGGAATTCACGAGTATTTGTAAATAGTTGCCGTCTTTCAATTCTGAAAAGGTCACATCGAAAAATAAAATGTTCTGCATCTTCGAATTCATCACCACAGGCACAAATTGGAGTATCTCTTAAGTGGTTAACATATAGGTCGGCGTTTAAATTACTGCAATTATTTCTTAATCGAGTGTGTTGAATTGATAGGTATCGGTCACCGAATAAAACTAACTTTGGTCCTATTGCAGGTTTAAAAAGATTTTAAAGTTTGCTTTTAAACGATAGGAGTGATGTAGACTCTCTGATATTTATATCAAGTTCATTCCAAAGTTTCAGTGATGAGGGAATAACTGATCTTGAGTATATTTCTGTGCGCCTAGTCAATGTAACAAAGTCAGAATGGTTTCTTAGATTGTACGGATTTGACTCGGATATAGTAAAAGGGAACAGTTCTTCCAAATAGCTTGGTAAATCGCGTTGTTTTTGTTTATAAATAAGATTTAATTTTTGCATTTTCCTCCTGTCTGTCAAAGAAACCCAACCAATTTCATTTAGTAATTTTTTAATTGAAACAAAACGCGTTATGCCTGTAACAATTCTTGCGGCTTCATATTGAATTTTTTTCCAAAGTATCAGTTTCGTATTTAGTACAGTTATCCCAAATTATGGATGAGTATTCTAAAATAGGGCGAAGATAAGATATGTATATTTGGTTATGGGTTTTGCCTTTTAATCTGAATTTCATCATCCTCATCGAACCGAGTACTTTGGATGCTGAAGATACAATATTCGAAATGTGTTCGTGCCAAGTACCTTCGTGACTAAGTGTTACTCCTAGATGTTTATGGTGATCAACGAATGTTAATTGTCTATTATCAAAATATAAAGATGGAAGATTTCTATTGGTAAGTGATAAAAATATAACTTCTGTTTTCGACGGGTTGAAATTGACTAGCCATTGTTTAGCCCAAAAATATATTTTTTGCAGGTCTCCATAATAGTTTCTGTATATACCGTGTCCGCTGATGATACTGCAAGCGAACTATCATCAGCAAACAATCGTGTTACACTTTGTAAAGAGTCAGCAATGCCATTTACATGAATTAAAAACAAGAGAGGTCCTAAATCAGAACCTAGGGGCACACCAGCATTTAAATATTTTATTTCAGAAAAAGAAGACTGAACAAATACCCTCTGATTATGATTTGTCAAATAGTCAGATATCCAATTGATAAGGTTGCCAGTAATTCCGTATTGACGAAGATTGACGAAGATACGATCGAATGCCTTCGAAATATCACAAAACACCATACATGTAGATTTTTTATCATCAAAAGCTTTGCAAATTTGATTGTAGATATCAATTAATTGGTAAACTGTGGAATGTCCAGGTAAAAAACCGGATTGTTTTTTATATATAAGTTTGTTCGCATGTAAATAATTGTGAATGTGTTTAAATATAACACGTTCCATAACCTTTTCTACATAACTTATAAGTGAAATTGGCCTGTAGTTTGATGGTGAGTCTTTTGCTTCTTTTTTAATAATGGCATAACATTTGCTAATTTCCAAGCATTTGGATATTTACTTTCTTGCAAAGATCGATTGAATAATATACGAAATTGATGACAAATAATTTTACATGTTTCTTTAAACATATGGTGGCTTATTTCATCGGGTCCGCTGGATTTGTTTACAATTAAATGAGATAAAATATCGGTCATTTCTGTTTCAGTGATTTTGACGTCAGTTAAGTTTTTGTTAGTTTTCGTCCAAAATGATTGATAATAGAATCGTTAATTGATGAAATTGCCACACAAAACAAATCGTTTAAAGCATTGGCTTTATCTTCATCAGACACAGAAACAATTGTCATTGTTAATTAGAGGGAGGTATGCTGCCACAACTTTTAGAATTTTCTTTAATCAATTTTTTGATTGTTTTCCAATAAGTGTGAGAATTTTTTTTTTTTTTTTTTTTTTTTTTTTTTTCAGCCACCTTAAGGTGACCCATTTATTCTCCCCGTCATAGGTGAGACAAGGGTCGGGGAGGACCACCCCCTGTCACACCGTACAAAGCATTAAAGTATAATCATAGAAAATATGGAGTAAATGTGTCAAGTAGATGTGATGTAAAAATTACAATTTTTAATAATTTAATAAACTACATGACTAAGATATCGTTCTTAAAGAAGCTGAAATAATTATATTATATCTGTTAAAGTTTAAAAAATGAAAAAAAAAAGTTCACTCCACCTGATTAATTGATGTTCAGTCTATTTATGTAAGAATATAAATATTTCAAATATGTTTATTGGGCAAGTTCATTGTCAATTCCTTGGTTAATCGATATCAAAAATAGTGCTGCAGGCAATATAAAGAGATTACATGAAAATATTTGTTAAGTCTGACCATTTATTTTCAAATAAATTTATGTTATTATTTTTTACAAATATGCATTTAAGGATCTCATATGATATTTCCAAACGTTTCTTGAGTGTGTCTAAGCTTAATGAACTTTGATTCCGTTTAGTATAGAATATGTAATATTTAGTTTCAAGTATTATATGAAGTTCTGTGTTGGATAATTTATTTCCTGTATTGAATATAAATGATTCTTCTATCAGTGTTAATTTGAAATGTTTTATGGATAGCCAAAGTTTAAGTTCCTTTAATAGTGATTGTGTAGCAGGACATGACCACAACATGTGTGTCAAGGTCTCTTCCATTTGACAATATTTACAAATAGGACTATCAACAATATTTATCATATATAAAAATTTTCTTGTTGGGAGAATCCTGTGATTAATTCGTATTTGGAACCATTGTAGCATTGTATTTTTTGTACATCTGAAAGGAGATGTGTATATATCAGACCATGTTTCGTCTTCAATAGTATAAATAAGTTCCCATTTTGTTTTTGAAGTTGGTTTTGTATTATTTTGATTGAGACTATTATAGAGACATTTTGATCCTTGAATGTCTTTGATAAATGGATGAATATTACAGAGAATAAATGGACATGCTATTTTTAAGGTTGGCTTTTTAATATTAAATTTTGTTGCAAAGCCTTTAATGGCAGCAATTACTCCATTAAATTGAATAAAATTTGTTTTTAAATTATAATGTTTTTCAAACTCTTCATATGTATAAAATTCTCCTGTATTTTTTACAAGATCATTGATAAAGGCTATACCCTTTTTATACCATTTCTCATAAAAAATGTCTTTCCCTCCAATTTTAATATAAGGGTTTAAAAACAATGAATTTGATAAAAATGAATTTTCATTTGGCTTACTGCAGTCTAAGATCATAAAGTATGCTTTAAGAACATCTTTCCAAAAAGTGTTTTTCATTTTTGATACTAATTTTTGTGAGAATTTGTTGAGTTAATATCACCCTATGAGTATTCTAGATTATTAAAAAATGTTTCTTTTGCGTGTTTTTTTTTATGTTATTTGCCTTGTTTCTTAAATGTTTAAAAACTTGCCAATCCCATTTTTTTCCTGTGCAGAGAGCTAATTGTTTTTGCCTATCGCGCTTACGGGATGTTTGTTTAATTTCGGAGTTGTACCATGGCATGTCTCTTGGACAAATTGTTACAAGATTTGTTGAAATACATAATTTCGCTAAGTCAATAAATTTTGTAATAAAATATTTAGTAGCAACATCTAGAGATCCATCAAGTACAAATGTCCAGTCTGTAATGGTAATTATATTATTAAATATTTTAAAATCAGCACGCTTATAGTTCCAAACTGTTCTTTTAAACGGTTTATTTTCACATATATATATCACTTTTAATACTAAATGCATATGTACTAAAGTGATCACTAATGAAACCCAGTGTTTCGTGAATGCCCGAGTCAAAACATGTTAGCTGGTTCGAAAGTGCTATTGGATCTATCAACGTTTGAGTAGTATTAGTTACACGCGTTATTATATTAGACATATTATTAAATTCAAGTATATTACGAAATTTTTTATTAGAAGGATTTAACTGATCTTCATTTATGTCACCTAAAGTTATTATATTTGAGTGTATTTCCCAAGCCTTTTCAATACAAACGTTAACTCTATCCCAAAACTCAACTGGATAGTGTGGAGGTCGGTATACAGTGCAAATAAAATAAAATTGACTTTGATCTTTAATTTCAATCCAAATAGATTCAGAAACAATATTTTCAAAGTCAAAATTTCTGATTGGACTTAAATCGGATGAAACATAAACTAAAACCCCGCCCGAATGAGATGATTTGTCTTTACGATATATTTTATCTAAGCCTTCAAGTAATAAATCATCGTCATGGATGTCTATCGAGAGGTGTGTTTCTGTGAAACATAAAATATCGAAATCTAAGAAATTATGTTTGATATAGTCAAGCTTGCTTCTTATTCTACGAATATTTTGATGTAATGTTGAAAAACATTTATTGTTATTCTCACTTGTCCTGGGATTAAGTTCTATATCCCCAGATAAAATTAATAAAAAGCGCAATATTAAAGACATACATATGTTTTGGAGGTTGGAAGTTCGCAAATACTTCTTTGAAATACGATCATTTGCATATTTTACACGAACTAAATATAATGAGTTAGATAAGAGCAAAACAGTTATCAATGCAAATTGAAGGTTAAAAACACTGTAAAATATAAAAATACTCACGGTACGAATATCACTTATTAAACGATGTATTATACGTTTGGATGTAATTAGAAACTGTTTAAGTGGGTACTTGTGAAAGGTATACGATCTAGGTGTCCGCTGTCTACTGTTATAATAAAGTCCAATGGTCGATTTCCAAAGGCCTAAATCATCCATTACCTATGAGGATATATCGTGTAATCATTTCTAATGAAGAGTGACCATTGGACACAAAAACATGTGAACAAAAGTGGCAGTGAACAGAAATGTATGCGGTGAAACAATAAACAAACACAGGGGTTCGAACAGCATGCGTTTACAAAATTGAAAATTACAAAAACAAAAATACAAAATAAATCATGACTTTTAGAAATAAACTGTTTGTTTCCTAGTACGGGATCAAAAGTAAACGGGGGGAAATGCTTGAAATAATTGTTCATTATCAATATTCATGACCAGATATATTAATAATTTGATTAAAACACAGGGTTGCGAACGGTATGGGTGTGCACAAATAAAGATGACCAAAAATAAATAACTAATAATAATTATGACTTATAGAAATAATCCACAGATAAATTATATAACCACACAGCGCTACAGTAATTATGCATGAATGGGTCATGTATGATTCACCCAATAACATGATACAATATGTGGTCTAATGCCACACAGCGCTACAGTAATTATGCATGAATGGGTCATGTATGAGGCACTCAATAACATGATACAATATGTGGTCTAATGCAACACAGCGCTACAGTAATTATGCATGAATGGGTAATGTATGATGCACCCAATAACATGATACAATGTGGATTAATGCATTGGTATTATTACACAAACATTAATTGTATGAAAATGGGAACCTAAAAACAACAACAAAATCATACACATGTTTAACTAACCAAGTAGCACGTACACTATAAACAGAGTATGAGAATAGGTACCAAGGGTAATTATTAGTTATCAATTAAAGTAAAACGGGGAGGTGTTTGATTGTACAAGCAAACAATACATTTTCAAGGGATTATAAAACGTTAAATAGACACCATATATTGAGATATCGGCTCAGACAAAACGTACAAGCTGATCCTTACCGATATATCAGTATATAGCGAAACATGCTTACGATTAAATGTCTTTAATGACATTTATATATATAACCCTATAAAATATAAGATAACATGTACCTTGTTTAAATGAAATCAAAAGTAAAACAAGTTGATATTGTGGTCATGGCAATATTTGGAGATAAAGTTAACAAACAAACATGCAACAAACAGCTGCAGTCGAAAATAATTATTGACATGAAATCTTTAAATACATTTAAACCAATTTGTAAAAATGAATAATTTGTCAACCTTTGGAAGTCCGCAAACACAAAAAGAAACTGTACTTATAATATTTTCAATCGAAACAGATCCCATGAGACCCCACTCCACCCCATACTTAAAAATATTATCCGAGCGCACGGGTTTTTAGTAGTACAGTACAGTACAGTACAGTGGGTAATTGTATTTACAACCGACTTGTGATAAATGTGATCATCATTGAATGGATACGTCTGGATTTATTACTTTAACTTCATGTGAAATATACATACATCAATTAAAAAACGTTTAATTTCTGTAATTGATATGTGTGCAACTATTATTTAAAACTTGATATGATAATGTCATAACATGTGAAATTGGATTGTGGAAAAATATGGAAGAAGCAGACGATGGATTATATATTTCGTCTGTTGCAACTGATAGGTGACCAGGTAAAGAACACAGGTACGAATGTTTGTTACAACACAATGTTTTTACAGTCCAGTTGGCCGACGCGTGATTTGTACATTGTTTGTATTGGTTTACACTCGACCGGTGTGTATAGGCATAGTACCACCATTGCAAAAAGGAAGTACTTCCGTGGGGTAGGCATGATGGCGGTTATAAATAATCCTCATTTCTTCTTCTTTAAAAATGCATTTTCCTTATTTTAATGCTCTTTTTTTATTTGAATGGCATTATTGATGTATTTTGAACATTTTGATAGCATTGTCATGTTGGAATTGTGAATTTAGAAAAAAAAATTGATGCTTGGAAATTGGGGTATGAATACATGATTTCTGAAGTCTACTTTCACTTTGTCACCAGTGTACACACTGAGCAGAAAAAAATCTCTTATATGACACATGACCCCTACTTTTCTCATCATATTTTGATAGTGCAGAGGTTGACAAACAGTAAAATGTAGGTTTCACTTCTTTCATTTGGGATTCTCTATGAATGACAAGCCTTCAAACTTTTATTATTTACTATAGAATAAAGAACAAAAATCAATGGTGGGGTTACACCTATAAAGCGATAAGTCAGAACTTAGCTCAATGCTAGTTTGTAAACAAACCATGGATGACAATTGTGAACGTTCAATTATTATTCCTGGGAAGTCGATCTTCCTTCTCTTATGCGGTCGATCACATCCATACTATCAATGACACGACTCTTGGAATCGCCTGGGAAAAGAGCATAAATTTTACACCCAGCTACCCAAGTTCTAGTTAATAATTTAGCACGTACTAATTGGCGTGCTTCGAATCCAATGTGTTCACGTAAATGCGTAAGATACTCCTGTACGAGAATCCCATCACCCATACGTTTACGAGCCTCTTAGACACGTTGTCTTGCTTTTGAGTTTGTAAATTTTATAATCACCTAACGGTTAATATTGTGTTTAGGTCGGCCTCTTCTATGACACTTGTCTATATCCGAACTGGTTAGGGGGATGTTGTGTTTTCTGGTGTGTTCCAAAATTTTGGCTTCAACATCTTCTCGTGGGTCAGTCGTGTCTCCAGGAATTCCAGATATATCTAGACACATCCGTCTACCATACTGTTCGAGCTCATCTAATTCGAGCTTGGTCTTATCTAGCTCGGTCTTCAAACAATGATTGGCTGATTTCAATGTTGAAATTTCCACTTTCAATGTTGACGTTTCAGCATCAACCGCTTCTTTGAATTCTTGCTCGAGTTCATTAATTAGTTCATTTTTGATTGACTGTGCAACTATTGAGCCGAATATAGCACCTAACTGTTTCAGTTCTTCGTCTGAGAAGCGATTCATGGCGAATTGTTCTAGTGTGGGTGGGGTAATCGGAGTGGTATCCTCAACTCTGTCTGATGTTTCCGAATCAGAAAAGTCTAACGATTCAAAATACACAGAGTCCTCACTATCACTTTCACTATCGGTCTGGGCTACTTGAGCAAATCGATACTTTTTCCTATATGGTTTCTGGCCCGTTGAGGACTTGTTACGTTTCCGTCTTCTATTCGGCATGCACTCGGCTGATCAACAATACATTTCTAATAGTTTCACATTGTTTTACATAAAGTTTTTACCGTCTGTCATTGTTGGCTAACAGCACTTGTAAGAAGTTCGTGTTTAGTGGCACATTTGGATATTAATCCCCTCAGGAAACAGTTGAAATTTATGAAAATTAACATTTTCTTTGTCATCGAAAATGTTTACAGTTATTTCTTTTTATAAATGTATCACTTTTGTATATACCGCAGCGATGGTCTAGTGGTAGAGTGTCCGCCTCGCACGCGGAATTTTGTGGGCTCGATCCCGAACGGGTCATACTAAATACTTGAAAATGGTACTAGAAACTTCCTCGCTTGGCGCTCAACCTTTAGAGGATATTTCTAGGTTTGGTCTGCCCGGTGTCAGTATTATACTGTCTCATGTGGACACCGTCGTATTATGATTGAAAAAGTGGTGAAAGCGACTCTAAACACCATACAACAACATCACTTTGTTATGCGTCGATACACACGAGATAGTTATATCATGTTTGACTAACACACATACAATCTAACTTGTATTGGTTTTCAAAAACTTACGTCATATATGTCGTATAGGAGAATCAGACAATAGCCAAAATAAACAATCACCACCAAATTATATGATTAATCAATATTAAAAAAATGTTCAACGAAAGCTTAGAATAAAATAATAATTAAGCAATTGTATATGTTAAGTATTTTCCTTAAAATTATAGAATGTGTTTGAATATGTATCGACTGTACTCTTATAAAAAGTTAATTCATAGCAAAAAATGAAAACAGCAGAATATACAAAACGTTTTAATGTTTCCTTAAAGGGATTATATTGGCAAGTAACACAAACACACTGCTAATCCAGACTTTTCCTGTATGCAGTGTGCACAAAATAATGCTTATATATTGACGTATAACCTTTATTTACTTGAAAGTTATCAAATTAATAGTAATTGATTATTGGCCAAAACTTTATTACTTTAAGTATTGCGCAATGTTTACATTGAATTCCGTAAACTTCCCGAACAAAGCCTCGAAATCGAAATCGGGAAAGAGTCTTCACGAAGTTATTCGATGATTGATCGGAAAACCGAAAGAGGTTCGTTGAAAATGGCGAATGTAAACAAAAACAAAAACGTGGCTTCAGAAACCAGATGTTTGTAATAAAGAGGTTATGCAATTAGACACTTTAGACGCGTATATCTCTAGGTTATGAGTGTATCTTCATGCTGGGCGTGTGTATTTCGGACAGGGAATTGACGGTAATATGCCAAAAGAATCCCTTTAAGGTTGTTGTGTCAGATATATATGTAATTTAGAATATGTTTAACTATGAAAGATGCATTGTTAAACAATCATAAAATAAAAACAAATGGTTTCGTGAGAAATGTTACCTATTTATATATATGGTTGGTTAATATAAGAACAAACAGAAGCATGTATACTATATTTTTGAGTAGATTTAACATTTGTTTCAATACATTGCATGTTATATATGGCAACAATTAACATATCAATATTTTAACAAAGACATTCATCGGTAATGTTTTAATCGAAATGTATGTGATTCCGTTTATGAATAAAATACAAGAAATTAAAGTGCTTAGGAGCACAGAATCGTTAATGCATTGAATGACTCTATATAATTCCTTGATGCATTTAGCAATTCCATTGTCAGTACTCGCTTATAATGTTGGTGAAATGCTCTTCCGTTTTCCTCTCTCGTATTCAGCGATCCGATCTCCTTCGTTATGTTAATGAAAATTGTAAATATTGCGCTTAATGCCTTTTTTACTCGTCTACTTAACACCTAAAATGATATTTCAGAAACGGCGTTTTTATACATTTTCCACCGATTTACTAAAGTAATAATCAGATTACGTATGCGTTTATACTATATGAAAAACAGAACGCGGAAGGATCTAGTTGGCGATTAAACCGGAAGTGCTCACATTTTTTCTGATGACACCTTGTACTGTTTATGCCATAACCGTAAAAGGAAATATGTGTAATATGACGGTGCTAAAGATAATACAGAGTATTTTGATTTGAGTTTTTGGAGACACAGAGTAACTTCAATAGGACTTCAACAATGTAAATAGATTCGATTCGGCCATAATTGCCAGTCACTACTATTAGGTCACTACAGTTTTAGTTTTATATACGCTTTTAGCACTGCAACTTATTTATCTTTTAATGAAAACATAAATATCTATTTTTCAAAGTTGGATTATTTTTTTTCAAAAATTTCAACATATCTTAATTGCTATTTTCTAACGATATGCATAGGAGTCATGTCGGCATATGTTGTTCTTACTAGTTTCGTATTCAACTATTTTGAAATATACAGTCAATTGTTTGAGTGTATGCTACTTCGACTTATAATGACTAATTATATTGTCGTTTTGCAACACTGAATCGCATGTTTTGGCAATATATTTGTTCTTCGCAAAAATCGAATAATATTCCCAATTCGGAGTGTTTACACACACTTTATACAAGGTATAGTACCGAATGTTGACGGAATTGTCCGATTATGTACGACTGTGCTTTACCACTAAGCTTCAGTTATAAGTATCTCGTTAAACACAGTGGCAGCTGGTGATTTATATACGTGGTTCCACTGGTGACATCCCCCAATGTCCACTTTATCTCCAGATTCCAACGCCAATATCACGCTCCCTGCACTAGACTCATAATTACGAGAATAGGCGCGGACAAAATTTTTCTGCTATTGTTCACTTGTATATAGCCGTCGACCCGGTTTGAACCACTGCTCATAATTGACAACGAGAAGAGATATAGTCCGGCTATGGGACACGTTAATTGTCCGTTCTCTACGTTGTACCTGCTTCCAATGTTGGTGATAACGTCGGTAAATATTGGAACACCGTCCACAAGGTTTTTACTTGGCTAAGAAACGGAAAACGCTACTTGCATATTTGAAATTAAATGAAAGGGGTATATCAAACTTACTGAAATGAGCAATATGTGACGACATATATTATGAAAGAGATATTATACATAAAGTAGATATTCATATACATTACTTGTAAATCTTGCATAAATGTGCAATAAAGAGCAAATAGTATATTTATTTTAGAAAAAATGTGCATGCCCAATTTTACCTTTTATTATAATTACGCAAGTATCAGTTATATCTTTTGACAAGTTGTTATCATTAATAACACCATATTAACAAACAACGGGGTTAAAACAGATATTATAAACTGACCTGAGGCAAAGTATGAATGCAAAACTGTTACATTTCAACTTCATTTATTTTATTAAAACAAAGTTTATAAACGCAGACAACAAAAAACATGATACATTAAAGTGGTTATGTAAACAAGCGGGCAGGAGCAGAGCAACTATATGACCTTAATAGAACAGAGAAAGAAGAAAGAAAATGGGGTTTCATACTCGATATGTATAAATTCGTTCTATTTAAAAAGTCGCGCAATTTTATAATTATAAAGTTTTGCTTTAAATCATACAATGATGGCTCCACATTTAAACTATAAGACCAAGTCTCATTTTTAACTCTCGAACGGATCTTGTGATATTCAAAGTTTGGACTTTTAATAGCAGAAATGTGTAAAAAAAAAGTTATACTTCGTTAAAGAAACATTCAAAGGAAATCAATGAAGTTTTGCTAATAATTCGAGGATGGTCGCTAATACCGAAACATTGTTTAATCTGCCGTCCTTGTCAAAGGAGAATTAAACTAAATAACTGTTCGTTTCCGTAGAATTTATATGTTGTAGTTTTATTCGTTTATTAGGCCAAACATGGCATATGTACATTTATTTTAATTATTCACATATATATGTCATTGATAAATGGCAAGTGATAATATGCATGATATTTTACATATAAATATGTAAATAAGTCTATTTGATAATGTTTAACTCTGTAATATAAGTTTATAAATGTACATTGTGTTCACGATGATAACCGCCATTTGTTATGTTTCGGTACATTTTTCAAACTTTAACAAAATTTGGACCATGTAATTAATATGTAATAATGGAAATAGAAATATCACTGACACTTTGTTTTGTTGAGTTTAGTCATGAGGGTAAGGAAATAAACAAAACCCCTCACACCCTCCAGCAACGGCTTAAGCGATATTGTAATACCAAGGAACAATAAATAAGCTCAGTCAATTATTTCAAGGAATCGGGAATTGTCAAAGTATTGGGCGACTTCTTACAGCCGCCACACAAGCACGTACAACTGATGTTGTGACTTTTGAAAAAAATGCTTGGACATTGTGGATGAATATATTATTTCGGAAGTCTACTTTCACTTTTGTCAACAGTGTACACGTTGAACAGAAATAAAATCTCTTATATGACACATAACCTCTACTTTTTAATCATATTTTGGTAGTGCAGAGGTTGACAAACAAAAGAATGTAAGTTTCGCTTCTGTCATTTAGGTCTCTCTATGAATGGCAAGCCTTCAAACTGTTTTATTTACTATAGAATAAAGAAAAAAAATCAACGGTGGGCTAACACCTTAACAAAATAATAACAATTTGTCAAAGTACAGGGCGACTTTTTAAGGCCGCCATACAGTACACACAATAAACCAGTACTTCCTGTTGTTTTTATACACGTGGTTGGGCAGTGAGGTAAGATAATCCCATTATTTTCAGATGTAAGCGTGTATACATGCTATTATTGTATGGGATTAAATCTGAGTATCAGATAAAACGAATGCCATATGAAACTGGCATATTGTCGGACATAAACATTGGTGTCTATAAAAATGAAATGCATGACATTTGTCAACAGTTGACAAACGTGCAAGAGATCGACATATTATACTAGTATGCCATTTATTATAAAGCCTTTGAAATGTATTGAATATGCAAATAGAGTGACATGTAAACCCTTTCCGTCTAACCACTTTCCGTCCTGGACAAAAGCAGTCACAGTTAGAATGGTCTCATTTAGCCGCGCAATATATTTAATTGTTCTCCTATAAGGTGTGTTTACGAAAATAAGAATTTGTTCGATAACCCTCGTAATCAGGATGCGGGCAGTAGCAGAAGCACTTCGTAGTCGGCTAGAAGCCCTGAGGGTCAGCTGTAAAAAACAAACATAATGGACTTAAACTACATTTGATTTTACAAACACATCAACTAACAGCTGTCAGGAGACCGTGCACATAACACTTGGAAGTTTGTCTTTTTTATCTCAAACGTGTGTTCTTGTGTACTTTTATTTTTTTCCTCTTTATGTAAGTCCGTCTTTGTGTGCGTTGGATTAATAATTAGATCAGCGATTTACATTCTGTTCATCACGCAGTAATCACACTTAAACAGCCAATTCTTTAACGGATTCATTTAGGTGTGTTGAATCACCTATTTATCCAATGCTTCTACCCAGACAATAGATGAACGTGAACTGGAAAACACACATCATATTAATTATAATGTAACTTCTGATTTAGGTTGTAAACCCCTGAATAGTGAAGAAAATATTTCCATGCAAACCACTCTTGAAAATAAGTCTTAAAAGAATGTTTCAATATATCTGTCAATTTGCTTGATGGAAGATTTCCAGTGGACAATATATCACTGATACTTTTCACTATGAAACAATTAAGTTTTGTGGATTTTCGGACACATCCTACTCGAATGAGTCGAAACGATTTTGGAAAACGGGTTATAAACTATACCATGCCAAGTTTTTGTACTTTAGGGGTGGTCCAAAGAATATTGGTAACGTCGATAATGGTGACCAACGAGGACAATTAAAGTCATAAAATTCAATCATCAACTTTGCAGTTCCCAGCTTGAATATTATAAGTAGCTTTGAAATGTGTGATTTAAAAATACCTAAACGAATTCCAACAGGTGTTATGTCTCCAATACTAGGATCTCTTTCAAATGTTGATGATAAAAACAAGTATATGCTGTGTGCCGACGGAAAAAAAGTAACAGCTCGAGTAGATAAAGTTGGGGGAGATGTTGACATGCTCGGTTTTGAACGAAAGTCGTTACATATATCGCCTTTTTTACTGAATTTGTCTGAAAATATACCATATGTGTTTTAATCATCTTAATAAGGATAGCCGTTACGTCAGAGTAATAACAACAACATTATTTCCATGACGTTTGGCTCCCAATGACAACAGGGTCAAGGTAAAAATTATGTTTAAAGTGAATTGTTTGAGCAGGCAATATGTGGGAAGATAATCAGTTGTAACTTCTGGTACATTATTTCAGTATGTGCCTTAGAATGTCAATTTCCTCGTAATTTGTGTGTTATACACGCATTACAAAGATAGGATATTTTGTTATGACGGCCATCATCGAGAGTCCCTTTGACTGAGATTGTTTTCTGTCCCACTTGGGTAAGCCTACGTATGATATCCTCGACTCTTTACAGCTAAAGGAAAGATTAATATAACAATGCTTAATATCTAGCTTCAATTTATGCCATCGAGGCTCGATGGACGAAAAGTACAATGTAAGAAGTGTACATGTATAACACGAAGAATAGGTAGCCTAATGGTCATCGGGTCTGAAACAGATGCGATATGTCGCACAACATAGTGAGGTGGATATTAATGTTCTAAAACGAAAAAAGACCAAACACTTCATTTGTTTAGTATTAACAACAATGTAACTTAAAAACTGAATAAAAAAAAACTCAAATAGTTGGATAGTATTATTATTTCATGTTATTTTTAACCGCTAATTGACACAATGACTTGACTTATGTAGTGTACACTATACAAGGCACCTACTTATGCTACGTACTAAGCAACTTTATAACCCTTATAACGTCAATGTGTATGTTTTTACAGATATAACTTGGTTTATTAACACATCAAAAAAATGTTAACTCCATAAAATAGTTTCAGAAATGCCTCTGAAGCAATAAATATAGCTATAAATGACGTGTTTTCAATCTGAAAGTGGTTCAAGCCGTTACTTTTCTCGAATGTTTGAAGAAACGACCGTGTTCCCACTCAAAAAACACATGCCCGCTTGAAACTTTAATACAATGCCGCTCGTATCGGCTATATCTTTGGTTTGTAAACGAAATATTAATATGAAAATAATGGGATTTTCTAACCTCACTGCCCAACCACGTGTATAAAAACAACAGGAAGTACCGGTGTATTGTGTGTAGTTGACACCGAACATACGACGATTTATGTAACGTATACGTTGGACGGGATGGGCACGTAAAACTGATGTTGAGACTTGGTTCTATTTGGTCAGCTCATGAACTCATTCAAACCCTTAAAACCGACTTAAGCGTTATTCATTATATTATCAAGCAACATTGAAAGAACTCAATGATTCCAAGGAAGGAGAAATACAGGGATACTTTATTGCTCAGCACGTAAGATAGTGCGACATATTGCACGTCTCTAGGGAGCCTTTTAAAGATTTTTATTTTGCGTCTCCCGAGACGTGCAACCGCGGAAGCCGATTTTACCAACTGGAAGTTCCAAACGGAATCTGTTGGGAAGGTTTCACGACTTTAAAATCCAAACAATTTACATATTATGAATGAGAATTAAAAAAATAACATTAAATACATTGATCCGTGATAAAATTATATGCAGTGCACACTAAGTATACCGATAAACCGATCTCAAACACGAGAGTGATCCCATTTCAGGTGACTATGTATTGTCCGCCATTATCATCTGACATCGAGTGTTCCGAATGAATCATCACCATGTTGTATAACAACAGATGCCTTTATATTATGAAATCGAAGAATGCACGGTGCCGGTCTATTTTTGTTTAGTTTTAATCGAACTGTTTATATTAATTTTACGGTGTTTTTTTTGTAATATTTGTTAGTATAAGTTATGATATGATAAGTTCTGTGTTTAATAACTTTAAATTTTATAAAGGAAAACAATAGAAAAATGCAATATATAGACAGATACTGATAGGCTAATATCAGTGCAACATACATGGCTGAAATTTCGGATGACACTTTTAGTATATCTTTAAAATCTTTTAAACTTTTGTCTGGATTTAACAAGTTTGGTACCAAAGATGATAAAGTTTTTGTCTATATCCAATTATTTTTCTTCCGTTTTTAAAGTATTACGGGTTAAAAATAAAATTGGCTTTTTACGATTTTGTTTTATTTTAACAAAAACGGTATTGTGTAGTTATTCGCTTTTGTTTTAAAGAAGCTTATGTTAAATGCCTATTTAACACCTTCGTGACAAGTGGGATTCAGTAACAATACTAGCGATTTCAACTATATACACAGTGCGTGATCTTGTCGACCTATTTACTGGCTCATATTAAGTGACCTTTACGGTGCCGCGAACCATAGTCATAGTCCAGTATTTTCGCATTATGTATGTAGTTAGCTTTTTGTTATTTTTTTTTTGTAAATGGACATAATTCTTGACCTCCCCCCTCCCCCCCCCCCCCCCCCCCCATCACCAAAAAAAAACAAAAAAAAAAACAACAAAAAAACAAACAAACAATCTTTCAATTTAAGATAGCTAATATCTGAGTGAGTAGATAGGAGCACAGCAGACAGTGACTTGGTTTTACACACGTACGTCTCTGCGGCACATACGTATTTATATGTACGATCTTATGTAGTAATTGTTTGATATCGCACCCAAGATATTCGAACTGCTACTATTTGAATAGTATTTGAGGTACTTATTTAATATTCTTTTTGTAGAATAATATCAAAATGTAAAAACATTACCCAACAACAAAAAGAGAAATACATGTATCATAGACGGGTCATTGCGTGTATCCGTATTTAAGCAATAACCCTTTTCTAAATTTACAGTCAATAAAACTAGGAATAAGTTAAGTTTTCTGGGGTAATTAAAGTTATGTTTCATATAGAAAATATAGTTATAAAATAACTATAAAAGTGTAAAAGCACCCAATCCTCAAATTATTATTTTAAAAGATGTAATAAATTCTCAGCACGCGTTTATTCGTATTTCAGCTATATTCCATGCCTATAAAAATAAGAGGAAGTTATCTGGGATAATTATATACTATGTCCGTATTGTTTTTGTTTTCTATTTAAAAAGGTCAAATGTTAAAACATTTTTTAGGCTGATCACCTTAACCCTAATCCATTATCATGTATGTCAAATACCAAATTCCCAAGGACTTATATCAGTGACCTATGATTAAGTATTATTAAGTCACTGCTTGCTATATAGATTGCTAACTGCTTTTAAAAATACACGGTAACTTATTTTATTTTCTTTGTTCATAACGATTTCATTATATTTAAATTGTAATAACAAAGAATGATTACTATGCCCCAACTTTCAACAAAATATAAACTTCTGTGTGTATTCCGCTTCAACCGTGTGTACATCACATCTTCTCCGTTATACGTTGTTCACGGTGGACAATTATTCATTTCCGTAACGTCAAAATTTCGTTCGCGATTATGATTTTGATGGTTCACCCGGTAAATTGTTAATAATTTCATTGTAACTCAACAAAATGATGTATTTCATTAACACCGTTTGATAAATTAATGTTTCATTGATTTATTTCAACAGTTTGTTTATGTTGTCAAGCCGTATAACAGCGTTAAATGACATACACAGCGAAGCGATGTCGGTGGATTTTTTTCCAGTACATAAATTGGTCTAGCGCAATAATGCGTTATGGACAGAAGATCAGATATCAAAATAATAAAAAAAAGCTGTCCATTCACGCCTTATTTAATCAGGCTACATGTAAGACCGCTGTTGTGATAGTCAATAATATGGTATCTAAACAAAAACATTCATACATATAATAAAATGTACATTTTAGTACACAGTATGATTATATAAAGAACACAGTCTATGTAGATACGTATAATGAATGAATAGGGTTTTATGGCGTACCAACACATTATAGATTATTCGACGCCAACAAGAAGGAAGATTCAAGGTTCACTCTACATGTACAAAAACAACAAATTAACATACAGATTTAAAAAAATACACCAACAAATGAATATGCAGAATGAACCTAGAACCTTGATACCTGCAGAACTGCAAGTTTCAGCAAATTCTGTCGTATTACTCAAATTGTCGCTTCTTACGACATGCATGAGCCACAGTGATCCTATTCTTGCCATCACTCATATGGCTCCCTGAAACCACACAGGGGTTGATAATTTAACGACAATAGTGAACATGGCAAAAAAATGATAAAATGAACATGACACCCATTCGGAGGAATCCTACCCCTCTGCAGAGATCGGCAGTGATTCTATTCTTAGCCGAAACCACAAGGGCTTTTTAGGTTGAAAACTTTTTACTTTTTTTAATTTAAAATAAGCACTTGTACAGAAAAAAAGATAAAAAAACCCTCCCGATTAAACGTTGATAAAACATCTCACAAAGGATTAATTATTTGATAAATAATCATTCATAATTCATAACTGATTTCCTGTATTTAAATGTAAGTTGTATGTTATTTTAGATGTTTTAAAATGTTTTGATCAAGAAAAATGATTGACTATTTAGAGTCATTTTTATGCCATCAAGGACTTACAGACGATCTGTTTACCTAATCACTGTTTCCTGTAAGGTTAACAAGTACTCAAACACAACCCATCTCCACAAGTAACTGATAACTTTCCCACTTGAATCAGCGTTGAGAGATGAATGATAATGAGATGAATGATAATGAGACACAATGTCATATATCAATAATCACAGAGACTTCCTGGGTGGGATTGGAACTCACAACCCCTTGATTGGTAGTCAGACACGTTATTGACCGAGCTTATCGGATCCAGCCAAGCAAAATGATCATGAATTAAAGATATTGCGGTTTGAAGTAATAGTTCTCCTAATTTGTTATTTAAGCTGCAGTATACAAACTTTGAAATCAGGTGTACTTTAACAATTTATATACAACTTGCTTGGAATGATAGTTTTGATAAGAATTGCATTCTGCAATGTAAGAACTTTGATTTGTGTTCGTGCGAGCGTTCACAAAATCTCAATAAGTTAGTTGCCTTTTCTTTTCTATATAATTCCAAGATTTAAAGAAATGAAAAATTTTATACTTAATTTTTTTGGGTGATAATTTTGTCACTTTTAGCTGTTTTTTAAAGTAAGAAAATAAGATTGATTGATTGAATATTTAGCGTCATAACCTAACCACTATTTCCTAGGATCCTGGAAGGTTAACCAGTACTCAAGCACACCCAATCTCCACAAGTAACTGATAACTTTCCCACTTGAATTAGCAGTGAGAGACGAATGATAATGAGACAAATGTTGTCTATTGACCATCACGGAGATTGTGGCTGGGCAGGGATTTGAACTCATGAAATAAGAAAAACTTCTTTTAATATTGATATGAAACTTTTGCCGCTCATGGAGAATTTTCTTTTCCATCTTTCTGATATTTCTTTGATTTGTAGTTAAAATTGTTGCTAAAACTAGAACAATGTTTTTTGTTGAATTAAGTCACTGTGTACTTAACCCAAGTTAAGGAAATCATAATGTCTACATAAACATTTAGTTTTTAAGTTTCTGCCTTGTTATGTAAATGTTGGTAAAACACGACCAAGAATCTTCCAGGTAAATGTGTTTTGAGAGGTCATTGCATTGTTGATCTCTGGTGTCAGTACAGGGCTAACAGTAAATCACTACACCAGTAGCTTGATTGAGAATATAAACAGCTCATTTCAATTAATGAAGGGAGATTACTCATGTCAGGATTTAAAATAACCAAGTTCTACTACATAATATCAACCATTGAAAACATTTAATTAGAAAAGATAATAATGACAAACTATTAGAATATTGGCATAAAATACAATACAATATTTACAACATGACCCAACAATACAGACCTACAAGTATGAAACAACTAACTATGACTGTTCAAGTCTTAACTCTCTTCTGCAGAACTGCATTATTAAACAATGACTACCTGTCTGTTTTTTCTACATATCAACAATTCTCTCTCTCTCAGACGACTCGTATATACATGTTACCCATGTTTGTGTTGATAAGTTCAAAACAAGAACTTGAGAAGCTGTTAAACACTGCATATACATTATAATAAGCTTTCAGACAGTAAGGCAAATTCTTTCTCTCAGACAATTGTATATAATCCATGTTTGTGTTGATAAGCCATTACACAACAACTTTGCATATGCATATATAATTTTTGCCATCAAGATAGGAACAGAGTATAGTTCTTTCTGATAGTTTGTGGTGATAAGCCATATGTTTTTTAACTGACTGCATATTTTAATTTGAAGCTTCAAGTCATATCATTCTGCCATTTTATGATGCATAAAAAATCTTGCAAAATAAAATGTAAAAGTAGTTTGTAACAAGAGACAACTGGTGGTCTCAAAGTTTCAATGAAAAAAAAAAAAAAGTTGGCCTCCAAACCTCCCCATACAGCCAACCCTTACCACCTCTTTTATTTTGTATATGGGCTATTTCAGGAAAAAATCTCAGGGTGGGGTGGGGGTTGGAACTGGAATTATTTTTTAGGGTACCACCACCAGAATTTTAGTTGAACAGAATAAAAAGTATTTTCTAAAGATATTGTTAGTGACATGCAACTCTTATTTTAACCCTTTACTCCATAGATATGCGTTTTTCCGCACAAATCACAGAAGGCCTGTGAAAACAGTGCAGGAAGAGTTCAGATTGCTCATAATAAACATAATTCACCCACCAATTCAAAAGCATTCTATATAAGGTGTCCAAAGGTGTCTATATGAAGTAAAGGGTTAATTAATCTTTCTGCCGATAGAATTCGGACAAAAAGACCACACAAAGATAATTTTGATTAAAATATACCCTCACCCAGCAAAGTTAAAGTGACTATTTTACCCACCACCACCAGTGAAAAAATAGGGTACAGTTCCGACCCCCTCCCCTCCCCCATTGAGGTTTTTATTCTGGAATAACCCATATTAGAAAATTAACTTCTATAAATATGATTTTTGTTATTTATTAAGAAATAATTAAAATTCAAAGATCCCTTACTAGGAAGTCCGAATTCCTGACTTAAGTTTATCTTACCAAAATCTGAATTTTCCTGACATTGAAAAGTGTATATTCTCTGACTTTGTCTCATACAGCCTAAATTTAACATGGCCCAATGAGCAGCCTAAATGGCAGACACATAAAATATCATCTAGGTACGACCAGTAACTAGCCAGATTAATGTATATAAACAATCAAAACATAAATCTCTTCCATTCAAAAACATTCTGACATTTTATAATGATGTTAAGAAAATCTTTAGAAACAATATAAAATGTAAAAATAGTTTGTAATTAGAGACAACAGATCAATCAAATTTTCAATGAAAAAAAAGTTGGCCTCCACCACCCCTACAGCCAACCCTTACCACCTCTTTAATTATGTATAATTAGAAATTACCTTCTATAATGAATGAATGAATAGGGTTTTACGGCTTACCAACACATTATATGTTATAAGTTTTTTTTACCAAAGCAAACATTTCCTGACATTAAAAAATGTACAGATTCTTTGACTTTTTCTAATTGAGCCTAAATCTAACATGGCTCCTTGAGCAGCCTAAATGGCAGTAGAACACATGTAAAATACCATTGTTGTATGACCGATAATTAGCCAGACTGCTAAAAAATAAAAAAAATAAAAACATAAAGCGCTTCCTTTCAAAATTCTATGCCGACAATGCAGTGTCAGCGTTACACATCTCCTATTTTTCTTAGAAAAAAATTAAGCTAGAAAATGTTGTATTTTCTATGAACCAACAAAAAATGTTACCATCTATTAACACATAATTTGTAAAAACAGATGAGACAAGAAAGAACAATTAATAATCAATTACTCTATTAGCATATTAAATTAGATATATGACAACTCATTGAGCTGAGGTTTAAAAAAGAAAAAGATGAAATTCATTTTGCTATTTTGTCTAGAAAAAACAAAATAAAAGAACGCTACCCTACATGTATGATAATTTATAGCTCAATATTAAAGTTAAATAGTACTGACATTAAATTCAAATGCATTTATATCATTTTAAGAAGAGTATTTAAGAAATAGTGTTATCTAACTATCTTAGACCTAAGTTAATCCAACATAAAATCTTTACAGCTTAAAAAGTCATAACATTTCTGCCATTTCATAATGACTGTATAGAAAATTTCAAAAAAAAATAAAATGCAAAAGTAGTTTGTAATGAGAGACAACAGATCAATGAGAGTTTTAATGAAAAAAAAAGTTGGCCTCCAAACCTCCCCATATAGCCAATCCTAACCACCTCTCTTATTTTGTATAATTAGAAAAGTAACTTCTATTATAAATATGATTTTTTTATTTATTAAAAAATTATTGAAATTAAAAGATCCCTTTCTGGAATGTCAGAATTCCTGAATTAAGTTCATTTTACCAAATTCAAAATTTCCTGATGTTGAAAAATGTACAAATTCTCTGACTGTCTAATTGAGCCTTAATTTAACATGGCTCTTGAAGCTCCATCAAAAATCTATGCCGACAATGTGGATGTCCGAGTACAATATCTTGTACTTTTCTCTGAAAAAATTGTTTTTGCTTAAAAATGTGTTTTTTTTTCTATAAACTAATAATTACCATCTATAAACACATAATTTGTAAATTTATATAGATGAGAACAATTAATAATCAAAAACTAAATTAATATATTCAATTGAAAATTTTAACTGTGTACATTGTATTTAAGCTATAAAGCAATACAGATCTACAAGTACATGTATAAAACAACAATGACTGCTCTCTCTCTCTCTCTCTCTCTCTCTCTCTCTCTCTCATTAACCAATGTTTGTTTTCATAAATTGTAAACACAATTTCCTGACTTAATACACACCTTTACCTACCAATTCCAAAATGAAATTAAATTCATTTTTAATTTTTGTCTGAAAAATAAAAGAACACAAAAATCACCTACAATAAAGTGATATATATATTTGATAGTAGACAAAGAAACATCAAAAACTTTTTAGTTTGTAAAAGCCAGTACTCACTTAATAATAAACCAGATTTTTTAAATTATTAATTGAAAGCATACCAAAAGTGTGGAAACAAAAATTGAAAGCCAACAAATGAGAATAATTTAAATGAAAATTTACCAACTTTTATCTTAAGTAGTCAGGACTTGTATCTATTTCCTCAAAAATGAATTAATAATGTAGTATGGCAAATGTTAGATAAATAGAAAAATAAAATTATGCCCTATCATAATGAAACTTAGAACAAAGAAATTCAAAGTCTTCTATTCTGATACTTGTATAGCTTTAAATATTGGAATTTGAACGTTTCAGACTGGAAATAGACAGAAACCGTACCGAAAAAAAACTTAACCTTGTCTATAACTTGAACGAGTTACTGGCTCTAGTACACTCGGGTTCCGTTATAACGCGGTTCTTGGGGTCCACAAAACGAAACCGCGTTATAAGCGGACCACATAGCGATAATTACCTCGAAAAAAATCGATGTCGGTTATTCACACCTATCGTGCTGTCCGACTCTAAGTAAATGGTATTGTTGGTATTGTAGTATGCTACAACGCGTATTTGGTTACAACAGATACACTTAGATATGTATAAAATTAATACAAAAAAAAAAGAAAAGAAAGAACAACGTTTTCATGTTTTGATTATTCTAAAATTGGCAGCCATTTCCGTTTAACCCGGAAGGAGAAAAAACAGTGTCTATATAAAAAAATCACGCTTCAATTTAAACTTAACGCTGATAGTGTTAAAATATTTAAAATATATATCTGAAGTATTAACAATAAAATAATAAAAATAAGTTTGTGTTTACGATCCGATAAGATACCCGCGATATATTAATACCTGTCAACCACTTCGTTGCTTGATCACGTGATCACTCGATTAAAAACAAAATTTGCATATGGCTTCCGTGTTTGGCGCGTGACAGCATTTATTGAAGCACTCGGGATTATTACAAACTGTTAATAGTCAATGCTGGCATTAATCAATCACTTAAACTATCCTTTAAACAACCATGAGGTAATGGTTGTAATAGTTCGTTATATTCAAGGCTAATTGGTGAGTAGAAGATGAGCGGTTATCAAATCAAAACATGGTGACGATCTATTGTTTGGTTGTCATTTGATCAATAGGGCAGATTTTCAAGTTTTATATCACGACTTTTCCACCCCGCCAAAAAATGGGAGCCAAGCAAAAACCGCGTTATAACAGAATTTGCATTTTATCGGACCGCGTTATAACGGGACCGCAGTGTACACAAAGAACACAAAGAAAGCTTAAGTCATGAGTAAAAATTATCTCTTCATTTTACATCTTTTCACATCTATAAAAAGAAAAGAAAAAATATATTGATCATTTAGTGTTAAAATGTCTCTGAAGGGACCGAGATGACCATCATCCAATTACTGGTAGAAGTAACTCTGTAGGATTGCAGTATTGATACCTCCAAATCTCATCAGAACCTGAAAATAGAAATAAGAAAAATAGTAAACAACTTTCAGAACAAAAGTTCTGCTCTCCTTTTTAGACATAAACTATTAAAATCAGGGTTTTGGAATAATGACATTACAGTTAAACCTGTGTAAGCGGTCACCTCTATTAAGCAGCCACCTGTCTTTATCTCATTTTCTATTTACCATTTCTATGTTTTCAGAGTAAAATAACCAGTATTAAGCAACAACCTGTCTTAAAAGGCCACTTTTGCTCCTTCCCATGACTGGCTGCTTCAGACAGGTTTGACTTTATAATTTTAGTCAATGTGTTACCAGATGAAGTGGATACCTAATGAAATAAGTTATGAGTTCTGTTTATAAAATGGAGTTATCTCCCTTTTATTGATTAAGATAGGGTTTTCAAATGATGACTTTAGTCCACACTTTACTACCTGTCAATATTGGCCTGGGACTATTTGACAAAGGGATTAGTATCCTCAGAATCACACACAACTTTAGTGTGACTGGTCTTGCTCATTTTCAACACTTGCCTTTTAAAGTGAATATACCAGATTTAAAAAAAATTAAAATTGGCTAAAAAAACATTTATGACTACATTTACATCACACCTGTATTATACCGATACTCACTGACCCTGAATTGCCAAAGGAATATCTATTTCAAAATGCCAAAATAGGAATCGCATGATTTAATTTAAATTTCAATTTTACCCATAATACAGGTTTACACCTAATAATAACAAGAGGCCCAAGAGGGCCTGAATCACTCTACTGAAAACAAACCACTAGAGGAATTGTTTTTGTTCAAGATCTTGTGGATATTTAACTGCTATCTAAGTCTAGTCAATGAGAAATGGTGTTCCTATTTTGTTCACATGAAAAATTTAACATTTTCCCTATATAACTCTACATAAAAAAGTGATCCCTGTGGCGGCCCCAAATGTGATCCCAGGTAGCTGACTTCAACAACCCTATTCAGGTATATGGCTTGAACATTTAGAGAAAATGATTTTTAAAGTTTCCTTTAAAATATTTTTACAAGCCCTGTGGTGGGAGCATTTGTGTTATTTTTAGAATGGGAATTTCATTTCAAGTTACCACTACAAATCAAATAATGACTTTGTCACATTTTGGTGGTTTTGACATACCCAAACATTAAATTTTGTTTATTAATGGTAATGAAATGCCTTTTATCCATTTTAAAAATATTTTATTTTTATACACATTTATAGCATTTCTCCCTTAAGAGCCGGAGAAGGATCAGGAAATAATCAAAATAAAATGTGTTACCTTACAGCAGATCTGACTTTTCTTTACAATCACAACGAAGCTGGTGTATTGTGTGCGCACACTGTAAGCAGGTGTAATGTTTGTCTCATATATACACACTGCCATCTGTTATCTCCACTGACATCTCACTCTGTCAATGTAGTTTCCTATTCCAAAAGAACAGAACACATTTGAACACCTTTATAGCGACATTTTGCAATTTAAAATTCAATTTTTTAACTTTTAAACTACATTATTATCTGAAGTATTTTAGCAGTGCAGCTGACTATCAATCCAGGTGCTGCCAGTTTGAATCCCCACCCAGCCAGTTTCTGTGATGATTGATGCATGATATAGCATTTGATTTGTTTCCCAATACTGGTTCAAATGGGAATGTTATCAGTTATATATGGGTTTGTTCGAGTTATGGTTAACCATACAATTCCATGAATAAGTGGTTAGAGTAACTGATCGTCTGTTAGCCCTCGATAGAATAAAAATGACGTAGTTGTATAAAATACTCTTAATGTAGTTTACAGTATGTAATATAAATTTTGATTAAGTTATATATCAACTACATTAAAAAGAACCAATTCCATATACCAGTATTTATTATTTGACAAGTTTAGAATATAACAAGTTAACATTTTACCATTTTTTCTGTGGAAACACAACAGTCACCAACTTCTGCAGAATAGGGTGTATTCTCATAGTCCCAAAAGTCTGATCTGCTGTAATAGATATGAAAAAATACATAAGCTGATGGTAGACAACAAAAAAAAATAAACAGATAACCGACATAAAAGCAGCCATCAGATTGTATTGTAGCCGTGCTATAACAGCTAACAAACCGTCTTTCAATGTTGTACATGTGGTACTGTAAAAGACTCCATTTAATCTGGCTCCCATTTATAAATAAACAGTACATGTAGGTCTGGTTTTCAAGTACATGTATATATTTTTTTTGTGGGATTTAACACCATTGCATGTTATATAATGCACTATTCAGTTTTATGGGTGGAAGAATACTTCAGAATGAATTTGGTAGAATCTCCATCCTTCCACAATTGGCAAACTTTCCCACATAAATGTTTATGAACCAAGTGGAACTCATACCTACAACCTCAGCATTGAGAGACAAGTGTTCATGAGATGGCACCTAAGACCACTCGGCCACGGTGGACCTGTGTGATGTTAATATTTCGATCTTTGAAAAAAAAAACACAGTCATGTTGGTGAACTTTAATTTCCTCTGGCTACAACTTAACTGTAACCATCAACATATACCATATTCCTCTGAATATACACCCCAGGGGGTGATGAATTTCCCAAAAAGGAGTGTTTATTAATTTAGTTTTTTTTTTACAAACAATACTTATACCACTCTTCAAAGAATGAAACTTTATTTCTTTTTCACTCTGTATGCCATTTACATGTGCACTTTCATTTGTCAAGAGTTAAAATACCCGTGAAGAAAATTCATTTATATTTATCAGTACACAGGTATTGTCTGTTGATATTTACCCGGCACTCATGAATATTCTGTGAATATGCATACATTAATTTCTATAGTGACCAAACGCTAGTAGTGATATTACTGTTGATGAACTGTTTCAAATACACTAGTAAATCGGCATCACACATCACGTTCAAGAAAAGCTGTAAAGAGAAGGCCTTTCAACACAGAGCTTATTGACGAAGATTAATGAATGCCAGGTAAAAATTATACATCGTTTCATTAAAAACAATTTGACAACAACTGACTTTCATGGTATCAGATACCCAGCTTGTTTACAGCTCTTAAATACACCGGTACAATATTATGACAACGCTTCAAGATAAAACTATTATGCCTTTTCTCTCTTTCTTTCTCCTTTTGTTTATTTCCATTTATTTATCAATTTCCTTCGATTGTTGGTTTATTTTTTATTGAATGTTATTGTAATCTTGATTCTAATGTTATTTGCAAATTGAATGGGAGGGTTGTTACTAATTTTGTTGGAACTGGTAGCCCGACCATTTTGCTTGTTATTTAAAATCAATAAAATATGTGTAAACCAAATGAAACTTTAAAAATTACACCATTACATCACACAACTCCAGTACACATGTCATAAGACTCTTCTAGCTTTGATACTGGACTATTCCATTATTACTTAGAAGGAAAGAAGGTACTGACTGAGAGACAAACAATGTAAACACTGAACAGACACAGATAACCTGCAATCTGATTTGGATTTAAATGCTTGCAAAACTGAAATATTCCTGCACTTATCACTGCAAACAAATAAAACAAGATATCTCACCTCAAGGTCCAGGTCATTGTTTCTCCACCATTAACCAGTCTGGTTAACCAGCCGAGATTCATCCTTGCACAAAGTATAGTCATCAGCTTTATTGTTAACACAGTCCACAGCAGATATATTTATGGTGTGAAAACGTATCTATTTATATATAAATATACATGTTTTAAAATATCAATATCTTTACAAAAGAATTTTTTAAAAAAGATAAAAAGAAACAATATATAAATACAATTAAACTACACACACAGAACACTCCTAAATATAGCAAATTCCAATGGTAAAAAACGTCATACATTCTAAACATCTCCACCTCCTCAACTCCCCAACATACCAACTTTCCACTCCCAAACATATCAAAACATACCAATCCAAAACATACCAACTCCCCAACATACCACTCCAAAACATACCAACTCCCCAACATACCACTCCAAAATATAACTCCAATACACCACTCCAAAACATACCACTCCCCAACATACCACTACCAACATACCAACTCCCCGACATACCAATTTCTGACATGCCACTCCCCAACATACCACTCCAACATACCACTCCCCGACATACCAACTCCAAACATACCAACTCCAAACATACCACTCCAAAACGTACCACTCCAACACACACTCCAAAACATACCACTCCAACATACCACTCCAAAACATACTACCAAATTCCCAAACTCCCAGGTGAACACTCTCTCCAGCAAATCATGATTTGTAAGTGAGAAATAGACTTGGAAAGCAAAATCAGACAAAAATGGTATATAAAATATATACCGGTAAAGGAGATCTACTCCAATGAAGTAACACTTAAACTAATTATTTAGAAAACTAAACTAAACCAAACTCTCAGACAACATGTACACAAAATATGAACTATATATTTACTGTATAACAAAAGTATAACACAACTACAACTATATAATATATTGTACCCTCTCTCTCTCTAATATGACTATATATAACCCATGTTTGTGTTGACAAGTCATCAAAAGAAACAATACACAAATATATGTACTATATATTTACTGTATAACAATAATAAAACACAACTATATAATATATTGTACCCTCTCCATCTAACATGACTTTTATATAACCCATGTTTGTGTTGATAAGTCATCAAAAGAAGCCATACACAAATATATGTACTATATATTTACTGTATAACAACAATATAACACAACTATATTGTACCCTCTCTCTTTCTCTCTCTCTCTCTCTCTCTCTCTCTCATTTGACTTTTATATAACCCATGTTTGTGTTGATAAGTCATCAAAAGAAGCAAGACACAAATATATGTACTATATATTTACCATATACAACAATATAACACAACTATATAATATATTGTACCCTCTCTCTCTAATATGACTTTTATATAACCCATGTTTGTGTTGATAAGTCATCAAAAGAACCACACACAAATATATGTACTATATATTTTTGTATAAAACAATATAATACAACTATATAATATAGTGTACCCTCTCTCTCTCTAATATGACTTATATATAACCCATGTTTGTGTTGACAAGTCATCTCAAGTCTGTAAGTTATTGATGGCATAAAAATATGCTAAATATTCAACCAAGCAATCAATCAATCTACTGGCTGGCACTACCAAGATGTGCACAGTACATAGCATATATGTTTCTTAAACATAGTTAAAATTCTTAAAACACTTTTATAAAAAGTATACCAAGATGTACACAGTACATAGCATATATGTTTCTTAAACATAGTTAAAATTCTTAAAACACTTTAATAAAAAGTATACCAAGATGTACACAGTACATAACATATATATGTTTCTTAAACATAGTTAAAATATCGAACTTACAGGTAAAATACCAATTTTAAAATTATAGATATATACACAAGAACAAATATAAAATAAAAATCACACCTGTATCTAAATACAGTCTCACTCCCAGCTATGAACAATCACACTCCCAACAGTTGTCTGCTACATAGGAAATGTAAACAGGCAGAAGACAGTAGATGAGATAAGGCATCTCTGTAATGACAGCTGGCTACTCCTGTCGAAAAAATGAGGCAACCACTCAATACCATGGAAAAATGGAAAATCTAAATACCTTAAATGAAATGAATGCAAAAAAAAAATAACAAAGAATATAATAAGGTAAATAAACAAAATTTAAAAGCAAAAATTTAATTTATTTTAATTTAATTTGTGAAAATTAAAGCAGATCTAGTTAGGTAAAAAACAAAAATTGATAACAATAATTTAATTTAATTTTACAAAAATTAACATAGATCTGGATAAATAAAAAATAATAAAATTAATTTAATTTTACAAAAGTTAACCCTATCTCCAAGGACAGTAAGACATGTCCTTGCCTAAACTTTGTAACCAACAAAAAAAACCTAATTAGATATAATGAATATGTTCGCACGAAAACGAAATCAGTATAACTCTTCTGCAGAGACCACAGCAACCATCTCCTAGCCATTGAAATTGACATCTTAAATTAAAAACACCAAAATGCTTATTAATTAAAGAGTCAAATACAGTTGTAGACGATGTGGAACCACTAATTAAATGATATATTAAGAATGAACTACAACTGAATACTACGAAATTATTAATCTTGGAGAACATTATCATAAAATTTGAAGGAATTAACAACTGGTCACAATGACCTTAACATAAGCTTTAAACTCTCTGTATTGCCTTGTCTGTGCAACTAAATACATCAAATAAAAAAAAATCCTGCACATTTGACAACGATCATGACTTTATATAATCTTAGAAGAGACAAATCATAATGCCAAAGTTCTCTCATGCAAGACCTTATCTTTCAAAAAATATGATAACTAGAATATTGAAAACAACAACTGTAAAACTCTAGTGCTGGAGTCTCCTAATAAGTTTCTCTTATGAGATTGTCTATTGTAAATCGGATTATCATACTTAAGAAAAATTAATTATTTGATCAGATAAAATCATTTCACATACACAAATATGGATTTTATGCATACATAGAGCTGGTATCACTTCTTCGTTCTGAAGACAAAATAGATAATACTGCCATGAACCACGACATTACTATCCAGCCTATCAGGGAATTATATACCACCACTCTGCCTGTCCCTAAAAAATTACAGGAACCTGTTTCTAGATCTACGAAAGAGTTAACTTTATTTCTTTTGCATCCATATCTTGCTTGGATACTGAAGAACAAAAAAAATCCGATTAATTATTTGATAGCATAACATCATTATATGGATTTTAATTTATAGAACTGGTGCCAATACTTCCTACTGCATTCAAAATAGAACCATAACGCCTGGGTTTTGGCATTATTATCTAGCAGAGAAGCCTACACCACCATTCTACGTGTCCCTAGTTCTTAAAGTAAGTAAAAAATTGCAGGAACCTATTTTTAGATCTATGAAAGAGTTAACTTTATTTCTTCTGCATCCATATCTTGCTTGGATACTGAAGAACAAAAAAAATCCGATTAATTATTTGATAGCATAACATCATTATATGGATTTTAATTTATAGAACTGGTGCCAATACTTCCTACTGCATTCAAAATAGAACCATAACGCCTGGGCTTTGACATTATTATCTAGCAGAGAAGCCTACACCACCATTCTACGTGTCCCTAGTTCTTAAAGTAAGTAAAAAATTGCAGAAACCTATTTTTAGATCTATGAAAGAGTTAACTTTATTTCTTCTGCATCCATATCTTGCTTGGATACTGAAGAACAAAAAAAATCCGATTAATTATTTGATAGCATAACATCATTATATGGATTTTAATTTATAGAACTGGTGCCAATACTTCCTACTGCATTCAAAATAGAACCATAACGCCTGGGCTTTGACATTATTATCTAGCAGAGAAGCCTACACCACCATTCTACGTGTCCCTAGTTCTTAAAGTAAGTAAAAAATTGCAGGAACCTATTTTTAGATCTATGAAAGAGTTAACTTTATTTCTTCTGCATCCATATCTTGCTTGGATACTGAAGAACAAAAAAAATCCGATTAATTATTTGATAGCATAACATCATTATATGGATTTTAATTTATAGAACTGGTGCCAATACTTCCTACTGCATTCAAAATAGAACCATAACGCCTGGGCTTTGACATTATTATCTAGCAGAGAAGCCTACACCACCATTCTACGTGTCCCTAGTTCTTAAAGTAAGTAAAAAATTGCAGGAACCTATTTTTAGATCTATGAAAGAGTTAACTTTATTTCTTCTGCATCCATATATTGCTTGGATACTGAAGAACAAAAAAAATCCGATTAATTATTTGATAGCATAACATCATTATATGGATTTTAATTTATAGAACTGGTGCCAATACTTCCTACTGCATTCAAAATAGAACCATAACGCCTGGGCTTTGACATTATTATCTAGCAGAGAAGCCTACACCACCATTCTACATGTCCCTAGTTCTTGAAGTTAGTAAAAAAGGTACCTGTTTTTAGATCTATGAAAGAGTTTACTTTATTTCCTCTGCATCCATATCTTGCTTGGACACTGAAGACAGTACATGTTCGTAATCCTTGAAGCAAGAAAAACATTAAAGTAATCTGCTCCTATTGAATGATTATTGCAAAAAACAGTTAAATCTTGTAAAGCAGAAAAAAACGTGTCCACAAAGAAGAATAGAGTAAATTCTTCAGTATCTTTGCCCTGCTTTGTTTGGGAAATTGACTCGCAGCAAACTAGGATTAAACACAATTCTAATTAAGTCTTAGAAAAATATTCTATCAGTTTCCTAGTCGTACTTGAAAAAAAAAAAACATGAAGAGAGTATCCTACCATTAAACACGGGAAAACATCTACTTAAACATGACCTTAAATTGACTTACTAAATTCAAACTCTAAAAACATCTAAAACAGAGAGCTTCAGTTTTGTGAAATTTTTTTCACTTACTTCGAAAATGGCTAGTAAGATAGCCGATCTGGACAACGACGCTCCCTACCCGAACGCCGAACCTGTGGCACCGCAACCACGACTCTCCTAACCGTACGTACATCCGTGTACCTAACGGGCGGCCTAGAGATCCTACCGGAACGTCTAGGCGGAGCAACACATACCGGGGTATGGTCTCCTGGACCGAGCACTGGGACGGGTGCAGGCTCGTCCACGGACGCAAGCGCGAGCACGGCAGCAGGCTCATCCAGAGGCACGAGCACGGGCACTGGTGCGGGCCCGGGTGCAGGCTCGGCCACGGGCGCAGGCACAGGCACAGGCACAACAGACACACAAACGGAGCCAGGCACGGTAGGCACGACGACAGGCACAGGTGCGGGAAGCACACGATCGGCCATCAAGACGTCCACGGATGGAACGGCAGCTGCTGGGGGCTGGTGTTCGGATATGGTCGGATGGCCTGCAGACTGAAAAGAGAAAGAAAAATATATAAACACCTTATTAATCATAAGAAAATGGTTTTATGAGTTTAAAATAGCCTTTCCTGTGATAAACTGACTGAGTTTTGTGTATGTGTGTTGAGTGGTTGGGGGTAATAAAATTAAACAAGAGCACTGCAAGCGGTCAAAGACGCTCATCTTTTTTCCAAGTCTATTATGAACATCAAAGCCAGTGATGTATTTTTTTTAAACATGATGGTGATTAGTTTAAAACAAGAGGCCCAAGAGGGCCCGAGGACGCTCTACTGACTCATAGTGGCCATAGCACTTTTTGAAATTCTACTATGCATCAGGGTGGGGTCCTTTTTAACTCTAGGGACACCATTTGAACAAATCTATCAAAACTATAGTTGGTCATCATTATTACATAAACATTTTGAAATCTGTTTTACTGTTCATGAGAAGAAGATTTTTTAAGTTTTGGACTATTTTTAGTAACGGTGGCCATCTTGAACTTTAGATAGAAAAAATAAATCTTTTGTATAGTCTCCTATGCAATAGAAACATTCATGTGAAGTTTCAGTTTAATTGGCCTAGTAGTTTCAGAATAAATGAAAAAAAAGAGAATTTTCTGTTTTCCCACAGTATCCCTATGTAAAATTCTAAGTCCCTTTACAGGGCCCCTATATATTTTAGCCCCTAAATTCTTATCTGAAATCAAACCCCTACACTTAGGGATAATTTATATCAAATATGTACAAATCTGACATACCAGTTCTTAAGAAAACAACTTGACTAATTCCCAATGTGTACCCTTTTGGGGCCCCTCCTGACCCCTTAAGACATAGGAACCCAGTCATTTTTACAAATCTTAACCTCCTTTACCTAACAATGCTTTAGTGAAGATATAGGCAAAATTATTTCCATTTAAAAAAAAAATAAAAAAAAAATATTATATTGAAATGTGTCCCCTAATTGAACTCTCGGGGCAAGGTCATTTTTAACCCTCGGGACACCATTTGACAAATCTAACAGAACTATAGTTGGTCATCATTACTACATAAACATTTTGAAAATCTGTTGGGCCGTTCATGAGAAGAAGATTTTTTAAGTTTTGGACTATTTTTAGTAATGGCGGCCATCTTGAATTTCAGATTGAAAAAAAAATCTTCTGTATAGTCTCCTATGCAATAGAAACACCTATGTAAAGTTTCAGATTAATTGGCCTAGTTGTTTAAGAACAGATGAAAAAAAGAGAATTTTCTGTTTTCCCATAGTATCCCTATGTAAAATTCTAAGTCCCCTTACAGGGCCCCTATAAATTTTAGCCCCTAAACTCTTATCTGCAATCAAACCCCTATACATAGGGATAATTTATGCAAAATATGAACAAATCTGACATACCGGTTCTTAAGAAAACCAATTTAGTAATTCCCAATTTATACCCTTTTTGGGGCCCTCCTGACCCCTTAAGACAGTGGAACCCAGTCATTTTTACAAATCTGAACCTCCTTCACCAAACAATACTTCTGTGAAGATATAGGCAAAATCATTTCCATTTAAAAAAAAAAAAAAAAATAAAATATTATAATGACATGTGTCCCCTAATTGAACCCTCGGGGCGGGGTCATATTTAACCCTAGGGACACCATTTGAACAAATCTAACAAAACTATAGTTGGTCATCATTACTACATAAACATTTTGAAAATCTGTTGGACTGTTCATGAGAAGATTTTTTAAGTTTTGGACTATTTTTAGTTTTAGTAACAGCGGCCATCTTGAATTTCAGATCGAAAAAAAAATTTTTCTGTATAGTCTCCTATGCAATAGAATCATCATGTGAAGTTTCAGTTTAATTGGCCTAGTGGTTTCAGAGAAAGTGCTGCTAACAGACCACAGACGTCAGACGACAGACGACGGACGACAGACAACGCACCATCGCATAAGCACTTCTGGCCTTTGGCCAGTAGAGCTAAAAATCAATACTATTACTATTCCCATAGTATTCCTATGTGAAAATAAAAGTCCCCCTACTTGGCCCCAATTGAGCCTAGCCCTTTCGTTTAAACAAATTTGAAACTATTAGTCAGTGGGATCACTTATACCAAATATCAACCAATTTGATTGGACGGTTCTTTTGAAGATTTTTAAATGTAAATTTCCTATGTCCCTGGGGTGGGGCCAATTTTGACACTAGGGTCATGGTTTGAACTAACTTGATAGCAACTCATTAGATGATAATACATGCAAAATATCAAAGCTCCAGGCCTTGCTTTTTTGGAGAAGATTTTTAAAATTTTATCCCTATTGGACCCCTGCTGGTCCCTTATTTATATATCAAATCACCTTTAAAGGACCCAGTCTCAACTGTTATGTTTAAGCAATGCTCCAGACATAAAGATAATTGAATTTATTGCCTAAAATAGATCAGTAAAACAGAATTCTTATTGGGCCCCAATCGATCGATCCTTGCACCATTATTTGAACAAATTTTAAACTCCTAGTCATACAAAATATGAACAAATTTGATTGTATGGTTCTTGGGAAGAAGATTTTTAAATGTAAATTTCCATATATGTTAAACTGACATGTCTAGGGCGGGACTAATTTTGACCCTAGGGTCATGGATTGACAAACTTAGTTACTCATTTGTGAAAATCTGTCACATGGTTTCAGAGAAAAAGTCCTTTGAAGAAAAAGTTAATGACGGATGGGCAGATGACGGACAACAGGTGACTGACAAAGGTACTGGTAGATCACATTTATAGCTATTCCTGAGTTTTGCTCAGATCAGCTAAACAAACTTAAAGGGAGTATATTGGCAAATTACACACAAAAGAAAATCTGCAAATGGAGACTTTCTATATATATGTTATGCATAAAATAGTGCTTGTATACTAATTGGCCTGAGATATTAAATTAACACTTATCAAAATATTTGACAATAATTAATTGTGGGATGCAAAAAAAATTATTGCACAATATTTACATTTATCTTTGTAAACATAGCTTCACATTTCTGGAAATATCCGTGCACCCACCTGATAGTTGAAATAATAATTTACTACATTATGCACAGGCAATTGTCATTGACAATAATTGAAGAATGTTATTTTATTATATATTAGGTTCAGGTTCCGTACAGAGTCAGACATCATGTCAATTACTGAGCTGATTTCTCCACCACCTCATACTTTTTAAATATTAAGTGGCAGACTGATTCTGGTCCCTATATTTATTATTAAAATTTATATGGTTTAAAAAAATTTCAACATCTATTTTAATCTTTTTGCAAAAACAGTTCATTGAAATATCTGCTTTGCTAACTGATTTTTACCTTTGAATTTTGTTTGGTTAAACTCAGCTTTTATGATCAAAACTTTATACTACCGGTAACTCTTTTTTCTATATTATTAATGATCCCTCATTCTACCCACGTATTTTTACTTTTATGAAGGGTGGATGAAGAATCTGCGACTGTTTTCTTCCCCAAGAAAGAATTGGCCAGCTGACTCTGTCCCCCTATGTTTTTCATTGGTTAAACTTTCAGATATTAGGATGATGGAAACATCAGACTTAACTCATATTTTCTGTATTTTGGTCAATGCCTTCCCACTCCCACACCTATATTTTTACTTTTATGGAGGGGCAGTGCTCCAGATAAGCTGCATATTTGCATATTTCACTCAAATAAATTCATGGAAAACACAAACAATTTTGTTTTTAAGCGTACCCGTTACTCAAAATATTTGCCTTTAACACATAACATTGTTAATACAATGCGTATTCAAACATTACTGTATTTTCACTTAACAGGAAACCGTCAGATAAACTGGTTTCCAGTTTTTATGGTTTGTACCTCACAAGCTATAGTAAAGACAAGAACCAGTTTATTCAAGCTTCTTATACAGCAGTTTGCATAATATTTGTACTTTAAGTAATGAAAATATTTAGATGATCAAGATCACATACTCTGACGGAGTGAAAACAAAAATCTCAACTTGCAAAGGAAAAACATGTTCTAACCCAAATCAAAGTACAATTTGGAGTTACTTTTTTGCCTCAACACCCTTTTTTTTTTCAATTACTAGTCTTAAAACAATATCATTTAACATTGTCAACTACAAATTTGACCAGAAATTAATAGTTACAGACAGCTGCATTTGTATAAGGAAAAACTAGTTTGTTAAATTGAGCTAAGTGTTTATGAAATCCCTCCATGTATAACAAAGTTACAGACCAGAAATGAAATATCAAACAAACTGAAAGTGTGACCTTGAAATCTGAAGTAAGGTTCTGGGTCTTAATGCGACACTTCGTCATGTCATGTTGATCAATTTGATAAATAGAGCTAAGTGTTTATGAAATCCATCCATGTATGATAAAGTTACAAACTGACTTGAAATCTTGGACTCAAATTGTTACTGAACAAACAAAAAGTGTGACCTTGGCCTTTGAGGTACGGGTCTGGGTCTTACATGCGACACATCGTCTTGTCAGCTTGATCAATTGAGCCAAGTTAAAGACAAAGTTACAGACTACACAAAATATTAAACAAACTGAAAGTGTGACCTTGACCTTAAAAGGGAATATATCAGGAGAAAACAGTATAAGTGTCTTAAAAATAAAAAAATATTAAAGTGGATAAACAGCATCTCATTATCACAAATAAATAAAATCCTAATGGTTTGGTATGTCAAATCCACCAAAACGTGACAAATTGGAGTGGTAAACGTGAAACGAAATCCTCATTCTTAATTTAAACAGCATTTAATTGATTGATTGATTGAATATTTAGCGTCATTTTATGCCATCGAGGGCTAACAGACAATCAGAAAACCTAACCACTGTTTCCTGGGATTAACCAGTACTTGAGCACAACCCATCTCCGCAAGTAACTGATAACTTTCCCACTTGAATCAGTGGTGAGAGACGAATGATAATGAGACACATTGTTGTATATCAATCATCACGGAGACTGTTGCCAGGCAGGGGATTCGAACTCACAACCCCTGGAATGATAGTCAGACGCGTAACCGACTGAGCTAATCAGGCCCGGCTAACAGCATTTAAATACTGTTTGATGTTATTCGGACAATTTCTAAGATGTGGAACAATGTTTACTACGTGTAAACTGTATGACTGATCAAAGTGAAATCAAAATGAAATCAAGTGACTCATTTAATACGTTACAAAATATGTCGCAATTTTATGCAGGAAATCTATTTTAATCTAACCTAGGCACATAGTTAGGAAATCCCTTTTCAATATATCATTTTGGTATGTTTAAATATATATTCTTTTGGCAATACGAGATCAGTGATATATATAAGCATGATATGCTGGAAAAGTTTGTTTATAGCCATATTTAAGATTTTGAAAAATCCCAACATATTTCCTTTAAGGAAAAGTTCTGAGTCATACACGCGACAATTCATCATGTCATGATGATCAACTCAGTCAAGCGTTTTTGAAATTTATCCATAGGTGACAAAGTTGCAGGCTAGACATGAAATCTCAAAGTGTTGTCAAACAAAGTTAAATTGTGACCTTGATCTTTGTAGTGGGAGACTGGGTGTTAAGTGTGACATGTCGCCATATTATGTAAATCATTTTTAGCAAGTATTTATAAAAATCAATTTATGCATGACAGAGTTACAGGTCAGACACAAAATCTCACACAGACTAACTGTTGTCAAACTCAAAGTGTGACCTTGACCTTTAAGGTACGAGTGTGGGTCTTATGCATGACACGTCGTCATGTCATGATGGTGAAATGAGCTAAGTGTTTTTGAAATTTATCCATAAATGTCAAAGTAACAGACCAGACACGAAATCTCAAGCAGACTAAAAGTGTCGTCAAAGTTAAATTGTGACCTTTACCTTTGAAGTTGGAGTATGGGTGTTACGCACCACATGTCATGTAAGTTGATCATTTGTAGCAAGTATTTATAACAAGAGCACCACAAGCAGTTGCAGAGGCTCGTCTTTTTAAAATCTATTAGTAGGTCAAAAATCAGTTATGAAACTTTTTAAACAAGATGGTGATTAGTTTAAAAAAAATCAATTACTGAAAAAATAAAACAGATTTAAAACAAGAGGCCCAAGAGGGCCCCGAGGACGCTCTACTGACTCATAGTGGCCATAGCACTTTTTGAAATTCTCCTAGGCAATAGAAACATCGGGACGGGTCATTTTTTAACCCTAGGGACACCATTTGAACAAATCCAACAAAACTATAGTTGATCATCATTATTACATAAACATTTTGAAAATCTGTTGGGCCGTTCATGAGAAGATTTTTTAAGTTTTGGACTATTTTTAGTAATGGTGGCCATCTTGAATTTCAGATCAAAAAAAAAAAATCTTCTGTATAGTCTCTATGCAATAAAAATATCGATGTGAAGTGTCAGTTTAATTGGGGTAGTCGTTTCAGAGAAAGTGCTGCTAACAGATGACAGAAGACAGACAGACGATGCGCCATCGCATAAGCACTTCTGGTGACAAAGTTGAAATGTATTCAATATAATACGATATATATATTCGAGTATTCGATATAATACAAAATATTTTTTAAAAAAAAAATAAATAAACAAAAAATGTCACTGTTAAGTGTCACATGCCCCCAAATATGTCATGATGTTACGTTGATCATTTGTAGCAAGTATCATTAAAATTCATCTATGCATGACAAAATTACAGGTCAAAAATGAAATCTCACATAAACTCAAAGTGTTTTCAAACAAACTGAAATTGTGACCTTGACCTTTGAGGTATGGGTGCGGATCTTACTCGCGACACGTCGTCATGTTCTGTTGATCATTTGTTGCAAGTATCAACAAAATCCATCTATGCATGACAAAGTTACAGGCTGGAAAAGAAATACCCGACGGAAGGACGGACGGACGGACGGACGCTGCGATTACTATATGCCACCCAAAACATTTTTGGGGGGGCATAAAAATGGGTGGGGGGTGGTGATAGGGGTGAGGGTCTTTGGGTCAGTAACAAAGTTGAAAAAGAGCAGAGTATTTGATTTAATACAAAATAATTTTTAAAAAAATAAAAAATAAAAAAAAGAGCGGGGGTGGCAGGGGGTAGAGGTGAGTGAGGGTCTTTGGGTTAGTAACAAATGAAAACGAGATATTGTAATATTTTGTGTGAATACTTCTCTTCTTCAAAATACAACACTCCTTCATTTATGAAGATTTTTTGCCAACACCATGTTTTAAAAATGTTAGTGATGCAGTATATACAGTTTGAGGGGCTCAGGGATGCTACTACATGGTGGATTATTTTGTAGAACAGTATTAGGCGAGCCTTCACAAAATATCAATCAGTTGCATTTCCTTCGATCTCTATATAATTCCTGGACTCTACCAACAAGATTTGTTTTTTAAAATCCCAAACATTTAAATTCAAGTTTATAATAACCTTTTAACCTTGTAATGTTTAATGTTGTATAAAAATTGAATAACGATTATCAACATTTTGACAAATATGGAAATACAAACGTGGCGGATTGGTTGTTCGGAACCTGGACAATCCGGCCCCACTCCAAAACGGCCATGGAGAATCCGGCCTCTGGACAATCCGTCCCCTGGACAATCCGGCCCCATTTAGCATGGTCAATCCGGCCCCACTTTTTATTTCTGTTTTATATAGCAATATCAGTGTTATTTATTATATTATTACATACATAACAATTATTATATTCATGAAATATATGATGCAGTTATTAATCATTAAAATATTCATGAAATAAACATGGTAGCGTTAAACTTGATAATTTGTGTTTAAAGTTATTCGGTCAAATAATTTGATTATTACCAATATATATAACTACGTCTTAATCAACAACAACGTTCGTGGTGGATCATGGTCTTTTAAAGTAAAACATCTACTAGATACCTATGGTTTCTCCGATATATGATATAATCCTGATCATGTAAATGTACCTTCCTTCATAAATAACTTTAGACAGTGTGCTATAGATACTTTCCGTCAAGAATGGTATGCAGATTTAAACAGTAACAGAGTGCTTAATATATTTTATGTTCACTTAAAAACGACTTTTGAATATGAGGCATATTTATCAATCATTGTTTCTTCAAAGCTTAGAGAACTAATTACGCGAATGCGTATATCTGCAAACAATTTACGCATGAATACAGCTCGATTTAGGACGAGAGTGCCACGAAATGAACGATTGTGTCAGATATGTCCCCGAATAGTCCATAATGACATTGAGGATGAACTACATTGTATGCTCAAATGCAAATGTTTTGCAGATCTAAGAACAAAATACAGAAGGAGATACTTCTATGTTCGTCCTAATATGAAAACGTTTTTACAATTATTAAATACGAAAAATAAGTAAGAGTTGAACAGTTTGTGTTTTTATATCAGACAAGCCACTGTCAGACGAGACAATCTATTTCACATTTTAGGAATTTGGTAATCCACTTGTAAACTTGTTTAATTATTCCATAACTTATTTTCTGATTCATACTCCGCTTTTTTCTACTATGAACCATTTGTATTGCTTCAAATTAAATTATATTACATCTGTGTGCGAGTTTTTGTGCGCGAGCGTTTATACGTGTGCGTGAGTGTTTACATGTGTGCGTGTGTGTGCGTGAGAGTGTGTGTGCGTGTTTTAGAGAGAGTGTGTTGAATATGTGACATACTATTTGTAAATTCATTGTTGTATGACTTTGTACTATCATGTATATGTCAAATAAAATGTATTTCTGTTCTGTTCTTATTAAATTGAATTATAAATCATAAGTGTGTTTTGTCCAATTTAATCCCCCAAAACAGGTACTTTCATTAAAAATCATTGATTATTATATGTGTACTATGTAATTCCCGTTACCAGTCATTTTTTTCAATAACAATCGCGCAGTAATTATTATGTGCATTTCCAATTATATAATAACTATTCAGTATATTACTTTTTTAATTAGAAATACCAAAAAATAAATGCTATAATTTATAAAATAAAAGTGGGGCCGGATTGACTATGCTAAATGGGGCCGGATTAACCAAGGACGTTTTGTCTAGGGGCCGGATTGGTAGCGGGGCCGGATTTGCGTGGGGCCGGATTGTCCATAACTCGGTTGTTCCGTTCACGGTTCAGTATAGTTTTATTTTTGTAGGGGCTTTACATACAGCTATTTGCTTTTGTTTCTATATTTGATCTAGCCAAGTTGACAATCCCATCACCCATGCTCATTACTGAGGGCGCCCAGCTATTCAGTTCAATGCCAAAAAGGCAGTAGCGATTTCTCGGGGTACGGTAATATTCTCAGCATATTTAAATTAACTAATTACTATAAATACCAGCCGTGGATCCGTTGTCAGCATACATGTTTGGTTTTAATCAATTAAACTTGTATAATTGTATTATTTTGTCATTACAGACAGCTACCAATATTATATATGACATCGTAAATGTTGGAATATATTGTGCGACATGTTTTCTAACATATAACGCGCGAGAATGTTGTTTACAAGCGTTTGTTGCTGTTGACTTCCGGGGCGGCAACTTCCGGGTGATACTAAAATCCGACCATATTACGGCTAAACCGGCGACGTTCCGGCTATAATTTATATTTTTTATCATTTTCGACGCTTACAAAGGAAGACCAGCACGTTTTTTTAGTAAGGACTTAAAATAAGTCTTTGGTCCTTGTATATTGTAATTATGGTTTTTAATTTGATAAAATGTTATAAAGATTCATATTTTTTTATATATGAACCGCCATGTTTATGTTCGTATGGCGACATTGCTTACGCGAATGAAATTTTGACACTTATAGAAATGAAGAAAACTGTGATGCTGTTTTTAAGATGGACATTGATTGCTAAACAGTGTTATGTTAACAGAAGTAATCACGGTAAATGTGCTGCAGAATCTTGGATAACAATGCGTGGGCAAACCTGGGTCTGCTGCAGAAAATATGCAGCGTGATATAGCAGAGACCTAAGTACACTAAGTCACGACATATTGTAACACAAGGTTCCAAAGTGGATGTGTTGGTAGGGGTTTGGTGGGGGTATAACAACCACCATGAAGGCTCGATCGCATTGCTTCATCTTATTATAAATTGTGTTGTATTTTTTTTATTCCTATCATAAATGCTTTTTTTTTCATAAGTTATTAATCTAACTTATAAATATTTCAACATATTGAGAATCTCATTCTGGACAATGTCAGACAATACTGGGACCTAGTGTGGATTTTGGTAAATGCTCGATATGTGCTAGGTCTGGAGGAAAATCACGTTCTAATCAAGTTCTTAATAGGCTTATACAGAACTATGGAATTATCAAACTTTCTAGAGGGAGGCCAAATACAATAAAACTGCCGGAATTATCAAATATCGCGACTTAACAAGTTTCCAAAATAGGAACATATGCCATGTCCATATTTTGAAAATAGTATTTTACATTTTTAAATAAAAATGTAAAGTGTGCACATTTTTTTCATAATAAAAATGGAGATACAGTTATTTGTGTACTGTGTCTACAATTTTGTTAGTATTGTTGCGAAAATGGCATTCACGTGTTTACATGTTTCGCTTTGGACACAGCTCAATTATTGTTGTACTGCGTCCATATCTTATTATTTAATGTTTGTATAGTGAATGGTCAGTAGGTTAATCATATATAATTGGAAAATATGACCACAGGTCCATGTGTGATGAATTTTTGAGATACATGTAGCAGGTAATGTTTATTGTAATTATCGAATACACATACATACATATAGCATTAGCTTTACTTAGCCAACGTATTCTTCTATAGGTTCTTGGTTTAGCTACTGGTCAATATTAGCAAATCATATCACACAGTACAAGTATTACAACAGCGTTTAGAATTGTATTTCACAGTAACAGGGTTTCTAAATTCATGACAAATTTGGGGTTTATGGGTTTAGCATTATGTACATCTGAGAAAACAATACTAATCTTGACCTGTAGTCGAAATGGAATTAAAACAAAAGCAATATAAAAGATTATTATGTATCTTTTACATGTCTAAGAAGTTCTACAGTAATTTAGAAATCACAAGAAATTAAAGGAGTGTCTTTTACCAACTTACACCAAAAAATTCAAGGGCGGGACTATTGACCCCAGGTCTCATAACATACTAGTCGACATTGAGGGATAAGTTATGGACGTTTGGAATCCAATAAACACACATATTTGTTGTGAACACTGCCTCATCCAACGCAGAATATAATTTAGACCAAGGGCATGTTTATTTTAGAAGCATCTTGACCAACATTACGATTCTCTGGCCTTAAAATAATAGTTGCTTATGTAAGAAGACTGGCAGGACTAGACCCGGGTTTTAGTTCCGGCATTTTTAATTTTTCTTCAAACGTTAGCTAGCTTAATAATATTGTACCTGTTATACTCTGGTATACATACTCCTTTGTGAATTACAATATAATTTCCTTCTAAAGCACAAACTCGCCACATGGAAATGATTTCCCGCGCTATGCTCGCGCACATAAAGCACGCGTTTCAGCGATTCATTGAAGTATATCTGGGAACTCTACGCTTTACTTCCAACCACAGGGGCCAGTGACAATATAATTATATATCCCTATATATAGTACAATAGATACGTTTTTACGAGATACAGAATATATATTGTCACTGGCCCATGTGTCCTCAACAATCAATGTCTGATGATTACTGGGAGGCGCTGTCGGGGACCAGCAATATGAAGTAGCAACCGTTGAAATATGAAACAACAAAACTGTACATATAGGTTAACGAGAAAAAGTAAGTAACTTACCTCTGCATTCCTTCCAAACCAAGAAGAACACCAGTCTCTCACAGCTACCAGAGCAGAAGACACAGCCTGAGACACACGAGCGAACATGATTAAAGTAGATCTTAATTATGCACTGAGATAATAACAAAAATTAAGCAATAATGTCTTTGAAACAACGTAAGTTTAGCCAGTAAATCCGTATATAAGCTTTGTATGATGTTACCAGTTTGGCGTCTTAAAGGTGAGTAGTAAAGTTTCTTTTTGCGAACCAGGGTTATTGAAAGAATGTTCTATGCCCAGCAATTATAGATTAACGCCGTATTGTATGTTTTCAATAAGGTGTTAGTAATCAAACTCCAGCTACAATAGAACATGGTTAAATAGCCTATAGGCAAAGTAATTGCAACTGATTTTGTGAACATTTAATTTGTTGTTGTGAACTTTAAATATATATTTATTATAGAGCGGATCAAGGGTTTTTGTAATTGTAACTTTTGTCCAGCAGATTCGGGAGGTGGCGAGGATCGAACCAACGATATCCGGATTGAAAGGCCAAAGTTTTTACCACTCGACGACCAATTCTAACACGAACTACGACATTATTTCCAGAAACATAAAATAACAGCAATATTTTAAGATATAATTCATCCATAATAGTATGCTGTTAATAAAAAGAACACTGTTACAGAGTTCAGGGGCCATATTCACAAAGCTTCTTAGGTCTGTTATCCATCCATCCATTCATCCGCCCGCCCATTTTTGAATTATGCTATCTTAATACTTTCAGTCGTAATATAAAAGTTGTTGTCATGGTTATTAACAGAATCGAAACAGTGGAGCGTGTGGTCCAGTGGTAGAACATTGAACCCACGACTGGAGGATCGTGGTTTGATCCTCCCCCACGACTCTCTGTGGTGTCCTTGAGCAAGACACCTTTTCCGCATTTGTGTTTTGCACTGGTTCTACCTGGGAAGACCTCGGGTGTGATTTGTTGTAAGAAGTTGTAAGAACTTGTTTCGCAATCGAAGTAAATTAAATAAGTTTAAACCAAAGACTTGAAATATGTAACTAGAAGGTAACGATCAATTAACCTAGCCTTGGATCCTTGAAACCTAACCAGTACTCGAGCGCACCATCTCCACAGGTACTTTGCTATCAGCATTTAGATATTTAGGATAATTCGAGGTATCGTGATGACAATGGTAATGGTATTACCCTGCTGTTTTAAACACTTTTATTGTATGATATTTAGAATATTTATTTTTGTCATTTATTTTTCATTTCATAGCTCTGATATGTTTTATAATATGTGTTAATATGTTCTTTTTTAATATTCTTTTCCTTCATATTTTCTGTTTATAAACATTGTTCGTATATTTATTTCCTTAACCAAAGTCCGGGAGTTAGAGATAAAAAGTTCATGCCAGGCTATTCAATTTTAACACTTGCTCGAAAACTGCTAGGGGAAACTTAAATAATTTTAATAGCATTCCAATGACATTTCCGTTCTAACGTGTAGCCTTAATAGCAATTAAGGACCACTTGCAGACAAAGTAGATTCTGTGACCACCTTTATGAATTGCACGTGGTTGTAGTGAGGTATTCTATCTTGCCTAAGAAGTTCATTGGTTATGAAATCATTGGGATAAAACATTGTTAGAGTGGAATTAATTGGTGGGAGTTCTGATATCCATGGAAGCAAGCCCATGAACTAAAGAATCGCACGCAACCAAGCCACTCTTTAATTGTGTTTTGCTTAAGATGCTCCTGATAAAGCTTGTTTGTGGGATTCATTGGACTAAATTTATATTAATACAGCATATACTGCTCTGTATTCATCACGGTTCTGGATACAGATGCATAGGTTTATCACATACTACCAACACAAGCCATATATCACAGCATGGACAACAACAGCACAAAATTATATGTATCTAACTTGTACTGGTAAATGTCATAGGGTAAAGGATTAAGTATATGCAATTCTAACAATCCATGTTCAAATTATTTCCATATCTTGCAATCGAGGATAAGTTGATTTAGTATAAGATATCATTTACTACCGCCACACAGGGAAATAAGGAGACATTATAACCACCCATTTAAACTTTATGTTATATTTAATTTAATGTGTGATGTAGCCAATGCTGCACACATGGTTATACTTATCTCAGCTACCATTGAATACATTGTCTAAAACCTTACAGCAAACTTGTTGACTGAGTAACTGAAGTGAAGTACCCAGGGAAAGAGATGATGATAATCGTCGCCACCGGTTTTCCGTATGGGCGACGCATCCAGAAGAGTATTAGTAAATTTAGATACAGAAGACCCTTTTGTAGTGTCCCTGGTTCTTTTAAGCCCGGTGTTAAGCACCGATATATGTGACCCCGATTTTTGTTAAAGTCTCATCCGAACGACTGTTTAGTAATTTTAGATTGAGGCATGGGGGATCGAACCTGCAACTCCTGTGTTCGCAGTCCAAGGCGCTAACCACTGGACCACTAATCCGCAGAGAAAGAGAGAAGAAGGAAGATGACTAATACTACAGTATAATGACGTTCATAAACCATGTTCCAATTATTGCACGGGAGATTCTACAGTGACTATCATAAGTTGTGTTCCAGTGGCAAAAGTATACAGTTGATTCGCAAAATTTGTGCTAGTTCCAGTAATCAGACGCTTTGTACAATAGTTTAGATAACATTAGACAGTAACGTTTATAAATAACATTCAAGTTCCTGTATACGGTGAAATACATAAACTATATTCATGTACATCCGACATTGTGTTAAGTTGTTCGGACAATGAGATACAGCGATATTCCTCAGATAGTATGTTCAAACGCGTGGATAATGTTAAACAGTGACATGCCAGCTTGGTGACATTGCAATACACATTCAAGTTTCACGCATCCATGCTCGCACATGCCTGCATTTAAAATAACAATATATCACCAAGCTAAGATCCATGGCGACATTGCACGTATGTGTTGTTGATAACAAATATACGCGATTCAAAACTGAAAATAACAATATTGTATGTGCTGAATGCCAAAAAAAAACCCAACACATTATCATACCGTATTATAAATTATGTATGTGTTGTTATATAAAATAATTGCTATGTATACAATATGTTCTATTTTTTAATTTTGATATATAAAAAATATTCATATTAACAATATGATAAGATGTGTTTATTTTCAATACAAGTAAACCCCACGTCCGAACAGCCCACATATCTAAGCGAGGCCTTCAGGAAGTCGTTTATATCCATGTATGCGTCAGTATGAAATATAAGCTTTAATTATTGATGCATTCATTTTATATAAACTTCACTCTTACAATCATGTTTTGGCTATCCGTCCAATAATACAAACAGTGTAACAAATTCCAAAGCTGCGTTCAGTTCGGATAAGCGGATTAACTAACTTATTTTCCTGGACACTGGCTCAATCTCAAATTAGCACACAACTCGCAACACTTTTAGGGAACCAGGTATCAAACGTGTTTGCTGTTTAACGGTGCTGAACGCAACCCAATTATTTTAAATTATTCTGGAAATTTGAAAAAAAAAATCAATAAGTTTGCTAACATTGTAATATACATTCAAGTATGAAGCACCACCAAACAAACAAAAATCAGATGTCATATCGAGATGTAGCAATAAGCATTCACCCTAGTAAAATGTTATAGGTGTAAAGTAAGTAAGTGAGGTGAGGTGAGGTGAGGTGAGGTGAGGTGAGGTGAGGTGAGGTGAGGTGAGGTGAGGTGAGGTGAGGTGAGGTGAGGTGAGGTGAGGTGAGGTGAGGTGAGGTGAGGTGAGGTGAGGTGAGGTGAGGTGAGGTGAGGTGAGGTGAGGTGAGGTGAGGTGAAGTGAAGTGAAGTGAAGTGAAGTGAAGTAAAGTAAAGTAAATGAAAAATAGTAGTGCGCCCAGCCCAGTGGACCTATAAGTCACTGCTAATAAATAGAGGTAATATGCAAATTCAAATAATGATTAATAAACAATGTCCCAGAACATAAATAGAATAATTATGATAAACTTTCAAAAGCACAAATGTAGTTGTGGTGATTAAATAGTAGTGTCAATAATGGTTTCTTTCAAAGTTTTAGATGCCTTTGTTTTAAAACAGGTTTATGGGGAATTTTATAAAAAAATGTAAAAAATGAAAATAACATAGATCTATCTATAGGCATTTTTAAAGACATCTTTTTTAGACTTTCTTAAAAATGTAAACGTAAAGATAGTAGATATGTAGGCCTACATTCATGGCCAGTAATACTTTATTGGATTGGAAATTGAGTGGGGACAATACCATTTTATAAAGAGTAGGTTTTGGGCAGCCAAATTGTTTTTCTTTCCGGCCTAGTTGCAAATCCAATTATAATATCAACCACTGACTTTTTTTTTAATCGCGTGCAACACAGATTTTTTTTTTATTACTGTTTCTTTTTATTTCAATTTTCAACACATACCATGATTCAAAAATTGTATAAACAGCATGTATGGTATAGTTTGCAACAGTTGCTAACATTTTGTACGGTTTCATCTGAACAGCCCTACAATAACACCCCTTTTGTTTTCGGTTATCTTCGATACAATTCCGAACCGTTACTTATATATGTATACGTACAACAGCGTCCCCATAGGTTCATATTCTTTTTTTGCGGTTATGTTGTACTAGGGAATGGTATTACAATATTTTTAGTTTTAAAATGCAACACGGCGTTTTAATATGCTCAAATTTGTTTCGTACCTAGCCCGAAAAACAGGGATGCATCGGCTTCCTGGGCCTCAGAGTAGCCACGGGCCTGCTTTGTAATAGGCCCTTATATATTTTTAAATACTAACAGTCTTTGTCGGTATTACGATGCATGCCTAGGTCCCCAGGAGGGGTTTGCCCCGATATGGCAATATGAAGATATGGTTGATAAAATGAAAGCAACACTTGTAAGTCATGTGACACAATATGAAAAAAACACAAGCAAGCGTCGCAGGTGATCAAGACCCCAAAGCACATGACAAATGGAACTGAAGTATTGAATCTTCGATTTATTCATAAACGAGAGCCTGGCAGTAAGTATAAAAAACATAAAATGAGCTTGCTATTACAGATTGTTTAACACATTTTATTTTAGACAGAAAATAGCTCTGTAAAAACACGAGTCACGATAAAATGTAATTTGAGAACTTTTGTCATGTGTATTCGCGATAAAATTCCAGCATCATCAATTTAACATTTCGCGCCAATCTGTTTGTTACAACGATAAGAATACAATAGCAGATGTGAAATTTTAAAACAATGATAACCCAATAAACTGAGCTGGCAAGAAGAATGATAAAAATAAAACTGAATTATGATATTACAGTGACTGATTGTTGTATTGACTATGAAAGTCTATGACCTGTTGAAAATAAAATCTGAAACAAACTTCTGATTTTCAGGTTCATTTTGACCACTGACCTTGGGTTGAAACAGAATGCTGCTTCCTATCTGGATATCTCTTCAAGGTTAATTTGATTAGTTTACTTTGAGTGTGAAACAAGTTATTACAACTTATACAAATCATGTTTGAAGTCTTCCTGGGTAGAACCAGTATTGAAGAGTAGATATTGTCATGACATTTGACTGAAATATTTGTCGAACAAACCTTTACCATTTCTAAATATAAAAATATGCCTTTTGAATTCATTGCACAACTGTTTTTTCGAATTCATGCACCAAAATAAGATGGCGGTCACACATGCATAAATCAGTTTCGGACGACTCGAAAACAGGAAAAACTGTCAAAATATTTTAGCCATTGTACCTTAATAAAAATAATTATAGAAAAAGAAATACTTTGAAAATGTCCTAGTATTGTCTCCTATAGTTTATCTATCTGACTGCATATTCATTTTATTGTATATGCAACATTACATAAGTGTCAAAATACATGACCATATATGGATAAATTGTTGTTTTTGCTACAAATAATGCTCTGTTTTGTTGCAAAACTATATATTTGACTTTTTTTTATATCTGTAACAAACAAATATTAATGTTTGAAGGTGCCCAGCAATAATTTGCATATCACTGACACTAACCATGCCCCCTTTTTCAATACATGAAGGAATAACATACTTGTGTACATGCATTAGATTCATTATCAACTATGAATATATCCCTTACCAATTGAGGTATCTATTAGGCATATATTAAATTCCAATACTATTTTGTTTATTTTATCAATATAAATAGCAAATGAAAGTAAAGTGTGCATGAAAGTCACTTTAAAGCAAGAAAATGAAACAATTAATGAAAATGACATTGCAAAAAGACGGTTTGCTAATGGCATCTCTTTACGACAAATTAGTTTGAAATAAATATATCAAAGAATATCGCGATAAGAAATACTTGTCGCGAGATGACTTGTTACTTTACAGATTTTCCAAAACTGGCATAAAAAAATGGGCCGTTAAAATAGAGTTGTTGCAATTATTATGTGAAAATTAGAAATTGTCATATTGGAGAATGCTATACTGTTGAATGTGGAGAAAAATATTGTACACATTCAATAACAGACAGTGAAAAAACATCATCTTCAATGAGAAAAATCTATATTCTATAGCAAGCATCATATTTTTTTATTTGAAAAAAAAGTAAGAAGAACAACTGAAAGAAATCAGATGATGGTACAAACATTTCAAGCACAGGTTAACTCAACGCTGAGAAATTATTATGCGAATCTGTTTCAAAGATGTCCCATTTTACCATTTACCTAAATGTCCAAGAGAAGGTAGATACTGTATATGTTACAGGGAATATGTATAATCAGGGAATATGTATAATCCCTGAAAATTTCAGGGATTATGTATAATCCCTGATTCACTCAGGGAATATACATAATCCCTGAAAAAAGCAGGGATTATACATATTCCCTGATTTGATGTCCAGATTTTTAGACATATTCCCTGAAATTAATTCTGTCTTTATTTTCTGGATTTACAAATCATTTTAAAGAAATATCTGCAGTTAATTAAAGAGAGTGCATAAAGTAATTTCTGCAGTAAACCAAACACAATTTCTCATATAAAACAGTTTATTTCTGAAAGGACATCACATTTACATATTCTGTCTTTGTTTTCTGGCTGATAAATTAGCAACATGCACCGGCAATCATACTAATCTATCCAATTGATTAAACGTAATTAAGTCTTTAGCTCATAGTTGTTTGCACGGGTTTTATGTTTGATGTTCTTAATCTAGAAATAAGCGTTTCAAGTTTTTAACACCCCGTGCAAGGTGAACAGATTATGTTGTCAATTATGTATAATTAAGTAATCATTTTCTTTTAATCTTATAAAGAACAGGACTTAAGTGCCTACATTATTCTTATTTGTTTGAACTTGTTTTCATCAACTGTAAAGCAAACAGTCATTTGGTTAAAAATTGCTTCAGCTGAAACTGACCAATAACTACAATTATCTGAAATGCATGTGTGAAATAAGTTAACTTTGTTTTAATCTGAAGCTATCTAATATGTTACATGTAAATGTGATGTCCTTTCAGAAATAAAATCTTTTTACTGCAGAAATTACTTTAAAATGATTTGTAAATCCAGAAAATAAAGACAGAATCAATTTCAGGGAATATGTCTAAAAATCTGGACATCAAATCAGGGAATATGTATAATCCCTGCTTTTTTCAGGGATTATGTATATTCCCTGAGTGAATCAGGGATTATACATAATCCCTGAAATTTTCAGGGATTATACATATTCCCTGATTATACATATTCCCTGTAACATATATAAGCCAGACCCAGCCGCATAAATATCAACAATGAGGAGAAAAAAATGACAGTAAAGCAAAAATGGCAGTCATACGCCATACCATTAAAATGAAACGCGACAGTTTGGCGGTCGGTATATTGAAAACTAGATACAGAGCTGTTGATAACAAATATCAATGACAAAATAATGAAACAGGAAATTTCTCCATAATTCATGATCAATATAGTATTAGTTGATAAACAGCGACATAAAAACAAAATTGCTCATACGAGACCAACCGTATTGTCAAAAAGCATGCGCTAAAGAGTGGAAACAGTATCGCGACAAATGTTATCATTTTTATGTGGGTGGGTATGAATTATATATTATATATAAATAATGAGTTTCTAACACAAAAAAAATGGTTTAACTTACATGAGTCATGAAATCTGGATGCAGTGAATGCTCTAGAAATGCTTTTGTTGTGATATATTAGCATCACTGTCTCTTTGTGTGACTGTCAAGTGTTTTTAAGTTTTTAACTTCTATTCATTTTAGCCAGGATTTTGAGACAGATGGCTGAAATCAAGTCTTATCACATGATGCAGCAAAGCATATTTGCATACATGATCATTTCTTTGTCAGTTAAATAGATGATCTCACTTTGTGGAATTTCATTGAATTGAAAAAATCCTGATTCCAACATTTCCATTACAAATGTTCAGCTGCTCAGTCTCATTGCCCTATTTGCTTCACTGTTTTAGCTTCAAGTTTGGTTTTGCCAGTGTGACAACTTCTCTATTTCACTCAAAGTCATCCATTTTCACAAAAATACATTTATTTTTCCATTTAGAGGTTTCAGATACAGTATTTCCCATAGAAAGTGACTTATTTTGAAAAAGAAAGTAAATCTGAATCACAAAGATGCAGTTTCCTCCCAACGTCTACCGAAAATGATCTGGTTCTTGAACGTCTCACACAACAATTAATTTTGTACTGTTCTACATATAGAGACATGCACTTCTGGAACACTGGATACATTACCAATGGTTCTAAAAGTGCCTTATTCCCATAGATAGTCCTCTGTTGGTCCAAATATGCAGAAAAAATGACCAGGTTGCTTTTTCACAATTTCGATGGTTTGATGGCACCCCTTCATTTTTGACAATTCTGCCCATTTGTTGCAGTGTATCAATACACATCTTTAAACTATTATAGCATCATCAAACAGTTCCCAGGGTCACCCAAACTTTGCAAAAATCATGAAAATGTTCCCATATGCACAAAGAAATATGACATTTTATGCTTTTTTAACACAAAAATTACCCAACCGCTTTACACAGCTCTAATTTCTTAGGCGTAATAATCTTGCTACCATCATGTAAGGGAGGTAATTGTTCAGTGAGACCTATTAAACATATGCGGAAAAAGTATCTTGCTCAAGGACACTACACATAGCCGTGGGGGACGATCGAACCCATGACCCTTCAAATTTATGTAAATTATGTTTTCTATTAAATCTGCTTTATTAGATTGGTCCAAATTTATATATACATGTACAATAAACATTAAGACAATAAACAAAAGAAATATTAAATAATTCATGGACTTAAATTGTAATAATTCTATGAATTTAAAGTAGTGAATATTTTCCTTTAATTTCTATCTAAGCAGTGTAAGCATAGCAATGTATTTTTTTCTGTCGACTAGAAAATATTATGATGCACATTTTATTGATAAACTCATACATTTAATGTCATCCTCAGTATTTTGATACATTTGATGACATAACAAAACATATATTAAATCATAAATAATGTATTGTATGATATATATGTTCTGGTAACTGATGTGTGAATATAAGTTGTATATACAATGGAGAAATCCATGTTTTGTAACGAGAAACTGTAACAGTTTAAGTTAAATACTCTTCTTCATTTTTTATCATTTCTTTTTTTACACCAGGCATTGTTCCATGCATCTGAACCCTACCCCCTGGCAGATAGAGATTACGCCATGTATGAATTAGGGGAAGGATGTGAAGTGACAAACTTAATACCAGGTGTCGGTAGATTGTCAAAGAAATACTGGGCAGATGGTAGGCAGCTTGTCGCAGATCTTAGTCTGCCAGGTGATTGAGGAACTGGCCACCTGGCAACACAATTTGTTTATAAGGGCAGTTTTGTGTTTGATCCTATTTTAAATGTTCATTTAAGAATGGTGACTGTATTTAACCAGTGTAAGAGTAACACATGTGTGTTTTAAATCATTTCTTGGTATTTCAAACATATAATAAACATAGAATAATAATGTTGGTGTTGCCAGATCACTTTCCCCATATTTCTCCATCTTGAGTACCCAACTTGGAAGGAGGGGTCGGAGTGGTTGTAGAGGATACAGGATCTTGACACTGGCACCAGAGGTTGCAGGTTTGATCCCCCAATCTCAGCCTAATGATCTGTCATCAACAAAACCTAGTACTGGTTTTATTCAGGAAACAAATTCTGAATTGAACTAAAACAAAATCAGTCAATTGGAACTGGTGAGAATGTATGCTCAACGGATTGATTGAAATGCATCTCTGTAAACTGTTTAAGTTATTTTTTCTAGATTATAATACATAGCTGACCTTGTCACACCCATGCAACAACACAACACAATACAGTTTTGCTCAGATCTGTTTTAATAATGATTCATTAACGATACAGCCTTTAGTTTATACTAATTTATTTTCCTGGCTAGAATCAGTACTGAGTGTTATTTTTGAGAGGTAATGGGTTGTGATTGGGATCGAACCTGCAACCTCTGGAGAGAACAACCAACACACTACCCTGTACATTACTGTCACAACTTTTACACACAGTCTTTAATGGTAGAATGCTAATCCACCATATGTCTCTAACTCCTGTACAGGTCGATGGATGCATCTTGAAGTGTACTTGCCGACATTGGATTATTCCCTGAGGCCCTCATGGTGTTACAGAGACTGTTACACGGTGAGTGTATACCACACATGGGAGACAGTAGCTTCAGACAGGTGGAGTACGTCCAACAGTATACCCACCAAGTTCGATACAAGCAAGCCAATCACAGAACCCACTAATCTTAAGGTCAGTAAACTAAATATTGGTGTGTTATGAATTTTTTTTTTTTTTTAAATTGAAGATATCATTATTTGGAAAAAAAAACTCTCAATAAAATATCTTAACATTCAATGTAACTTCCTCAAAATATTTTTAAAATTGACATGCAATAAAGAAAGTTGGTTGTTAAAATGTGTTAAAATTTGTAACAATGTGTTATACCTATTGACCGCAATGTTACAGTTGGAATCTCAAATCTTAAATTAATTTTTGAATTGGTAATATCCTACACTGACTTTTTAGAAAATTTTCCACCTCACACATGAGGCATTGTGTGTTTTATTCATTCTCACTCTGTGGATGAGAGGTTTCTGTTAATTTGCTGTCGTCTTTAGAAGAGAATTTTCTAAGGACTATGAAATTCTGTCTGCTGTCTAAATTACAACGTGACATGGAAGTGTTGCGCCATGTGTCTACTAGATGAAACTTTGTTGAGGCAGGTCTGTGAAGATGAGTATGAAGCTGAAAAGTTGAAGTGCATAATGAAAGATTCCTAACTCTATCTTGAGTAATGACATAATTATCTCCCTTTTTCTGCTTTATTTTCCCCCCATTATTTTTGCTTGTCAGGAGCATATTTTCAAAGATATGGAAGGGACTATTTTACAAAGCGACTTGGATAGAGGGCAGTGTGTGGAAGTTAGTGTAGAGAGAATTGATTGAGTATTTAGCATCATTAAATGCCATCAACGGCTAACAGATGATCAGTTAACCTAACCACTGTTTCCTAAAAGTTAAACCAGTACTCGAACGCACCACATCTCTGCAAGTAACTAATAACTTTCCCACTTGAATCAGAGGTGAGAGACAAATAATAATGATTGTTTATCAGTCATCACAGAGACTTGAATACTTTTTGTTGTCTTTAATAAACTCAATAAACAATGAGCACAGAAATAAGATTCTTTTTACAACAAAACTCAGGGAAACGATTTACCAGGTCACCTCTATAAGGAGAGAAAAATCATTTTTTTGCCAACTCATTTAATAAATTCAATAATAAAAGTGTACCATAGAAGATTCTCTAATTATTAATGATTTTTGCACAAACTCTTTGTAATTGGTTCATGATATTATTATGAAAATACAAAATGAAAATATAAGCAGCACAACCTTGGTCCCACAGTAGAGTATCTGCCTTGTACAAGGTTGTAGACTCTATCCCCGTCCAGATCATTACAAGAAGCACTTAAAAATGGTAGAAGCTAGAAGATTCCTTGCTAGGCACCCAGGATTTACAGGATAGTTCTAGGTCTGGAAAGCCCTATCAACTCGATGTGTTTATGACATAATATTTGAGTGTATTTGGTTGATATTAGCAAAAGCAGATTCCTTGCAAAATTATTGTTTCAATAAGAGTGAAAATATTCATAAAATAGCTACCAGTTGAAGTTGAAATATCGTCATCATAACATAGGCATAATTTGCAACATTTCGGTATTCTTATTTTCTTTATTACTCATATGGTTAAATATATATGTATGTAGTTTTGATACATCACAACTTACACATATGCACACCTTTAGATGACATACTTTACAAAACTCAGATGAAGAATATGAGGAGGGTAAGTTGTAAGATATGTTCAGTATGCGTGTACTTAACCATGAGTACTAATGTACCTAAAATCATATACTCTTGTGGATTTAAAACAACAATCTTCACAAGAACATCTTCACTAAATTCCATACTGTAAAACTGTACTTGAGGAGAGGCCACAAAAGGGTAAAAATTGGGAATTACAAAAATCGTTTTCTTAAGAACATATATGTCAGATTTGTTCATATTTGGCATAAATTATCCTATGTGAAGGGATTTGATTGCAGATAAGAATTTAGTGGCTAAAATTTATAGGGGCCCTGTAAGGGGACTTAGAATTTTACGTAGGGATACTATGGGAAAACAGAAAATTCTCTTTTTTTCGTCTGTTAGCAGCACTTTCTCTGAAACCACTAGGCCAATTAAACTGAAACTTCACATGGATGTTTCTATTGCATAGGAGACTGTACAGAGATTTATTTTTTTTTTCGATCTGAAATTCAAGATGGCCGCCAGTACTAAAAATAGTCTAAAACTTGAAAAATCTTCTTCTCATTAACAACTCAACAGATTTTCAAAATTTTATGTAGTAATGATAACCAACTATAGTTTTGTTAGATTTGTTCAAATGGTGTTCCTAGTGTTAAAAATGACCCCGCCCTGAGGGTTCAATTAGGGGACACATGTCATAATAAATATTAATTTATTTTTTTTAAAATGGAAATGATTTTGCCTTTATCTTCACAGAAGCATTGTTTGGTGAAGGAGATTCATATTTGAAAAAATAAATAGGTTCCACTGTCTAAAGGGGTCAGGAGGGGCCCCAAAAGGGTAAAAATTCAGAATTACTAAAATCGTTTTCTTGAGAACCGGTATGTCAGATTTGTTCATATTTGGCATAAATTATCCCTGTGTGTAGGGGTTTGATTGCAGATAAGAATTTAGTGGCTAAAACTTATTGGGGCCCTGTATGGGGACTTGGAATTTTACATAGGGATACTATGGGAAAATAGAAAATTCTCTTTTTTTCATCTGTTTAGGCAAAATTATTATTCAATTTGAGTTCCGAAGTATCATCTAGTCATAGGAAATAAGATTTGGCTCAATAAGGAGAATAGACTTTCCATAAGGGGCTAAGGTGGGTCAAGAAAGGGTTAAAATAGAAAAATTTCAAAAATTTTCTTCTCAACAACTGGTCAGTCAAATATCTTCATATTTGATATGGATTATCCCAATGAGTATGGGTTTAAATTTTGTACAAATCAAGGGCAATTGGATGTATAGAGGCCCTGAAAGGGGTCTTTGAGTTTTACATAGGAATATTATGGGAAAATACCTATAAACGTTGACAGGTCAAGGAACAAAAAATGTATTGCATATAAATTCTGTATATTTATAATTCATCATACTGTTGAATCAAAAAACAAACATTTAATTCATTTCAAAGCAAAAAAATAAGATAAAAATCAGTTCACTATTCCATCACATGAATAAACTTAGTCAATAATGAAATAATTTCAATAACCAAAATGTATGCTTTCTTTTTCCTTGCAGTGTATATATATGAATGTATGTTACAACTTGACTGATATATATATTTGTACGGTTTGTTGAGGGATGGCCCACCCCGACCCTCACAGACCTATTACGGGGTGATTAAATGGATCACTTTTCAGTGATTGAAATTAAAAAAAAAAAATATTATGGGAAAATGGAAAATTCTCATTTTTTTGTCCATTTGGGTAAATATGTTGTTCAATTTGAGATCTAAAGCATTGTCAAGTAACAATAAATTTGATTTTGTTCAATAAAGACTCAGGATTGAATTTCCATAAGGGGCCAGAGGGTGGATGGGACAATAAGGTTAAAATTGGGAATTTTCACAAATTTCCTCTCAATAACCTTTCAGTCAAACTAGTTCACATTTGATATAAATTATCTTTTCATCAGCAAGGATTGAAGATTCTGCATATCAAGAGACTGGGATATATTGGGGCCCTGTTATGTGACTTTTAGTTAGGAATACTATAGGGAAAACTGAATTTTTTCATTTTGCATACAGGTGTACAAAATAAAATTCTTTTCAAAATCAAGAATCATTTTAGAGTGGGTGATTGAAGTTCTGACAAATTAAGGGGCTGGGTTGTATAACGGTTCTGTACAGGGGAGTATGGAGAATATTTTTATGCCCCACCCCCCTTTTTGGGGTGGCATAAAGTAATCCTTCCATCCAGTATTTTGTAACTTTGTCATGCATAGATGGATTTTGTTAATACTTGCTACAAATGATCAACATAACATGACGGCGTATTTTAACTGGCATAGAAAACTCAGAGCTGAAATGAACTGCTCTTGAGTCAACATTGTAACCACTACTCTACTGTTTATTTTATACACAAAACAACAACACTAAATTCTTTGTATAGTTGTACATGTAGATAACTACATTTTATTATCATATTTATTTCAATATCTGATTATAACAGAGTGTTTTTTATCTACCAGGGAGACACCCTTTGACACGGCACTGATCAATCTTACTGCAAGGCCCTGGATATAGCTGTTAAGATTGTCACAGTGTACAATGTCTCACCAATTAAAGGCAGAACAGTAATATTGTGTGATGTAGGACCAAACAGGAAAACACCATGTACTGCTGCACGAGGGCTGGAAAAACCCAGAACAGTAAGTCATACAGCTACAGCTGTTATTATCCGTAAAATTTCAAACTAGTGTTAAACTAACCAATTTATCACTGTGCCAGTTATTAGACCACTGAATAACTAAATGTAGCTTCCCTCTTTTCTCTTATCTTGTCACAACTTGGCCAATTAAACACGTTCATATGAGATATGATACGTGACACCATGTTTACAAAAGCTGAAGCTTTATCATGGGAAAGTATTCTCAAACTGTGCCTTTTAGATGGATCTGTCATCAATGATATTTAAATGACTGCTATACATGTCAATTCGGAGTAATCGTGCCGATTAACATTTTGCAGAAAGACACTAAACTTGAAACTTTGATTTTCTCCATTGTTCGCTATATGAATATGTGCGGGAGGGGTATTACGCAAATTCTGACCATCACCCATGAGTACTGGCCAATAAATTGTCAGGCTTGACTGGCGATGTTACTATTAAAGCTACACTATCTACACAAAAGACATACGGCGCATGCTAATGGTGAATAGCATATAAATTGAAAGTGGTAAAACTAACAATATTTGTGCATGCATCGTGTTAATAAATTGAAGTTAAAACCTTGCTATTAAATGCTAAACATTGACAATGAGTCCAAAAACATTGCTGTCATTACTGACAATGCCTGTACTTTACAACCAGGAGGAGAATGTAGTCGAATCCTTTAACAACAGTCCATATCAAGCGAAAACTCATAACAATTCCCATACAACAATACCCAACCACAATCACAGTGAGAACATATCTGAATATTCACTTAAATTAGACAATGATGGGAATTTACAGTGTGCTTAGCTACCACCATCTACTAATGACTTAGTGAAGTCAGCTTCGCAGAACATCATTCAACTTGATCAACATGTCGTCCTGAAAATGGTTAAGCTAGAAGACATAGTTATAGATCACATTGATACACCAATACAGGTGATTGACTCTATACATGCTAGGCATGGTAGATGGATGACTACAATATGTTTTAGCAATAGAATAATTTCCAAAATTTATGATGCTAAATAGATTATATATAAAAAAGTTATACGACTCATAGAATACACGTATTGTTGATTTGAATAACTAAGTGAGATAATGGTGCTCTAATAAATGTATTTAATATGTAAACTATGATAAAACGGACATAAAGATTAGTGTTAACAAACAGAAGCAATTCACTGGTATAACCTGAGTAACCGATATATAAAGCATAAAATGTTTATGTGATAATTTTGATAAGATGCATATTATTTACATCTTAATGTATGTATATAGTACTCGTTTACTAACGCACAGAAAAAATGAGTGTATATCGAAATGTTGAATCATATTTATATTTCAATGTTGATTAATTTTGTTTACAGTTTAATATATATGTATTTGTACAATCTTCATAAAATTGGAGGAAATAAAGTTGATAATAATAATAATATAAGCTATCAAATTAACACTTGCTTCATATATCTAATTTATCATCTTATATCTGATTAACCAGCTCTCTAATCATTCAACTGTTATCTGATTTACCAGCTCTCTAATCATTCAACTGTTATCTGATTTACCAGCTCTCTAATCATTCAACTGATATCTGATTCACCAACTATCTAATTATTCAACTGATATCATTTTCATTAGCTATCTAATAATTGATTCACTAGCTATCTAATTATACAATTGATATCTGATCCACAAGTTCTATAATTATTCAAGTGATATCTGATTCAACTGTTATCAAATTATTCAACTGATATCATTTCCAGCTATCTTATTTATCATCTGATAATTATTTCACTAGCTATCTAATTATACAATTGATATCTGATTTACTAGCTATCTAATTATTCAACTAATATCTGATTCACCAGCTATCTAATTATTCAACTGATATCTGATTCACCAGCTAACTAATTTATCATCTTATATCTGATTCACCAGTTCTATAATTATTCAACTGATATCTGATTCACCATCTATCTAATTATTCAACTGATATCATTTTCACCAGCTATATGATTTATCATCTTATAATTGATTCACTAGCTATCTAATTATACAACTGATATCTGATTCACCAGTTATCTTATTATTAAACTGATATCATTTTCACCAGCTATCTAATTTAACATCTGATAAAATTGATTCACTAGCTATCTAATTATACAACTGATATCTGATTGACTAGCTATTTAAATATTCAACTAATATCTGATTAACCAGCTATCTAATTATTCAAATGACATCTGATTTACCAGCTATCTAATTATTCAGCTGATGTCATTTTCACCAGCTATCTAATTTATATTCTTATAATTGATTCACTAGCTATCTAATTATACAATTGATATCTGATTGATTAGCTATCTAAATATTCAACTAATATCTGATTAACCAGTATCTTATTATTCAACTGATATTTGATTCACCGGTGATCTAATTATTCAACTGATATCTGATTCACCAGCTATCTAATTATTCAACTAATCTATGATTTACTGGCTATTTGATTTATAATCTGATATGAAATTTACCAGCAGTCAAATTTTCATCAACATTCTTAACAAAATTGTTCCAATCTAGTTTAAACAATAGAATGTACACAATTGTCTACCAATTCTATTTAAAGATGCAGGAAGTGACTGTGTTGCTGGGATTGATGTGTAAGCACCCATATGAGGAGTGTGTACTCGTGATATCTGACAGATATGTTGAGAAGTACTGCACCGTAGAGCTTGACAAGGCACCATCTTCGAGAACATGTCCACTGTGCTCAGCAATGAGCTGATAGATGTACGTACTTAAATACATTCAGCCTTTGTTAGTTTAGTTTAAACTTGATTGCGAAGAAAAAAAGTAGACCACAGTGTGGTCTAGTGGTAGAGTGTCTGCCTTGCATGTGGAAGGTTGTGGGTTCGATCCCCAACCAGGTCATACCAAATACTATAAAAATGTTACTAGAAGCTTCCTCGCTTGAGGCTCAGCATTTAGAGGATAGTTCTAGGTCTGGTCGGTCCGGTGTCAGTATAATGTGACTGGGTGGGGTATCATACCACGTGTCTGCGGCATGATACTCCAGTTTGACAGTGCTCAGAATACTGTCTCAGGTAGACACCATCGCAATATCACTGAAAAATTGTTGAAAGCGACGCTAAACACCTTTCAACAACAACAACAATATCGGTTGTGAAGAAAGCTCAATGCTTATATGAACTGCTTTAAAGTCTGCCTCCTGGGTAGCACCGAGTTGTTTTTTGAGAGGCATCAGGTTGAGCTGGAGATTGAACCTGCAACCTCTGGCGTGAGTAGCCAACTCTCTATTCCCTACACTACTGCCAAGAATATGAACCATTGCTATCTTAGATAGATTAGACAAGTTGTTTAAACTGTTACATGTACAAACAATTCTCCTCTAATTCATAAGAATAGCTTTTTAACTACAGTACAATAACAGTGGGGTGGTAGTGTAATAGACAGAGTGTTGGCCGCTCACACCAGAGATTGTGGGTTTGGTCCCCAGCTCAGTTTAATGTCTCTCAAAAACAACATTGAATATGGGTTCTAACAAGGAAATGGCCTTGTGAACAGTTCATATAAGATCAGAGCAATTGAGCTAAAATAAATTAATTTAAAATAACTAGGTACAATATAGTTTTACAATATAACTCATATGCCATACTGTAGTTTACCCATTTCGTTATGAATTATTGCCACTGAAGAAATGTTATGTGTTCCAACAGTCAAAAAAGATTTAAATGTGTTCAAGATAACGGAAAAGTCATTAAAAATTGAAACTGAATCTCAAAACATACAGTTAATGTCAATGTAGAAATTGGAAAGTATTTACGTCATTTTATTCTTGTACCAGTAACCATAGAAATATTTTACATCAATAAGAACAAAAATAATAATATTGCTCATGAGTTGATCAGCAAAATATTATAATTTAGTTGGGTTAAATCACAGGGCTTATCACAGCTTCTCTATTTTTTCATCACCATTTCATACAGGTTCCTGGTTTGTTTGGGTTTGAAGCTGGACTGCCTATACTTGTTCTGTTGAAACATCTGAGAGACAGAATCCATGTTTGTCACTTTTTCAGTTTGTACATGTATGTCTGTAAAGGCAAAATGAAAACTGATTGTGTTCAACTATTTTGATACTTTATTTATTGTCCCCCGATTTGTAAAAAGCGGGAGACACTAAATTTGGTCTATCTGTCTGTCTGTCTTTCTGTCCTACTGTCCATTACACTTTTGGTTTCCATGCAATAACTTAAGAATTCTTGAATCAAATCTTTTAAAATTTTAATACAATGTTTATAATGACAACACTCAGACTAGTTCGATTTTCAGGGTTGCCGCTTTCGACGTTGAAGAGTTATGCGCCTTTAATTTATGAAAAGTCGTCACACTTTGGTTTCTATTTATTATTGTACAATAAGAATGCCGTAATCAAATCTCTTGAAAATATTATACAATGTTTATAATGACAAAACACAGGCTAAGTTTGATTGTTGTGACTTTTTACATTGTAGAGTTGTTTCTGTTCATCTGTCACACTTTTTGGGGTTTCTGTGCAATAACTTAAGAATGCCTAAATTAAATCTTTTGAAATTTTGATACAATGTTAATAATGATAAAACTAAGGCTAAGTTCGATTTTAGCGGTTGTGGCATTTTTTTTACATTTATTTTGGAACAATTTCTTACAAATTATACAAATGAAGCTTGATGTATTCCTAGGTAGAAGCAGTACTGTGAAGCATATGCATGTATAGTACCTTGTTGAAGGACACCATGTATGGTTGTTGTGGGAGATCAAATCTATGACATTCCATCCCGCTTGTTTTAAACATTTATTTTACATCGATTGAGAAACAAGTTTTTGCAACTTTAATACAGAAATTACTCTCGAAGCTTTCCTGGGTAGAACCTATACTAAAATATGCAGATAAAGTATCTTGCTCAATGGCATCATACATTGTGTTAGTGTTAGGATCAAACCTGTGACCAGATCCTTGGTAGTTTACTCTCACTGAACCACACTTAACCTGCATACCAACAGCTGATGGGTGCTTCACTGCAACCTTTTCTATACAGTGTAATAGTGATACTATTTTGTGTAAATATGTCCTAGTTATCAGCATATCCATAAAAGCTTTATTAAATCATATTATTATAAACAGCCAAGTATGTTAAAATTCATTAAGTTAATGCAAAGTAAGAAATAGTCAGTTTCGTTAGATTTGTGTAAGTTTATTCATCAAGCAATTCCTTTTATAGTCAAATTACATAATGTACACATCTATGTTTTTTGTGTTGATCTACTACTGTATATATTTGACAAAGTCTTTGAATATTTAATTTATATTTGTCCAACCTCAGAAACTATTTAAAAAAAAAGTATGAATTTAAATAACGTAATATTTCTAATTTAATAAACTCTAATATTAGATTGATCAATTATCTACGTGTCATGTGTTACGTGTATTATTTGAATGTGTATGTAATGAGAAACATTATATGTTTAAATTACTGAATAAAGAATCTTGAATCTTGATAATAATGGATAATTAGGAGATAGCAAGTTAAATATTGGTAATAATAAATATATATATCTCACTGAAGCATTGATTAAAACTACCCATAAAAAGTTAAAGTGATATGACAGTAACAGTTGAAAGCTTGTGGAGGAATGATTGTATTTTTACTTGTGGTTGTATATTTATGACTGATGTCAGATTGGAATTGTATTGTTTTTGTCTCGCAACGAAGGAGAGACGAGATTAAGGTGTTGCTTTTCCATTGATGGCGGCGGCGACAAACATTTATATTTAGCTCCAACAAGTACAAGTGCTAGGACACTCATACTTGGATCATAGTTACAACTAACACCCTGCCTCACATTATATACTGCAGATGCTGAGTGTGACCTACATTTCATGGTCCATTAACATTGTTTGATGCAGAATTTTGCATTTACCTCCAACGTTAAGTTTTCATTTTTACACTATTTCTCAATAAGTACTAGTGCTAGAACACTCATACTTGGATCATAGTTACAACTAACACCCTGCATCACATTATATACTGCAGATGCTGAGTGTGACCTACATTTCATGGTCCATTGACATTGTTTGATGCTGAATTTTGCATTTACCTCCAATGTTAAGTTTTCATTTTTACACTATTTCTCAATAAGTACTAGTGCTAGAACACTTATACTTGGATCATAGTTACAACTAATACCCTGCATCACATTTTATTCTGCAGATGCTGAGTACTTTTTTTTTAAAGACGTTTCTGCGGGTTGTTACTGCGTATCGTTATGCTTATAATTCCTTTCTGCTACTTTCAGTTTCGGGGTCTAATGTCGCCGTTTGGTTAATTAAAAGTCGAGTCGCATTAGGATATTTACAGAGCGAAGTATTTTCATTTCGAGATGTCAGAAATGTAAATTTTGTCAAGGAAGCGATTGAAAAGCACGGAAGAGTATATTGTTTTTCGTTCTAAACCACCAGAAACAACTACGAAAATATAATCAATACTCGTAGTGGTAACATTTCGGATAACTCATTTTTCGGATATGGATCATTTGTGAATTTGTTCCAAAGCGCTGAATACATAATGAATTTACCTGAAACAATATTATTCATACCGGGATGGAGACAAGGAAGAATAAATCTTGAATTTTGACATTTAGCTGACCTGATGCATGTAAAAGTTTGGTATTGAAGGACACTATGGAAGACACTTATATGGGTCAACGTTTTACATGAACTGTATATGTGGAAGTATAAGAACAGTAGAAACAAACAAGACACATCGATTAAACAGGAAAAGTCCAATATCATTTGACATCAACACAAAGCAATTGAGTATAAGGTTAGTTGATGCTTTATCATAACTCACCGATCAATATTAATGTATCACATAAAATGATAACTTACTTTATGATTTCTAGAGATGAACAACTATAAAAAGTGATTCATTGGTTGAATATGTACGTCATTTTCATGCCATCGAGGGCTAACAGACGATCACCTAACCACTGTTTCCTGGAATTAACCAGTATTTGAGCACACCCCATCTCCGCAAGTAACTGATAGCTTTCCCACTTGAATCAGCGGTGAGAGATGATTGATAAAGAGACATAATGCTGTATATCTATCATCCTGGAGACTGTTGCCAGGCGGGGATTCGAACTGTATTCTTACATTGAGTAAATGTTAAAAATAAATGTATACACCGTCATGTTCTGTGTTTCCTGTTAAACAGAAAATTGTTACATGAATTATGAAAATAAGAAACTATTCAACACATTTCAGGAATGCTAAACAGAGGCTCAGGTTACAGATGGATTGAGATGTCGGTGCTTTAAATACCTGTAGTGGTTTCATTAACTATGAAGAGACAATCAATATCGTGACATAGACAACGTGTACAGAAACACAAAATGAAAGAGTGACAATCATCAAAAGGGGTCAATGGTAATTATTAATGTAATTTAACTGTTTCAGCTTATTTCTACTATGGATTACAACAAAATAATCATGAGCACAACAGATGATCTGAGGGGGATCAAACCTGTGACTACTTGTTTGGCACACCCAATATCCGTGCAAATAACTGACAACTTTCCCACTTGAATCAGTGATTAAAGATGAATGAAAATGAGACACAATGTTGGAATTTGCATATATTTAAATCATCACAGAGACTGGCCAAGTGGGGATTTGAGCTTGCAACCCCTTGACTGCTTGTTACATAACATAACAGTTTCATTCAGTAAAAAAATGTCCACATACATGTATGCAAGTTTATAACCATAAGATTTTGTTCAATGGTTTGAACATAGCATAGATATCATAACAGGAATTGCTGCTCAGTTATAGCCCTTGAGTTGTCAAACTATACCCATATCTTGTGCTGTTTTATTAAAATATATTGTCGTTTTTTTAGCCAGACCGATGAGCTCAGTCAGTAGAGCACGATACTTCTAGCTCAGGGTTGAGAGTTTGATACCTGAGGCTGGCTAACTTACAGTGCTAACTGTCATTCAGATGGGACTTTAAAGTGAGGACTTTTATGATGGTGCTATACACCAAGCAAAAGAATCAGGTGAAACATATGATTAGGTTTATATGATATTTGTTTCCTGCACTATCCCCCACAAACCTAAAAAGTCTAAACTGTTCACGCTTCTAGGTGCATCACCCAAACGGGAAACTGGTGATGATGTAAATTAAGCTTACATACAAACAAACATTGTCATTTATTTCTTTATCTCATATAAGCTTCCTTTAATTTTCAGTGATGAAGTCAGTCAAGCAGTACACCAGGACCAGGCCAATTTATTACAATATGTGTTGCCAGAAGAATGGATTGTGACAGTAAATGAGATACTGGGACCATTTTAACAAAAAGTATTAGAAAAACATATGATGTTTTTCCAGAAGACTAGGAAATGCACATATAATGAAAAATTAAGAACAATCACTACCAGTTCACCAGGCAGTGTTCTAAAATTTTATTGACAATTTAAAGATTAAAGTTGGAAGTAGCCCAGTACAGGAATAAAAATTTCAAGTTAATGTAATAATAATGGATGACAGTGCGACTACTATAGTCAAGATAAATACCAGAAAAAATGACTTGAATGGACTCGTAGATAAAACTCTGAAGATATTATGTTGAGTAGCAGGTCACTGGTGATCCAACCTTGATTGACAGTACATGGTTTTACCACTAGGCCTCTAACATTTCAAACTTTTACAACTATTGATGTTCATCAATTACCCAGTATATATGAAATGTATAAAAGCAATTTAACAGTAATTACATTATAAATTACAAATATTATAATTGCTATTTAGTGCATCATTTAGAAATATGAAAGTTACTTCTGCAATGAAAGTCCATTTATAAAAATTACAACAGATAATTTTCACAATTTTGACAATTTTAGGGAAGTTAACATTTAGCTCTGTATCTTGGTAACAAGCAAGGTGACATGTATTTTTTATTATATTTCATGATATTGTTTGTTGTTGTGCTTCTTTGTAGAAAGAATGAAACAATTCTCCACGTAGAACATTTTTTTTATTGAATTGGTGTGAAAATGCATTGATTGCGGCCATTTTATGAAAAGGGGAGGTAACATTTAGCACTAACTTTGTAACAAGCATGGTGACCTGTATTTTTTATTTTATTTTCTGATATAGTTTGTAATAATGCCTCTTTGTAGAAAGAATGAAACAATTCTCCACATTAGAACTTTTTTTATTATTGAATTAGTGTCAAAATGCATCATTAACGGCCATTTTATGAAAAGGGAGGTAACATTTAGCTCTGTAACTTAGTAACAAGCATGGGGACATCTATTTTTTGTTTTATTTTCTGATATAGTTTGGTTTAGTGCCTCTTTGTAGAAAGAATGAAACAATTCTCCGCGTTACAACTTTTTTTATTATTGAATTAGTGTAAAAATGCAACGTTTGCGGCCATTTTATGAAAAAGGGAGGTAACATTTAGCAATGTAACTTAGTAACAAGTAAGGTAACATATGTTTTTTATTTTATTTTCTGATAAAGTTTGTTAAAGTGCCTCTTTGTAGAAAGAATGAAACAATTCTCTGCATTAAAACTTTTTTTTATTATTGAATTAGTGTCAAAATGCATCGTTTACAGCCATTTTATGAAAAGGGAGGTAACATTAAGCACTGTAACTTAGTAACAAGCAAGGGGACATATATTTTTTATTTTATTTTCTGATATAGTTTGTTATGTTGCCTCTTTGTAGAAAGAATGAAACAATTCTCCGCGTTAGAACTTTTTTTATTTTTAAATAAGTGTAAAAATACATCGTTAACGGCCAATTCTATAATCGTAGAAATTTATGAAAATTACTGTATGAAATGTGAAACTCAAAAGAGCATCATGACTTTTTCTGTTTTTAATACTTTATCTTTTGTTACATGAGTGACAACAATATTTTGTTGAAATATATCACTTTGTTAGTAAATTAAACAAGATTTATAACTTACACCAATTTGCTGTTTTTTCTTTAAAAAATGTAAAACGTTGTAGTTTTAAAATAGTCATAGCAAAAAAACAAGCATGGGGACCTATATTTTTTTTAGTGTTTTGAACTTGTCTTACTTCAAAGTACTTGTGTGCAAAATTTAAAAAAAATCTCCGCGCTAGAACTTACTCGAAGAAACGTCTTTAATTTATTTAAAAAATAATTTATTCTTTTTTAATTTTTTTTTTTTTTTTTTAATTTTTGATGGAAACTTCACACAATACTTCCTACAATGTTTCTTAGTCATTAAACCTGCTACATTAACCAAGTTAGATAACTCTTGCATGAATATAATATTTTAATTTTTTTCTCTCCCATGTGTGTGGACACGGCGAGACATATCATTCTGCGGAATTCTTGTTCATATTGACATTTTGTTGCTGTTAACAGGAGGAGGAGAAATGAGTGTACAACTGGGATTGGTTGTTGCAATACTTGATAATTACAGGCGTCTGGTTAACCAGATCAACTCTATGTCAATGTATCGTTTGCTAGAAATACTTGTGGGTGGTTGAACCATCTGTGTTTTGTGACATTGGTTATTTGAAGTTTTTATTTCAAATTTCTTTGGTATTTTTTACATGAGGTTTGATAGAGTAGAGGTATAATCATTTAATCCAGGGAAAAAGGATGGAGAGAAAAGCTGTAATCTTGGTAGAAAGGATGGAGAGAAAGGCTGTAATCCAGGGAGAAAGGATGGAGAGAAAGGCTGTTGTTTCGGGCGAAAGAATGGAGAGAAAGGCTGTAAATCAGGGAGAAAGAATGGAGAGAAAGGCTTTATCCAGGGAGAAAGAATGGAGAGAAAGCTGTAATCTTCGGAGAAAGGTTTAAGAGAAAGGCTGTTAACTGGGGAGAAAATATTGAGTGAAAGGCTTATCTGGGGAGAAGGGAAGGAGAGAAAGGCTGCTGTCTGGGGCAAAAGGATGAAGAGAAGGCTGTAAATCAGGGAGAAAGGCTGGAGAGAAAAGCTGTAATCTAGTGAGAAAGGATGGAGAGAAAGGATGTTATCCATGGGAAAAGATGGAGAGAAAGGCTGTAATCCAGGGAGAAATGATGGAGAGAAAAGCTGTTGTCTGGGGTGAAAGGAGGGAGAGAAAGGCTGTAAATCAGGGAGAAAGAATGGAGAGAAAGGCTGTAATCCAGGGAGAAAGGATGGAAAAAAAGACTGTAATCAAGGGAGAAAGGATGAAGAGAAAGGCTGTTAACTATCTCGCGAGAAAGGATGGAGAGAAAGGCTGTCATCCAGGGAGAAAGGATGGAGACTGTTGTCCATCAGGATGGAATTTTCTATCTGAACCTCAAATCCATGAAAGATACTTCTACGAAAAAACAGTCAAACCTGTCTTTAAGGAACCATTCAAAGGAAGGAGTAAAAGTGGCCTTTTAAGACAGGTTGTTGCTTAATACAGGATATTTTGCTCTGAAAGCATAGAAATGGCACATAGCGAAATCCCCCGCCGAATATGGCTACTTAAGACAAGTGGCTGCTTAATAGAGGTGACCTCTAACACAGATTTTACTGTATGTTATAAAAAATGTATAAGGAGAATAAAAGTGAGCCGCGCATCATGATAAATGTACAAAATATTTTCAGTATTTTCATGTTTTATTGAGTTAAGATGTTAGCTACAATATATGTGTTTGTACTTATTTCCAGGTTTGTGACGGACATAAAACCTGAGCACAAAAACATCATCTATATATCTGGATTCAGTGACCAGGCTCCTGTTTCACCAACATATACTTAAATACTTAAAAACTTAAATCTAAGAAAAGCAGCCAGGTGATCATGATTTTAGACTGGTACCAGTTAAACTGCATATTGTGTCAATGATATTGATTATATAATAGATAAATAACCAGTCAAAACTTAGTTAAGTTTTTAAGTAATTAAGTAAAATGTTGGTGAAACAGAAGCCTGATCTTGAGGTAACATTTTTTATTTACTTATTTTGTATATACATGTATGTTATGCTTTTTTTTTTTAACAGTACATGTGTTACAGTCATTTAACAAAGGAGAGCAAGTAAATAAAGATGTTTCATTTATAAAGATATAAACAACTAATTTATGAATGAAAAACATTTTTGTGAATTTTCACTGCTTTCTGTCTGATTCAAGTGGGATAGTTATCAGTTATTTGAGGAGAAAGTTGTGCCTGAATACTGGTTAACCTTCTAGAACCACCGTCCTTCCGCAAGTAACTGGCAAACTTTCTTACATGAAGTTTTTGGATGACAAACTGACCATATCCAACTTGAGTGTAGTCGGACCTCTACAGCTGACATCACAAACACCATTTTATTATACAAATCTCACATTCATCATGGCAGCTGTTTTTAGTTATACTATTTTATTAGCTTGATTACAAAGAAAGCTCAGAACTTATATGAACCGCTCCCGAGTCTGCTTCCCAGGTATCACCAGTATTGAGTGTTGTATTTTGAGAGGCATCTTGCTTTTTGTGGATTGAACCTGCAACCTTCGCATGATCGGTCAACGCTCTATCCACTACACTATTGAAACACGTGTATAATAATATAATTGTACAATATTCCTTGTTACTACAACAGCCAGGCTATTATATTACATCAAAACTGTCTGACCCATCATATTACAAAGCAACTAAATAATTTTGCATAATTGGAATTTATATTTAATTTCAAAGATACAAAAAGACATGCATGTCCATGCATTTCAGTTGGAGATCTGCACGTGTGTTCATCTCTTCCACATTCTGTGACTTGCATGGTGAACGTGACTTGCTCACGCGATTTATGTTCCCAGAGTTGCGTGCTCTTGGTAAAAAACACTTCATCAACGTGCACGAGGTGGATCTAAGATGGAGAGTGACAGAAGAGGATACATGTAGCAACAAGTAAGTTGGTAAAGAAAAAGATCCTCACCCTTTCCCAGTAGTTTGATGTAGTACATGACAGTCAGGTTGCAATGGTGTAATAAGCCCATGACATATTTTCATGCCCCCCCCCCCCAAAAAATATTTGGGTGGCATATAGTAATCGCAGCGTCCATCTGTCCATCAGTCCGTCCGTCCTTCCATCCGGTATTTGGTTTCTGGCCTGTTACTTTGTCATGCATAGATGGATTTTGTTGATAGTTGCTACAAATGATCAACATAACATGACAACATGTCACGAGTAAGACCCACACCCGTACCTCAAAGGTCAAGGTCACAATTTGAGTTTGTTTGACAACACTTTGAGTTTGTGTGAGATTTAGTTTCTGGCCTGTAACTTTGTCATATATAGATGGTTTTTGTTCATACTTGCTACAAATGATCAACATATCATGACAACTTCTCAAAATTCTCATTATTAAGGTCATGGGTTTGAGCATACCAGCTGATTTCAATGTGAGAAGTTACTAGCAGAATAGTGATGGTTCTACTCATGTGAATATAAAATGCATTTACGGTTTTCTGCTGCTAAAAAAACAACTGGATGCTATATAAATTAATATGTATAATCTGCAGTTCATTTCATTGATATTGATTAAAGAATGTTCACATAATTATTAAAATTTTAGTGTTTTTTTAAGCATTTAAGTAAAACCACGAATCTTTATAGAAAGGTATAAAACTTGCATCTCTATACTAATTGTTGATGAAATAGCATGCGAACATTAATAATATGGCAAATTTATCAGATTTCGCAGGCTATCAGATTACTACTGATCAATTGATTCCAATTCCTATATTTAGTGATTTTACAAAAATACTAGTCTCAGCTGCACCTTTCAATCCATCCACACCCCCTCCCTTCCCCCACCCGAGTTTACCCGAAAACACATTTATTTTCCCCCTTTCTTTTTATTATTGTGTCAAGGACATTCAGTCATATATAAACAAAGACAATGCAAATACATATGTGCGATAGTTGTATATAGTGGTAACTGACTGAGAGTTGTGTGCCAGTCATCATTGATAATTATATTGATATTGTAAAGTATGGAGTGGGATGTCCCTCCTCGACCTACAACACACTCATTGACAGAGTGAATATAAGAATCTTACATGGGTTTGAGATTCGGATAGAAAATTCTGTCCCGAGGGTTACCTGTTTTGGTGGGAACGAGGCTCTGCAGAGTTCCCTTGTAACAGTTATCCCAAGGGACGGAATTTTCTATACGAACCGAAAAAGCCATGAATGATTCTTTTTTTTGCATACCGAACACATTAAATATTTATTTTGACCTAATTTATCATTATAGATTTTACAACGATTGCTTTTAAAACGTTTAATTTGATGATTAACATCATATATATTTTATACGTTACGTCATCTAGATGGTTCCAACGTCACAGCACGAGAATTTTATCTCGGCTCTAGGGTGAGATAGAAAAATCTAACCCCGGTAAAAATACAGATATCTGGTGTGCAAGAATAAATGAGCTACAGTTTAGTAGTTGAAAAAACAACATCATTTTACCATGACAAATCAACATCATTTATAATTATTGGAACAAGTTGAAAAGTAGTTCAGTATTTTACTTGAGATAGGTGAATTATCCGGAAAATGCCGAGTTATAAATCAGAAGTGATATTACACTTTGTTTATATCAAAAATATGTCGTGGGTTAATTACACTCCTGTGCTGTAAATTATTTGATAATACAATTTGATTTATTTGGTATGTAGCAATATACATTACAGTTGACAAAAAACTTTTTATTTCACAATTGCCTGACAAATATTTATTACTTTTTCAGATGAAATTACATGTGTCCAAGAAAGAAGCCAATATTCCACTGTCTTAAGTCCAGCATGCGAGGAACTGTGGGTATTCGGTCTGTTTGAAAAGGTGAGTAATTTTGGTTACACATTATATATACTTAAATGTAAAAAAACGTTGTCATAGCAACTGATGTAAATGCAACTACGTGTATGGTCAATTATTTATTATGAGGTAAGTGAAACCAAACTATGTTATAGTTCAAATATATTATTTTTACAATGATATTATGAAATAAGTTCTTGAAAAAATGAAGTCTTGTTGAGTTGAACCAATTCTAAGTATGTGCTGAAGCAGGTGGTAGTGTAGTGGATAGTGTTTGCTGCTCTTGCCAGAGGCTGCAGGTTCGATCACTAGTCAACCACATGCATCACCACTCAGTACTGGTTCACCCAGGAAGAGGAGTGGTTCATGTAAGCTCTGAGCTTTCTTTGCAATTAAACTAAAATAGATTAGTGTAAACTACCATGTACATGTACATGCTTGGTAATAATGTAATGGATTGGGAGGTTGTTCCTGCTCACACCTGAGGTTTTGGGTCCAATCCCTGGGTTTTTAAATATAACACCCGGTACTGGTTCAGAAATACACTCGAGAATGATACACAGCTTACTTTACAATCAATAAAAAAAAATGAGTATAAACAACTAACTTACAAGACACTACATATGGCTATATGGGGATTAAGGCCACCAACTACAAATTACCATGTCAACTAGGTTCCATCCATATGAATAACAATGCACAATGCACATGAAAAAATATTTATGTACAATTGATCAACATGGAAACGGTGAAACATGTATGTAATATAATGGTTGAGATTAAGCATACCAAAACCGTTAAGAGTTGATTCTTATATACTAGGTAAAATAAAGTTTTATTTAACTGTTAATTTTATACTTTTGGCTTTTATGAAGTGAAACAGGCAAGTCATTGATGATTAAGATAAAAAACAAAACATTTTTTTCTGTTTCATGAATAGATATGTAACCTGACACAAGATGAGATATTAGACTACATCCTTTATGTATCAGGATGCTTAAACATTGTTGCAGTGTTGTTTTGTCAATTGCTCAACTTTTCATGTTATATTTTAGATGACGCCAAAGCTGAAGTCTCTCCCCCAGACAGTACCCCCGTTACTACATGAAGTTATGACCAGGATGAAGTCTGACCTCGACGTGTCTGGTGTCGTCTACTCTATCCCTACTTGTCTGTGCCAGAGATGGTAATCTATAGTGTCTATTTTTTTGGCAATTCCATACCCACACACAAGCACACACACACACAAACATATACATAAAATATACATAAACTTGATATACATGCATATACAAACGTCCTTATTTAAAAATAATGTTTTCTTGTTGAACTGTTGAAAATCATTATTATTTGAGAAACCCACTTGTATGAGAGTGATATTTATGCCCACTTGTATGAGAGTGATATTTATGCCAACTTGTATGAGAGCGATATTTATGCCCACTTGTATGAGAGTGATATTACTGCCCACTTGTATGAGAGTGATATTTATGCCCACTTGTATGAGTGTGATATTACTGTCCACTTGTATGAGAGTGATATTTATGCCCGCTTGTATGAGTGATATAACTGCCCACTTGTATATGAGTGATATAACTGCCCACTTGTATGAGAGTGATATTTATGCCCACTTGTGTGAGAGTGATATTACTGCCCACTTGTATAAGAGTGATATTTATGCCCACTTGTATGAGAGTGATATTACTGCCCACTTGTATGAGAGTGATATTACTGCCCACTTGTATGAGAGTGATATTTATGCCCACTTGTATGAGAGTGATATTACTGTCCACTTGTATGAGAGTGATATTTATGCCCACTTGTATGAGTGATATAACTGCCCACTTGTATGAGAGTGATATTTCTGCCCACTTGTATGAGAGTGATGTTACTGCCCACTTGCATGAGAGTTATATTACTGCCCACTTGTATGAGAGTGATATTACTGCCCACTTGTATAAGAGTGATATTTATGCCCACTTGTATGAGAGTGATATTACTGCCCACTTGTATGAGAGTGATATTTATGCCCACTTGTATGAGAGTGATATTACTGCCTACTTGTATGAGAGTGATATTACTGCCTACTTGTATGAGAGTGATATTACTGCCCACTTGTATGAGATTGATATTACTGCCCACTTGTAAGAGAGTGATATAACTGCCCACTTGTATGAGAGTGATATTACTGCCCACTTGTATGAGAGTGATATTTATGCCCACTTGTATGAAAGTGATATTACTTCCCACTTGTTTGAGAGTGATATTACTGCCCACTTGTTTGATAGTGATATTACTGCCCACTTGTTTGAGAGTGATATTACTGCCCACTTGTTTGAGAGTGATATTACTGCCCACTTGTATGAGAGTGATATTTATGCCCACTTGTATGAAAGTGATATTACTGCCCACTTGTTTGAGAATGATATTACTGCTCACTTGTATGAGAGTGATATTACTGCCCACTTGTATGAGAGTGATATTACTGCCCATTTGTATGAGAGTTATATTACTGCCCACTTGTATGAGTGTGATATTACTGCCCACTTGTATGAGAGTTATATTACTGCCCATTTTTATGAGAGTGATATTACTGCCCACTTGTTTGAGAATGATATTACTGCCCACTTGTATGAGAGTGATATTTCTGCCCACTTGTATGAGAGTGATATTACTGCCCACTTGTATGAGAATGATATTACTGCCCACTTATATGAGAGTTATATTACTGCCCATTTGTATGAGAGTTATATTACTGCCAACTTGTTTAACTTGTTTGAGAGTGATATTTATGCCCACTTGTATGAAAGTGATATTACTGCCCACTTGTATGAGAGTGATATTTATGCCCACTTGTATGACAGGATATTACTGCCCACTTGTATGAGAGTGATATTACTTCCCACTTGTATGAGATTGATATTACTGCCCACCTGTATGAGAGGGATATTACTGCCCACTTGTTTGAGAGTGATATTACTGCCCACTTGTATAAGAGTGATATTACTGCCCACTTGTATGAGAGTGATATTACTGCTGATTTGTATGAGAGTGATATTACTGCCCACTTGTATGAGTGTGATATTACTGCCCACTTGTATGAGAGTGATATTACTGCTCACTTGTATGAGAGTGATATTACTGCCCACTTGTATGAGAGTGATATTACTGCCCACTTGTAAGAGAGTGATATTACTGCCCACTTGTATGAGAGTGATATTACTGCCCACTTGTATGAGAGTGATATTACTGCCCACTTGTATGAGAGTGATATTACTGCCCACTTGTATGACAGTGATATTAATGCCCACTTGTATGAAAGTGATATTACTGCCCATATTACTGCCCACTTGTATGAGAGTGATATTACTGCCCACTTGTATGAGAGTGATATTACTGCCCACTTGTATGAGAGTGATATTACTGCCCACTTGTATGAGAGTGATATTACTGCCCACTTGTATGAGAGTGATATTACTGCTCATTTGTATGAGAGTGATATTACTGCCCACTTGTATGAGTGTGATATTACTGCCCACTTGTATGAGAGTGATATTACTGCTCACTTGTATGAGAGTGATATTACTGCCCACTTGTATGAGTGTGATATTACTGCCCACTTGTATGAGAGTGATATTACTGCCCACTTGTATAAGAGTGATATTACTGCCCACTTGTATGAGAGTGATATTACTGCCCACTTGTATGAGAGTGATATTACTGCCCACTTGTATGAGAGTGATATTACTGCCCACTTGTATGAGTGTGATATTACTGCCCACTTGTATGAGTGATATCACTGCCCTATTACTGCCCACTTGTATGAGAGTGATATTACTGCCCTATTACTGCCCACTTGTATGAGAGTGATATTACTGCCCACTTGTATGAGTGATATTACTGCCCACTTGTATGAGAGTGATATTACTGCCCTATTACTGCCCACTTGTATGAGAGTGATATTACTGCCCTATTACTGCCCACTTGTATGAGAGTGATATTACTGCCCATTTGTATGAGAGTGATATTACTGCCCACTTGTATGAGTGATATTACTGCCCACTTGTATGAGAGTGATATTACTGCCCACTTGTATGAGTGATATTACTGCCCACTTGTATGAGTGATATTTCTGCCCACTTGTATGAGATATTTATGCCGACGCCAGGACAAAGGGGCATTAAGTGTTACAGCCGTCCGTTCATCCGCCCAGGTAAAACAATATTTGAATTACTATCAATAATACCTGAGGGAATCTATGTATTTAATAAATATTCCATGTGTATCTGTATAATTATAAAATACAAGTCAAGTTCAATATTTGTCAATGTCTGTCAATTTTGCAGGAATTCATTAGAAATCCTTAAAAAAAAAAAAAAATTCCGTGCTCCTACCTACTCACTCAAAATTGCAGCTACCCAAACTTTTTTATTGACTTTCAAGGTGTTTAATTTTTTTTCACGATTTGTTCCCATTTTTCTTTAAAATGACTAAGCAAAATCAAAATTTGGCAAAAAAAAAAGGCCACCTACCTACCCACATGAAAAATACTGAGTATCATTTTAAGGATGGCCTTATTGGTAAAAAAAAATTTTTTCCAATCAATAGTGGTGTCATTTGTATTAAGAAACATATTTCTAGTACATGTATATACAGTCAAACCTGTCTTAACCAGCCAGTCATGGGAAGGAGCAAAAGTGGCCTTTTAAGACAGGTTGTTGCTAAATACAGGTTAATTTGTTATGGAAGTATAGAAATGGGAAAAAGCAAACATCACCTTGGTGGACAGCATGCTATAAAAGAGGGGAATTTTCAGTGGAACTGAGATGGGATAGTACATCATCACCTTGGTATGCTGCTTAAGACAAGTGGCTGCTGAATGGAGGTGACCGCTTGCACAAGTTCAACTGTACCTAAGTTTTATGATGCAGAGTTTCATAGTAAAGAGTTTTGTGACTTTTTAGCTATTCAGAGAATAAAGAGAGCTATTCTACTCACCCAGGCGTTGGTGTCTGCATCACACCTTGGTTAAAGTTTCCTTGTCATCAACCTTACAGCAATAACTAAGTTAGATAACTGTTGCATGAATATAATGCAAATTATTGCCCTTGTTTGACTTAGAAAATCAGGTTAAAGGGATTATATTGGCATATTACCATCAATTCCCTGTCCTAAATACATTAACAGCGTGTTTGTGTTACTTGCCAATATAATCCCTTTAAAGTTTTGCATGCAATTACTGTCAAGTCCATATTACATCAACCGCTCAATGTATTTGATTGAAACTTTACATATGGCTTTGTAGTCATGAAATCAACTAAATTAATCAAGTCGGATAACTCTTGCCAGATTTTTTTGCAAATTAGGGCCTTTATTTTACTTAGAAACTTTATAACTCAGCAGTCACTGCATGTATTTGATTGAAACTTCATATAAGATATTGCAGTTATAAGACCTACTCAATTTTGTTAATTTTGTAAATTAGATAACTCTTATTTGCTTGGATTTGTCATCAGTCTCAATCAAATTTGTACCTCTGTGACAAATATTTGAATAGTTGAGCCCGCTGTCCCTCCGACAACTCTTGTTATAATTAATGTTCATGTACATGATTGTATGAATGATGTTTTAAATAAAGAAATGAAATAGTTAATATTTCAATGCTAATTAGTTATAATTCTTTGCCATCAGGTTTTGAGGCCGGTGAACTCCATGACCTGCTTAGGATTTTCGGAAATGAAAGACCAAAGGCCAAAGAGATATTAAATATGAGACCAAGTCCAGAGGAATGCCTGCCACCCAACTGCAGAGGGTTTTAGCTGGATTCCTAAATCCCACCCAAACTTTGTATGCTTGCATATTTATATACATCTTCACTTCTTGAATCCTACATTGAACCTACATTTACTTGTATGTAGAAGTGTATCATTCATGAACACATGCATGTGAATGGTCACTCTCGGATATAAAACCAGTTTTACTGAGAAATTGTGATTATTATAATGTAAAAAATAACACATTTGTCAAATGAACATTAAATCTGTGCGGAGCATCTGGTCAAGTGGTAGAGCATCAGCCCAATGATTGAGGGTCATGGGTTCGATCCTCCGCCATGGCTATACATGATGCTGAACAAGACACCTTTTCCCCATATACTCAGTACTGGTTCTAGCCGGGAAGATTTGGAGCGTTATTTGTTTAAGTTGTAATAATTTGTTTCACAATCGAGGTAAAATAAATGAGTTCAAACTAAATAAACATTAATCTGCTAGTATGACGTGCTGCATGTTAGTATACAGGTGGATTTACACTTACTTTTCATGCAATACATCAAGTTCATATCTCATGAAGGTTCAACAATAGTATTTGTGATGACTTGTTTCCCCTCGTGATGAGTATAACTATCAAGAGTCTGTATGTTACACCTTGCATTATGTGACAAGCAGTCATGAAATCTGTATCCCAAAAGCACTGCCATACTAGAGTATCTTTCCGTAGACATATGGTATGACACCACTCCGAGTCACATTATACTGACACTGGGATGATCAGACCTAGAACTAGTTTCTACATACTGAGTGCCAAGCGAGGAAATTTCTAGTACCATTATTCAAGACTCAATTGATCTGGCCAGGGATTGAACCCACAACCTTCCATGACACTCTACCACTAGACCACCAATTACCAGTAACTAATCACCCTATTTATAAGTTAATGTGGACACATATATATTTAAATAGAAAGCAAATATATGTAATTTACATTATTTTATCAACAAAAAAACTGTAGCTGACAAAACCACAATAATAACTAACATGCTCTGATACTGACAGAATTTACCCGAGTTAATTATATGTATGTAGAAACCGTTCCAACCTTTGCCTAGGAATGGATTAAATAGCTTCCATGTATTTAATTAAATTATTGTTGACACGCTGAACAAACCATCTAATGAGAGTGGTCAGTTTGTTGTATTTCAGGACAAGCAGGCTAAGCCTGGCCCATGCTGACATCAACAATGCAGTGATACAGAGATATTTTAAGGGTTAGGCTGCCATGGAAATGGAATTGTTCCCTCCACAGACTGGTAGCAGGTACATACAATTATTGTACTGCATTGCCTTGATTATGGTACCAGCAGAACATTGTTGGCTTAATCACCCCCAGGTTAAACTAAAAACTTTGCTTTATAATAATTTACTTTAGCTTTATTGCAAAGTAATCTAAGAGCTTATATGAATTGTTCTCAAATATGATTCCTAGGAAGAACCATTTCCCTGTTATTTTTAGAGGCCCTTGGGTGGAGACTTGAACTGAACTCCCGATCTCTGGTGTGAATTGCCAACACTCCATTCACTGCACTACCACCCACTTACTAAAGACTAACTTGGGTAGCTTCCTCACCTGATGTTCAGGATTTTGAGGATAGTTATAGAAATGGTCATCCCAGTGTTGTAAGTATAATGGTACAAAGTGGATTATCATTTATCTGTGACATGATACTTTTGTGTTGTGGTATGGGACATCATCTCAAGTAGACACGTGAAGGTGTTTATTGGTAGAACGTGTGACCTACGACTGGTGTGAGGATGCTAATTGATAGGACCTCTGACCTACGACTGGTGTGAGGGTGTTTATTGGTAGAACCTACGACTGGTGTGAGGGTGTTTATTGGTAAAACCTCTGACCTACGACTGGTGTGAGGGTGTTTATTGATAGAACCTCTGACCTACGACTGGTGTGAAGGTGTTTATTGGTAGAACCTAGGACTGGTGTGGGGGTGTTTATTGGTAGAACCTACGACTGGTGTGAGGGTGTTAATTGGTAGAACCTACGACTGGTGGGAGGGTGTTTATTGGTAAAACCTCTGACCTATGACTGGTGTGAGGGTGTTTATTGATAGAACCTCTGACCTAAGACTGGTGGGAGGGTGTTTATTGGTAGAACCTACGACTGGTGTGAGGATGTTTATTGGTAAAACCTCTGACCAACGACTGGTGTGAGGGTGTTTATTGATAGAACCTCTGACCTACGACTGGTGTGAAGGTGTTTATTGGTAGAACCTAGGACTGGTGTGGGGGTGTTTATTGGTAGAACCTAGGCCTGGTGTGAGGGTGATTATGGGTAGAACCTATAACTGGTGTGAGGTTGATTATGGGTAGAACCTATAACTGGTGTGTGGGTGTTTATTGGTAGAACCTCTGACCTACGACTGGTGTGAGGGTGTTTATTGATAGAACCTCTGACCTACGACTGGTGTGAGGGTGTTTATTAGTAGAACCTCTGACCTACGACTGGTGTGAGGTTGTTTATTAGTAGAACCTCTGACCTACGACTGGTGTGAGGGTGTTTATTGATAGAACCTCTGACCTACGACTGGTGTGAGGGTGTTTATTGGTAAAACCTCTGACCTATGACTGGTGTTAGGGTGTTTATTGATAGAACCTCTGACCTACGACTGGTGTGAGGGTGTTTATTGGTAGAACCTACGACTGGTGTGAGGGTGTTTATTGGTACAACCTACGACTGGTGTGAAGATGTTTATTGGTAAAACCTCTGACCAACGACTGGTGTGAGGGTGTTTATTGATAGAACCTCTGACCTAGGACTGGTGTGAGGGTGTTAATTGGTAGAACCTACGACTGGTGTGAGGGTGTTTATTGGTAAAACCTCTGACCTACGACTGGTGTGAGGGTGTTTATTGATAGAACCTCTGACCTAGGACTGGTGTGAAGGTTGTTTATTGGTAGAACCTAGGACTGGTGTGAGGGTGATTATTGGTACAACCTATGACTGGTGTGAGGGTGTTTATTGGTAAAACCTCTGACCTACGACTGGTGTGAGGGTGTTTATTGGTAGAACCTCTGACCTAGGATTGGTGTGAAGGTGTTTATTGGTAGAACCTACGACTGGTGTGAGGGTGATTATTGGTACAACCTATGACTGGTGTGAGAGTGTTTATTGGCAGAACCTCTGACCTACGACTGGTGTGAGGTTGTTTATTGGTAGAACCTCTGACTTACGACTGGTGTGAAGGTGTTTATTGATAGAACCTCTGACCTAGGACTGGTGTGAGGGTGTTAATTGGTAAAACCTATGACTGGTGAGAGGGTGTTTATTGGTAAACCTCTGACCTAAGATTGTTGTGAGGGTGTTTATTGGCAGAACCTCTGACCTACGACTGGTGTGAAGTTATTTATTGGTAGAACCTCTGACCTAGGATTGGTGTGAGGGTGTTAATTGGTAGAACCTACGACTGGTGGGAGGATGTTTATTGGTAAAACCTCTGACCTATGACTGGTGTGAGGGTGTTTATTGATAGAACCTCTGACCTACGACTGGTGGGAGGGTGTTTATTGGTAGAACCTACGACTGGTGTGAGGATGTTTATTGGTAAAACCTCTGACCAACGACTGGTGTGAGGGTGTTTATTGATAGATCCTCTGACCTACGACTGGTGTGAAGGTGTTTATTGGTAGAACCTAGGACTGGTGTGGGGGTGTTTATTGATAGAACCTAGGACTGGTGTGAGGGTGATTATGGGTAGAACCTATGACTGGTGTGTGGGTGTTTATTGGTAGAACCTAGGACTGGTGTGAGGTTGATTATGGGTAGAACCTATAACTGGTGTGAAGGTGTTTATTGGTAGAACCTCTGACCTACGACTGGTGTGAGGGTGTTTATTGGTAAAACCTCTGACGTATGACTGGTGTTAGGGTGTTTATTGATAGAACCTCTGACCTACGACTGGTGTGAGGGTGTTTATTGGTAGAACCTACGACTGGTGTGAGGGTGTTTATTGGTACAACCTACGACTGGTGTGAGGATGTTTATTGGTAAAACCTCTGACCAACGACTGGTGTGAAGGTGTTTATTGATAGAACCTCTGACCTAGGACTGGTGTGAAGGTGTTTATTGGTAGAACCTAGGACTGGTGTGAGGGTGATTATGGGTACAACCTACGACTGGTGTGAGGGTGTTTATTGGTAAAACCTCTGACCTACGACTGGTGTGAGGGTGTTTATTGATAGAACCTCTGACCTAGGACTGGTGTGAAGGTTGTTTATTGGTAGAACCTAGGACTGGTGTGAGGGTGATTATGGGTACAACCTATGACTGGTGTGAGGGTGTTTATTGGTAAAACCTCTGACCTACGACTGGTGTGAGGGTGTTTATTGGTAGAACCTCTGACCTAGGATTGGTGTGAAGGTGTTTATTGGTAGAACCTACGACTGGTGTGAGGGTGATTATTGGTACAACCTATGACTGGTGTGAGAGTGTTTATTGGCAGAACCTCTGACCTACGACTGGTGTGAGGTTGTTTATTGGTAGAACCTCTGACTTACGACTGGTGTGAAGGTGTTTATTGATAGAACCTCTGACCTAGGACTGGTGTGAGGGTGTTTATTGGTAAAACCTATGACTGGTGAGAGGGTGTTTATTGGTAACCCTCTGACTTAAGATTGTTGTGAGGGTGTTTATTGGCAGAACCTCTGACCTACGACTGGTGTGAAGTTATTTATTTGTACAACCTCTGACCTACAACTGGTGTGAGGGTGTTTATTGATAGAACATCTGACCTAGGACTGGTGTGAGGGTGTTTATTGGTAGAACCTAGGACTGGGGTGAGAGTGATTATGGGTAGAACCTTCGACTGGTGTGAGGGTGCTCTGACCTAGGACTGGTGTGAGGGTGTTTATTGGTAGAACTACTGACCTAGGACTGGTGTAGAACCTCTGACCTAGGATTGGTGTGAGGGTGTTTATTGGTAGAACCTCTGACCTAGGACTGGTGTGAAGTTCTTTATTGGTAGAACCTCTGACCTAGGACTGGTGGGAGGTTTTTTTTTGTTAGAACCTATGACCTAGGACTGGTGTGAAGGTGTTTATTGGTAGAACCTCTGATCTAGGACTGGTGTGAGGGTGTTTATTGGTAGAACTTCTGACCTACGACTGGTGTGAGGGTGATTATTGGTAGAACCTCTGACCTAGGACTGGTGCGAGGATGTTTGTTGGTAGAACCTCTGACCTAGGCCTGGTGTGAGGGTGTTTATTGGTAGAACCTATGACCTACGACTGATGTGAAGGTGTTTATTGGTAGAACCTCTGACCTAGGACTGGTGTGAGGGTGTTTATTGGTAGAACATCTGACCTACGACTGGTGTGAAGGTGATTATTGGTAGAACCTCTGACTTAGGACTGGTGCGAGGATGTTTATTGGTAGAACCTCTGACCTAGGACTGGTGTGAGGATGTTTATTGGTAGAACCTCTGACTTAGGACTGGTGTGAAGGTGTTTATTGGTAGAACCTCCGACCTAGGACTGGTGTGAGGGTGTTTATTGGTAGAACATCTGACCTCTGACTGGTGTGAGGTTGTTTATTGGTAGAACCTACGACTGGTGTGAGGGAGTTTATTGGTAGAACCTCTGACCTAGGACTGGTGTGAGGTTCTTTATTGGTAGAACCTCTGATCTACGACTGGTGTGAGGTTGTTTATTGGTAGAACCTCTGACCTAGGACTGGTGTGAGGGTGTTTATTGGTAGAACCTCTGACCTAGGCCTGGTGTGAGGATTTTTATTGGTAGAACCTACGACCTAGGACTGGTGTGAGGGTGTTTGGTAGAACCTCTGACCTAGGACTGGTGGGAGGGTGTTTATTGGTAGAACCTCTGACCTAGGCCTGGTGTGAGGGTGTTTGGTAGAACCTCTGACCTAGGCCTGGTGTGAGGGTGATTATTGGTAGAACCTCTGACCTAGGACTTGTGTGAGGGTGTTTATTGGTAGAACCTCTGACCTAGGACTGGTGTGAGGGTGATTACTGGTAGAACCTCTGACCTAGGCCTGGTGTGAGGGTGATTATTGGTAGAACCTCTGACCTAGGCCTGGTGTGAGGGTGTTTATTGGTAGAAACTCTGACCTTGGACTGGTGTGAGGGTGATTATTGGTAGAACCTCTGACCTAGGACTGGTGTGAAGGTGTTTATGGGTAGAACCTCTGACCTAGCACTGGTATGAAGGTGTTTATTGGTAGGTGTTTATTGGAACCTCTGACCTAGGACTGGTGTGAAAGTGTTATTTGATAGAACCTCTGACCTAGGATTGGTGTGAGTGATATTAATGGTAGAACCTCTGACCTAGGATTGGTGTGAGTGTAAATTATTGGTAGAACCTCTGACCTAGGATTGGTGTGAGTGTAAATTATTGGTAGAACCTCTGACCTAGGATTAGTGTGAGTGTGATTATTGGAAGAACCTCTGACCTAGGATTGGTGTGAGTGTAATTGTTGGTAGAACCTATGACCTAGGATTGGAGTGAGGGTTTTTATTTGAAGAACCTCTGACCTAGGATTGGTGTGAGTGTGATTATTGGTAGAACCTCTGACCTAGGATTGGTGTGAGGTGTCTAGTGATAGAGCTATAAAAATGGCATGCACAATTCGTAGAAGTTTGTAATCATTTTGCCAGTGCTTGTACTGTACACATGTTACTATTCTATTAATGTTTATAATGCTGCATTAGTTTGCCATTGATTTGAATGCTAAAGTATTTAATCAATGTCTGTTATGCTAAATTGTTTTGCAAATTATTTTAAAGATACAATATTTAACCAAGTTTGTAATTCATACATGTAATTGTTTTTTTCCAATGTTTGTTACGCTATTCCATGCCGGTTTATATGTGTTACAATGGTATGTACAATGTGTATTGTAGGATACATGTACAGTTTGGCAGACCCAGACAGAGATGGCAGTTGGAAGGGGAAGATTGGACGTACATTCCAGGAACTATCTTACCACCTGGTACGGATGGATAATCAGAACATCATAGACTTCATTTTTAGATAATATCAGCTCAATTGCTTGGAACGCTCAAAGCTCACTTGAACAGCTCATGAGTTGCCTTCCAGGGTAGGACCAGTACTAAGGGTTGTGTTTTGAGAATCAACGGGTCAAGCATCGCATCAACTGGTAATCTCTGGCGACTAACTTTTCTGCTAATCTGAATATGTTAAACATTTCTGAGCCTCATAAAAGAAACATTTGTTCACCTTGGAAGAGTATAATTATTTTAATTGGGGTACGATCATATGTTTGGACATCTGCTTCTGGTCATGTCTCTTTGTTTAAAGCCTCATTAAACTTCCAAAATGCACACAAATTGATAATAACAAAAATGATTGTAATTACATGTGTCGATAGTATTGCTAAAACCATTCCTGTAGACCCCTTAGTGACTGTTTTTAAAAAAGCCAGAAAATAAATAACTTCGATTGAAATATGATTTTCTTAGGCGAGCGGACCGAACTTTTAACTTTTGTTTACATTTTTATAATTCCGTAATGACTCGGTTGCTTTCCGACTGTACCACCGCCAGTGAATGACTGCTGCAGTGGTAGTGTATGGATTAATACCGTTAGATACGGGGTTCATCAACAAGATTGGAAACGTTATGGCTTTACTAATATTATGTATCTTTATTGGGTTTTCTTTTCTTTTTTTTTAAAAATATTGATGTCTGCAATAAAATTGTATCGAACGAAGTACGCATAATATTATTTATACGCACTGAAAAACAATGAGTACCGAATACTAGTTGGGTCTAGTTACTCTTGCTCAGGATCCTCCCTTGCATATAGGCGTGATGCTGTCGCACACGCTATTACGTCACAAATTACTTTATCGCAGTCAATATTGAGAGGCTACCAAGGGTGATTTGTTTAGTACAGTTATTAAAAAAGTAATTTTATTTTTAATTTTATATAAACGATTCGTCTCTTACATGCAATAAACTGGCTCGTGGGCTCCAGTTCATTACCAAGGGGAATAAAGCGGATGTTCTTAAAAACAATCTAACCGCAAGCCGTTATTCACTTTTAACCGCATCCCCTACAGTTCCCCATACTATGTTCCTCTCTGAAGTGTTACCGACCGACGCGTTTCCGAACAAGCTTCGTAACTCCCCGTTTTTTCCCGAAGGTGTTTACCGGGAAAAGACGAACATTAATTTGTAAACAAAACCCGTTCTTAATTATGTACTAATAATTTGCTTTATATTTATTTTTTCGTTAGCACAGTCTCTCAGAGATCAAATAAACATGTATTCTATCATCTGGAAGAGTAAATCTGACTTAAATTAAAACTAAAAACGACCATTTTGGAAGTTTAATGAGCCTTTAATATTATCTTTTTATGCCCCTATATAGTTATCGCAGCATCTGTCAGGTAGTTTATGTCCGGTCTGTAACTTTGTCATGCATAGATGGATTTTGTTAATACTTTCTACAAATGATCAACATAACATGATGACGTGTCACGAGTAAGACCCACACCCGTACCTCAAAGGTCAAGGTCACACTTTGAGTTTATTTGACAATACTTTGAGTCTGTGTGAGATTTCGTGTCCGGCCTGTTATTTTGTCATGCATGAATGGATTTTAAAATAGCTTGTGACAAGTGATCTGCATGTCATGATGATGTGTCACCTGCATTAACCTTTATATTTACCCAGACTGTTACATCAGATGTCAAGGTCAAGGTTACACAAAGGTCAAGGTCCTGCTTTATTGTAAAATAACATGAAATTGCATGTTTAGTCTGAATCGTCAGTCTGTTACTCTTAATATTCATGGATACATCATTACCTTTTATAAAAATATATTGTTATTTTCACAGACCATTTGGGGGGCATTCGACACTAACCAGAGACATTTCTTGTTTATTTCTAGATGAGTTATTTCTTTGTTCGATTACCAAAGTAATTCGAAGTAATTTTTGTGATATTGCCCTGGATTTGTGATACTGTAAGGTATGTTTTACATTGAATTTCCTGTTTTGTTTATTTGTAGATAAGAAGTGGAAGTTTCAATGAACTTGAACATGTCGGCTGCAACTTGAGGTTTGTTTACAACAAGAGCATGCTGGGATTGGCATCACAGCTGATTGATGACTACCAACCTTTAGGTACACAGACATATTATTTCTATTTTTCTATTATTTGACAATTTTTCTAACAGTGTAAATATTGATATGTTTCACAGTTAATACTACATTAAGCAGGTAAATATATTATCATGAAATATATTAAATCCTTGACATGTTTTATTTTAACCTATTGTAAAATTCATTGCTAGATGGTGTCAGCAGTACAGGACTATTGTAGTTAAAGGGCAACCTACTTTCCAAATACCCAGTGACCGAAAAACCAGAATCTTAATGATGGCAATTAAACAACAGTTAATGATGTTTTAAGCTTGGTAAAAATGATACAATGCTTGGCAGAGGCTTACATGATATATTTTAGATAATTCAGTAGAAATGAATCCTTTATGTAAATGTTTGTCATTCTTGAATTTATGAAAATATTCTTTATTTTATACATGCTGATACACTTCTTATTCTTGAATTCAGTGATGATAAAGTGATGCTAGCTCAGTTGGTAATGTGTCTGACAATGCAGGGTCAAATGATTGAACTCCCAAACGGCCTCATGATGATTTGCCTGAACTTTGTTCTTTGGTCTTGAATCATTTTACTCTGAATATATGGGGAATTAGTCAGTGATTTGCAGAGATGTATGCCTAATACAGATTCATCAGCTAGTGGACCCTAGGGATGATGATTAGGTGTGCTGACTGCCATTATAAACCGAAATAGCACAAAACATCATACAAACAAACAATCAGTGATGATAAAAAAACTCTTCCCATAGTTGATGTAATCACTTTGTGTGTTATTGTCAGTCATTTCAATTACTTTGATATCGTAAAGTTTAAACCCAATATATAATTATGTGGGATATTTCATGGTTAAGATGAGATTACAAAATATGCAGTGCAAAGCGGGAATACTTCAGAGGTCACTTATGATAAATTACCCTGTCACAAAATAATGTGATTTGACTAAAGATAGTACTATAAACTGCGTATATGGGCATTTTTGAGGAAATAGAATATAAAAATAGTCAGGAGATATATGCATCAAAATGTGAGAGATTGACGAGCTGTCACGGTAATTAGCGGGTGCAAGCTGCAAATTTTTAAAGAGTTAGTGTTATACTTAGGAAAGCAAGGTATACGGATATGTATTAATTTAGAGTTTACTTTGAGAAGGCCAGGTGGACGGTCATGTAGAATTTCAGTCAGTTAACATGGGGAAAACCATTGTTAAGATTGGTTTTAAATGGTTGGGTGTTGTAGAAGTGCAAGTTGGGTTGCATGGTTAATTATGATAATGGTTGGTGTTTAAGTAAGAATTGAAACTAAAATGGGAGCGTATTTTGAACCATATTTTAGAAACTGCACATGTGTTAAAAATAATTCATTAAAGTTAAAAATGACAGTTGTAACAATGTAAGAAATAAATGTATATAGAAAATTGTGCGTTATGTGTTAATGATGTGCGGTAGTGAAACATTTGAAAGGTTTTATATTTTATGAGCTAATTGTATATTATGTGTTTTCAGAGTTGAACAAGATACTAGAGAGGGAGCAGGCAAAATGTATGGACAAACTCTGTGTGATGGAGTACAGGTCATTTGTTTCCAGAAATCTGCACATACTAGCCAGGTATACATATTGTCTAAAACTGAAAACACAAAAGGACCACCCCCTCTACCTCGCAATAATTAAATTGCAACTAAAATCTCGAATGGGATCTGGAGTCATATTTTAGAGTGTAAAAACAATGAATATTTATTGATTATAATGTGATAGGTGGGACAGTTCTAGTTAATTTTATCTCTAGTTAATGTTGTGAAATAATACAGTCATGTGCATAAAATTTAGTTCCAGATTCTACATTTGTTAATATCCTGATTCGGTGAATTACATGTATATGCCCTTGTATTGTCACAAAAATGCTTGATTACTTAATCATAATCATATTGTTTTTGCTGGGACAGGTTAGCTCAGTCAGTAGCACCTTTGACTACCAATCCAGGGGTTGTGAGTTAAATCACTGCCAACCCTTAGTCTCCATGCTGATTGAAATATGATATTGTATCTCATTGTCATTCATCTGTCATCGTGAATTCCAGTGTAAAAGTCATCCCTTGAGAAGACCGGTATGCTTGAATACTGGTTAACCTTCCTGGTGCCAGTTTCACTTAATATCTCAAACTGAGATTTTATTCAACTCAAAACATTCAATTTCTCTAAATAATAACTTGAACTCATTACACATTCAAGGACCACACAGAGATGTGGGGAAAACCATTATTCATTGGTAAAGGATAATATATAATTGATTGATGTACATAAAGTTATCGCATTGACCGGCTGTTAGCCCTTGATGGGATAAAAATGATACTAAATATTCAATATATCCTTATTGCTCAGGTGAACGTCTTTGGTACATTCAGGCCTTTTACTGTTAAATGTTGGAAGTAAGGATTGCAGGAAGAGGATGTTTGTTTATCCGGTTTTGTAAAGGCTTGAATTATGATAAGTTTCTTAATTTCAGTCACCCGGCCCTAACCTGGCAGCAGACCTTCAATGAGAAGTCCTCATTCCAGCCAGCTGTAGATGTGAGAACCATTCTACAGACGACCAGTCTGGCAGACAGTGAAAGGAACTTGATGGAGTGGAGCTCTAAACCAGTCAATGTGGATCAATGCTACATGACCATCTCTAATCTGCCACCGGTATGTAAATGTACATTGATATATACAGTAAAACCTGTCTCAGTGGTCACCTCTTTTAGGCAACCACTTGTCTTAAATAGCCACATTTTCTGTTAACATTTTTTATAACTTTAGTTTTAATCAACCAGTATTAAGCAGCCACCTGTCTTAAGGGGTCATCTTTGGTATTTCCCTTGAGTGACTGCTTAAGACAGGTTAAGCTGTAGTATATAATATATAAAGATAAATTAAATATACAGTATTTAATTTTTTATATAAAGAATCAAATTATATAACTGCATGTATATATACCTGTATATTTAAAAAGTATCTTGTGTGAAACAAATCTTAAATTATTCCTATGGTAATGTGAATTAACCTGTTATTATACAAACATCACATGACATATTTCAGCCAATGACAAGTGTATCTGTATCTCCAGACAACCTATACTTTGCCTGTGGAGGCCTCGATGGTGTGGTGCATTTGTACGACTTCAAAACAGGCAAGTTATATACATGATGTAGTTTCTCCTTGTTCATGAGGACTAGATATGCATATTTAGGTCACCTGAGGCTTTGTCTCAAGGGACTTTTTGTGATCGCTTTTTGTCCATCGTCGTCCATCCGTGATTATGGACATATATGGGTCCTTTATAAAAATTGTTTGTCCAAGGGTCTCATGGTTTGGCCCTTTGGGGTGGGACCTACTTTAATAAATCTATATAAGAGAAATAGACAAAAAACGTTTTTCTTATGACTGACCAGACTTATGTAAATGTATTTTTTTGGCAATCAGGACCGTTAAGGCCCATAGGCCTCTTGTTATATCTTGCTTTGTCAACATTTGGATGTTTATGAATGTCAGATTCATGTTGATGCTCCCTGTCCCTCCATCATACCTACCATTTGTCCATCAAATTGGTTTTCGGTAAATAACTTGGAATGTGTTTTTAATTAATATTTGGTGTGTGGCTGTGTAATTATAAAGTATAGGACAAGTTTGATATTTGGTGTGTGTCTGTGTAACTATAAAGTACAGGACAAGTTTTTAATATTTGGTGTGTGGCTGTGTAACTATAAAGTACAGGACAAGTTTTATATTTGGTGTGTGGCTGTGTAATTATAAAGTGCAGGTCAAGTTTGATATTTGGTGTGTGGCTGTGTAACTATAAAGTGCAGGACAAGTTTGATATTTGGCGTGTGGCTGTGTAACTATAAAGTGCAGGACAAGTTTGATATTTGGCGTGTGGCTGTGTAACTATAAAGTACAGGACAAGTTTGATATTTGGCGTGTGGCTGTGTAACTATAAAGTGCAGGACAAGTTTGATATTTGATGTCAGCGTTGGTCTAATTTTTACCCTTAATGACCCCTTTTCAGTTTCAAATTAGTTTTAGGTAAAATTTACTAACATTTAATGGTGGCATCAGTGTCCTACAGACATATTGTAAGTTTGGAAATATTGATAACAGATGTATAAAAATGATTTTATTTACAGTATACAAATAATATTCAATGTGTCCATAAAATATTTTTGTTGAAAATTCAAGTAGAAACCTTGAAAATGTGTCTTTTTGAAAGACCATATTTTTTTTTAAAAAAAGTATGTTTCTTTTCATAAGAAAACATTGCTTCAATATCGCAAGTATTATTTGTCGGCCTGTAAAAATGATCAAGTAAATATGTTATTTTTTAAATGATTTTTTGACTTGGTTTCCAATGAATAACGTACAAAAAATAAAGCAACAACAGCCAAGGCATGTATGTGTGTGTGTTTATATATTATTGCCTGTTGCCCATATAAGTAACACCTCTGAAGAAGTGTTCATTTTTTGTATAATGTGCAGCTAAGTCTACTTAAGCACTTTAGCACTCTATAGTTCTTCAACATGATCAGTATAAACCAAAAATAACAGGAACTAAGTTTTAAAGTCTCATGTGAAATTCTGAAAGTAAGATGAGAAAGTTGGATCAATTGAAGAACCCAAACACACACATGTTTTAAGCATAATGATGAGCGCCAGTTCTACCATGTGTTGTTGCATCAAATCATTATCCAAGTCAAAACACTGATTGAGTAAAATTGAATTTGCATTTTGCTATAATAGGTAAAAAATGAAATTATATTTGTGTTCTAAATTTATAATTATAATGTGTCATTTCCCTTCCAGCAGCTGAAGAGTTTCCGAGGCCATGCTGATTCAATAACAGATGTTTGTTTTGCTGGCAGAGACGAACTATGTAGCGCCTCTCTGGACAATGTAGTCAGTATATTGGATGTCGAGAATGGACACTGGTATGGTTTCATATAATATGTTTAGTCCCATTATAGGGTCCCTTTATTTTCATTGCCATATTTATGTGATAGTTTGGGTAGAATATCCGTCCATGTTTATTAGTGCATGGTTTACTGCACATCAACGGGTCCTCTATGGCCTGATGGTCTAGGGCATTGTCTTAGAATCACTTATCTCTTACTGTTTTATTTAAAATTTGTACAAAATCTTTACTGTATGTGACAAAGTTCACCAGATACTTGCAGAAGGAAGATGGGTCTACTAAGTGTCATTATGAGGTCTTCATGCCTCATATAACTAGATGCCACATATATCCTGTAATACTAGAAATGTTGTTAAAATCCTTTAAACAGTTTTGTATACAGTAATCTTTGAATATCTTCAGACTTCGCTATGATGGCTTCAGTTGCTAGTATCGCAATTAAATTAAATAATTGCTATATGTTACCTCTACTGCATTTTTGCAATATGCAACCTCTGAATTTTCTGTAAAACAAGCTGTGCTCATTCAGTAACCTAACATGTTTTTTTAACTGCTTACATAGACAAAGAAAATTATCTGAGATGTTGTTAATTTGAATATTGCACAATACTTGTTAAGAAGTTAAATGAGTGTAACAGATGGATGCAATGGGGAGGGGAGGCCATAACATATGTTCCGTATGTTTTATTTTAGTATATGGAAAATCAGAAAAAATCATGGAAACGTCAGGGAATATTGAAAGCAAGTTTAAATGGCATCTATGACTGTTGACCAAATTATGTTGTACGAGATAAAATTTGAACACTTCTGTTTTGTATATCAATTAGTTAAATATCTTGGTTGGGATTACGTTTTATGAATCTTGTGTCCGAACAAATAGTATGAAAATTACTGCATTTATAATACCTCTCATCACTGACATCATTTATAATACCTCTCATCACTGACATCAGTTATAATACCTCTCATCACTGACATCATTTATAACACCTCTCATCACTGACATCATTTATAACACCTCTCATCACTGACATCATTTATAATACCTCTCATCACTGACATCATTTATAATACCTCTCATCAGTGACATCATTTATAACACCTCTCATCACTGACATCATTGGTTTGAAGCAAGCTTGGTCTAAAAACTTAATGTGAGAAAATTTCCTGCAAAAACTCAGATCCATTCTGATGTCTTGCACCACCAATAAAATTGACTATCATATACTGTAAATCTCCAAGTATAAAACGCATTTTTCCCCCCAATTTTTTAAGGTCTCAAACAGGGGTGCAGATTATATTAAGTTATAGAAAAAATAATTTTAATTTTTCATGTTTCATCCGAGTTTCCCGCTAACAAAGGCCAGTCGAGAACAGTATTTCTGATGCCTATCATCCTGAACGTAGTGCAAAAAGCACACGAAGTTTTAAACATGTCTAACATGCTTTATATTTTATTACTTCTATTAAATAAACGCAGTTTACAAACCCTTTGATGTATTATTGTGTATTCTGTAACTTCCAAATGGGAAAACAACAAAACTTTTCGCTAAACCGGAAATCATCAATTTATTAACTAGACTGGTACAAATATAATTCAATATCTGTTCAATTCACTATTTTTACGGGATAATTGTATGGGGTTTAATGTGATAAAGAAATATATATGAAAATATTGATATTACTATGAATTTCATTTTTGGAAGGCAAGCAAAGCTCTGACTTCCATAGCTGTCGTGCAGCCCTAGCAATCTGTTATACAAACTACGTATGGCAGGAACCGCCATATTCATCCGACCGATAAAGTAGTTCACAAGTTTCAAATCACATTTACCATAGCAGAGGAGGTATTATACAACAAACGTTTTTTATTTATTGCAGATATTTTACTTTACAAAAGTTCAAAAATATGATTTGGGAAGCATACAATTTCCATGGAAATGCGGAAGAATTCACTAATCTCGCTGTACACTAAAAAAACGCGGCAATTTTCATTCATAAAAAAATTGTTTTATGCATTTACTACTATGCATAGTGACGACATCTAGTAGGGGGGATATAATCTCTAACACCATTTGACATGTAATCATTAATGGGGTGAAATATTGACATGTTTTCGATATAATAACTTGTAGTTTGAGTAAATAGTGATTGTTAGTGTAATTTTATTCACTACGGATTGTCCTCTTTTAATTTTGATAGTAAAATAACGAAATAAGGTTCGGGGCTACATTTGTTGTTTATAGAAAAACGCGACAATCTGTCATCTTATGCAAGCAGTGTTTTGATGAACATACTTAACGGTTAATTAGGTCGTCCGACCGTTATGTTTGTTGTGTTTCTGTGTTGTAGTTTTTAAATTGATTAAATCTAGGTTACGCAGCACCGTTTATAATGCTATAAATTGATTATTTATATTGTTGATTGAAAGATATATTATAATCGAACATAACTCAAGTCAATATACACATAAATCTATAAGTAGGTCATGTTTGTTTTGGTCTAGACAAAGTGTTGTATATTCTCGGACAATCGGGAACATTTTGTGCTGATTGCGTTTGGTTATCCATAAATCATAACTATTGAACTGGAGATATTAAAATTGACTGGAGTTGTACATCACTACTCAATTCTTTCGATTTTGGAGCCATTTTTCTAACAATAACAAATTTACATAAACAGTGTGTATTACGTCATCAACTGATGCTAAACTCTCCATTGACCTATTTCACTATAAACTATATGCACCTATTTATAGCGCATAGTATAATTTAATTTAAACCAGTACACACTCCCTGGTAAATCAGCTGTTTAGCAGGTGGCGAATAATTATGTCCCTTGACTGTAGCACAAAATATATGATTGCTAGACATGGAAAAACAAAATCTGGAGTTGAAGTTAAAACATAATATATATCTGGAGCTGAATCGTTGAAATTCTTGCTTGAGGAGTTGGACAAGTTAAGAATTCAGATGACCCATTTGATTTGTATATTTGTGTTTTTTTTAACAATTTAACAATTTTTTTAAATAAACAAGTATTTATTCATTGTTGGTGGTTGTTTGCACATTATTAAAAGGCACTTTAAAGCGGTACATTCTTTTTTTTGATGAAATAATGGGGATAGATATTGAGCAGTGGAGATGTTAGCTTGATTAAATAAGGCGTGAATGGACAGCATTTTTATAATTTTGATATCTGATCTGCTGTCTTGGGAGATGCAAAATAAAAATCTTTAAAAGGCTCCATAGAGGCGTGCAATATGACTATGTCGCACTATGGAGATGTAAAATTGGTAGTTTTTCTGGGAAGCATGTGTTGATCAGTACTCTATCAAAAAGTCAAACATCAGAATATGAATGTTTGTTTGTGAAGCTTTCATATAGTTTGTTCATGTTGATAACTTTTATGTGGAGATATGGAAAGGAATCCTGGACCACCACGTTAATAGTTTACAAAATGTCCTGAAATAGATATTTTCACCAGGGTCATCAAATATTCAGTCAATTTTCACAGGGAAGACGGTGTGTACCATACCATAGTTTGTGCATTTTTTTCAAATGCATTATTAAAACCGTTTGATAGCTACTGTTGGAAAAGTATTGATATGGACTTTGTATTATATGCAGGAGATTATTTATACAGATATACAAAAGAAATATTAAACACATCACATTCTTTTCTAAATCCCAGTGAATTGCCTTTAACATATCAGAAATCTAACAAAATTTTCCAATTTTCCGAACCTACATTTTCGAATTAACACAAGCAGACCTTTGATTTTAACACTTATGAATAATTATTATCAGTTTATTGATTAAGAATATACCAAAACAAATTTAAAAATTTGGGGCAAGAAAATTGTGCAGGTGTTCGGCGGCGCCAAATTGACTCCGCTCACTTGTACTTTCTGCATTCTTTACTGCTGTCAGATTATCACTCTATTAATTGAAACTATTTGACATCTCTTGATCTTGAATTAACAAGTACGAATATCGTTTGATATATGACAGGTTTGAGAAGGTGTTGAGAACCAGGTGGGTGAGAAGGGGTTGATAACGTGTTATCGTTGTGGGGATTAATAGTTCAGAAATTCGATAATTTCACATTGTCATTTCAGACATGAAACAGTTCTTTTCAGAGCTAACCTTATAATTGTCAGCGATGTCGAAGAAGATGACTTCGATGAGTTTGATGAGTCTGACACCAGAGACTGCTGAATAATGCAGAGACAGTGAGAGGGGAATGGTCCTTTTTAGGACCCAAATACTCCTCGAAAGATGTAATTAAAAAATTGTCGATAGTTTGTTTTTATTTTTCCGTTTGTCTTACCCAAATACACATAAATAAATGGTATCACCATTTTATACTCGCAAATTGTATTGTCTCTAACACGCTATATATTACATCAAAACGTTTTACTTACGTTTTTACAAAGTTATGCAGTACACCAGACTAGATTTCGTTGCTGCATAGTTAGCCAAACAATATTCGTCTTTAACTTTGGTCTGGATTTCAAAATGGCGGATGTAGTAAGCAGCTGATTCATCTGATTCATGCCTCCGGATTATGGACGGATACTAGCTTTATTCCACCAGTTTCGGCTTCAAAATCACCTGTGGATTATACTTTGGTGCAGTTTATAATAGGAGATTTACTGTATAGCCTGTTACATGTTAAAAATGGCATTTAATCTTATTTAATAAAAACAACAATAACAACATGAAATTACTGGCATACTCGTGTATGTTGCAGGTTTTTCGCTCTAAAGCATCACCAACGATTGGGTCAACTTGTGTGCCTCTGATCTGTCTGGAAAATTACTGGCAACTGCATCATGGGATTGAATGATTAAGGTGTGGAGTGTTAAGAAGGGAGAGGAGGTCTGTGAATTCAAGTTTAGCAGGTAAGTTGGGTATAATTTATATTTTCATTTCTCTGTTCCCACTGACTTTTGAAGCATCTTTCATTCATTGACAATACGATTAAACATATATCATAATATTTTCACATTCCCTTAGATATATATGTACAATAAATCTTCATATTGCCTCCATAATATTAGCTGAACATCAATCATTTAAAGCATTTTATCAAATGTACGAGGGAGTTTCAAAAAGTTCATTGAAACTATTAACTTTTTTTATTGTTGAGGCACCAGATATTCTGGCGTCTCTTTAGAAGCATACTAGTCGATAAAATCATCTCATTTCATATGCACCGTCTAACTGCTCAAGAGAAAATAGTTCTTGATTTTTTATGTATCAGTCGGATAAAGGTAACTTTTCAATGTACGAAAGATAAAGTCATGATGTGAGAACATGTTTGAATCTTTACTTTTGATATCTGATGTCTGCAAAAGATTGCTGTTTATTACAAAGGCTTAAATGTAGGAGTGTCCATACTTATTAGCATTTCACTCAACAATGAAAATAGTCTCTTGTAGGAGTGTCCGTACTAATTAGTATACTGACAATGAAAATAATCAACGAGGCAAATGTAATATTACCGGCTTTCTTTGTCGTCTTCAATCATGGTTGATTTAGAATTGATGTTAGATTTAGAAATGTTAAACATTATTACAGAAAAGTTCTGTAATATGCAGTATAAATAGACTATATGTGGTGTAGATTCAGATTCAGATCAGACCATTTAAAGGGATTATATCGGCAAGTTACGCATACACGCTGTTGATAAAGGGTGTCTGGAATTTTAATTGTAGTGTGTTATTGAGACCATTTTACAAGTAAACAAATCGATGCAATCATAAAGGGTTTTCTGGGCGTCAAATTTTAACAAATACAGGATACAATCACCACTTAAAATGGTTTATTTTGTAAACAAATTGTTGAATTTGTTTGCAGCAAAAAAAATATGGGAGGCCGTTTACCTTGAGAAACCTGGTCTAAAAGTCTGCGCCTTCAAAAATTGGATCCTAAAAGTCGGCGCATAGGTTACTGCTGTCCCATTTATTAGGGATATTTTAAGACTTAATTATTAAAACCTCATTAAACTTCAGAAACGACATATTTTTGCATATATTTTATGTCTATTTTACTACTTCAGTGCATAGAGTACATGTTAATGTAACCTCTGAAAAAGTATACCATCAAAGATATCAAAAAAAGATGCATTATTTTCAATAATTGCTAATGTGTGTTTGTTTACAAATCAATGGTCATTTCTTTCTGATAAATTAATTCGGCATAAAACGTTTCCGTTCCGAACCGAGGCGGACGGTAATTTATGCACACAAACAAAGCTGCACTAAAACTGATGACATCACCACACACCATCTCCAAAAATGTCAACAGTGAGTGTTTTTTTGTCTTATTTATCGATTTATTGTAACTAGCAGTTGTATATGAAATTGTAGAGCAAGTGTCATGTTTTATAACCAACCGCTATGTTAAGTATCCGTTAACAGAGTGATCATGGCTCTCTGAATTGTTTAGGTTGTATGATTTAGAAACACCAATGCATGTATAGTCAAACTGCGCAATTAGCGCCAATGTTGATAAATAACCTGTGCTAAACATATGCAAATAAAGTGTCTTGCAGAAGGACACTACACGTGGCCATGTCGAAAGATCGAACCCTCAACCACATTGTTGATGGGCGAGTTATATTTTAGTTAGGTTTTGATTGGGTACGATATCATGTAAAATAGAACAACAAGCAAGCTAGCCTGATAAATAAGGCGTGAATGGACAGCTTTTTTTATTATTTTGATAATTATCTGATCGGCAAAATAAAAATCTAAAAAAGGCAACATGTCGCACTACAAGCAAGTTTGCTTCTCCTTATATGTGTTGAGAATGTGAAATATGTTGTACTATTCAGAAAAATATATTTTGTATAATGCTGAATTATGTATTTATGAATTATAAAATGTTAAAATCTCATCTTGATACCATGGAACACGTACATCATAACTTATTCAACTGTGATTTTTTTTTCTTCAGACAAGTTGATCATCGTCATCTCCTGATGCTGAAGTTAAATGTGGCAGGGGAAGAGGCAGGGGAAGCAGTCGTGCGAGGCAGCTAGGATTTGGCGAGCAGAGAGCTGATGAAACCCTGCATGTAATTGAGACAAAAAAAAAACGTTCTATGGTGAGTGTCGCCACTATTATTTTTTTTTACATAAATAAATGTTGAACAGGATTTTAAGATTAATAACTGATTATCCAACTTGTATAACTTGCATTCTTTACATATTTGTTCTTATAAAAGTGTGTTTTTGTTTGGCTGATATCAATTACACTTGCTCAATTAATCAGTCTTTCATACACTTCATGTCAAAACATAAATGTTTTAATACTCTCAAATATAATGTTGTTGAATAGTTATATAAGCATCATTTTTATGCCATCGAGGGCTAACAGACTGATAACTTTCCCACTTGAATCAGTAGTGAGAGACGAATGATGGGACACAATGCTGTATATCAATCATCACAGAAATTGTTGCCAGGCAGGGATTCAAACTCTACCCTGGATTGATTGTCAGATGCGTTATCAACTTAACATATCGTCTGGCTCTCAAATACTGGCTTTACAATAAACTGTTTATCATATGTTTATATTATGTTTGTTCATAAAAAGTACTTTTGTAAGTAGATAATTTTAATGGTATTTGTAGACAGATCTGCAGACAATGGAGCCAAACAAGATGAGGGAGCTGCTTGTTGGGATGCTTGAGCAGAACCCAAGTCTTATCCTGGACCTGCATGATCGGCCAACACGTCAGCCTGGAGGATACCATCCACCACAAGATGGGGACTCACCTGACTGGTGCATCTGTACCAATTGTAGAGAAATGCCTACAGAGCCTGAACAGATGTGCTGCAATAAGGAACCTGAGCACTGTACTGCCTTTCTCCCGGTAAGACCAATAGAGTCAAACCTGTCTTAAGCAGCCAGCCAAGGGAAAGGGCCAAATTGGCCGCTTAAGACAGGTGGCTGCCTACTACAGGGTCATCAATTTTCACCCAGATTAGCGAAGTATTTTTTGTATATTGGCACAATTTCACAACCTCAACACGTTCATCCAAAGTCAAACACTTCCGTTTTGGTGGCATTGTTAACACGCTGACAATCAAAACATTTATGATTTAAGTCACAATAAATCATTTCCAAATTTTATATTTTTCCACAATTAGCGCTTTTACAAGTGTGAACTTAATGAGTTAATTTCTTATCATTCGTTAAAAGCACGAACAAACTGCCATTCTAATTATCGTCTCAAAAACGTTAGCTTCTTTTATCTTTTCATATGCCGACTTTTTCACAGTTAACGTGTTTACACAAAACACTTTGATCTGTCTATTTTACCAATTACTTGAGCTAAAAATAGAGATGTGAAAATTATCACGCACTACACTCGTGTTTGAGTCGGAAAAATTGCGATTATGTAGAACACAATAACAGCTTTGTTTGGTTTGAGTCGGAAAAATGGCGATTATGTAGAACACAATAACAGCTTTGTTTGGTTTGTTTACGGCCAATTAAGAAAGTTTAAACTAAAAGAAACTTATTTTAAATTAAAGATATATTATAATTATTTGATTTATTTGGTTTTTAGTACTTTAATTAAATATTAATTCTGTGGCCGTAATGAAATTTTTATATGCCAAAATCGATATTTTACAGTAAAATTTGTTCATTTGGTGGCCGTTTTAGGATGTTTTTAATGCATTTGGGACCAAAAATGATGGCCGCTGACCACGTCGACCAGGTGATCGCCTATTGCAGTTAAATTATATAGTAAATTTCGACGGGAGGGTCTGAAACTGGCCGCTTAAGGCAGGTGGCTGCTTATAACAGGTGACCGTTAGTACAGGTTTGACTGTATATGTTTATCTTATATTATCTTTGGGACAAGTAGTTTCAGATCAGAATGAATACACAAAAAACATGCATTTAGTTATCTCAAATTGTGCAACAAATATAATTTAGTAGTATGATGATTTTAAATGCTATGTTCGACACAGGTTATGCAACCTAGTTTTATTAGCAATGAAAAACTAAAAATGGAGTCCAACTGCCATCCTTGTGTTAGTAACTGTCACCCGTTTCACACTTATTTTAATTGTGATAGGCTCAAACCCAGGGGGAAAACCTTGATTAAATCAAATAGACAGAATAGCTTGTTAAAATGATGCAGATGAATATATATATATACAAGAATGTTTATATTGGTAAAATTACAGTTTCTGTCCACTACTCTAACAGAAGCAGCTATCTTCATATGAAACGCAAATTTTCTTGTTTCCTTCTTTTCTGTTTGTCCGTAGCTCGTTTGAAAGTATCTTCCAATGCTTTTCACAACTCAGTCGGTAGGAAATAATTAGATGAAAATGTTCTACTTGCATCTCAGTCATTCAGTGAAATAATGTAATACAATATGATGAAACAGGCAATACATTTTTCAATTCTCCATTATATACTATTTGAAACATGACATTATTTTTTTTCATTTTTCTACTTTCCATACAGGATTTCCGGCTCCTTGTTTTAGATGAAGGCGTTCTAGCACTTGCTAGAATGTACAGGTGGGACGTGCTCGTGCTAGATGATGAGGCAGATGTCAGGAAGGCAAACAGGCATACTGCTTATAGACAGTTTGTTCTTCTTCAACATGGGAGGCTTGGTGTTGGAGACCGGCGGGTCATTCCATCATGTTGTGAATGGAGAATACAGGATAAATACCCAGACATGTTTGGACAGTACAATGGGTTTATTTTGAGTAGGCTCATTAAAAGTCTTTCTTTAAAAAACAACAACAAACGCTATTGTCATGACCCTGGTATCATATAAGTTTTTTTGTGATCAGCTTAGCTTTTAATCTTTTAACTTTTTGTGTTATAGCCATAGAACTTCATAAACACATTCATTATTTATAATGTTAAACCTATGGTTCCATACTCTTAGGGTGGATTTTTTGCTTATCTCTATTTAGATTTTTTTAATTTATTTTTCGGTCACAACAACTGATCAACATTGTTTTAAAACCTAACTGACCTTGACCTACCTTATGGATTTTATAAAGCGTGGTTTATAGTGTTATTGATTGAATGTTGTATTATTTTTTTTGTATTATTTTTCAATCATTTAGCTCACCATCAATGAAGTGATATATTCTGATCACCGTTTTCGGAACGTTGTCCGACTAAATGTAAAAAAAAACAACTTCTTGATAAAGATTGTATGAAGCTGTGTTATACCAAGTTTCTCTCATTTTGTTTCAAATTATGATACTATGTAAAATTTTGACCCCCACCTCAGGGGCTATCTTTATTTTTTTAAAGTTTAAAATCTTCTCTGCAACCACAAAGCATGACGTTTTGTTATTTTTTATGTTGTTTCAACTCTAGGGTCAAAATTGTCCCCATCTGGAAATTTACCAGTTAACAAAGAGACATTTTAATCTAGTCTTCTTATAAAACAACTGTTCATATTTGATATGAATGATTGCAATGCTTTAATTTTTTTGTATTGCTATTGTATTTTGTATATAATATATAAATGTATCTTAAGAGAAGGAAGATTAGTTCCAAACTACATGTAGTTTATATGGGCTACTCTCTCAAATAAAGACTTTCATTCAATCATGAGAAAGGTTGTCCAGTTTGTTAAATAACAGTGTAAGGCAACTTCGTTGTACGAATTTTGATTGACATTAAAATTGAATGTATTCCTGGAAAATATATACATGTAGTCTTGATCATATGCTATATTGCTATTCTAAAAGACAAACATCTTTACAAATCGTGCAAAAGAAACATTTGACTCGGGAAGTAATGTCTGATTGGCTGAAACAAAAACACCTATGCAATGGTTTTGTTATAATAAAATTGAAAAATACTTATTTGGACGGCAGTCATCTTGAATAAGATCTTTGTCATAAAAAAAAAAGAATAAAATACGGAATATAGAAATAAACATCAAAATAATACTAAGTCTCTTTTGAAATATTATGGAAATCGCCTAGATAGTCCGATTGTTTGAATCAACCAACCAAATACTTTATCAGATTATTACCAAAATTATTTTACTTGTCGAACATGTCAAAAGCATCACCTATGACCAAGACATGAACGTATATAACATTTTCTGCATGATTTGAATGAATATCGAAATTATGAATAATTGTATGTTTACAATGATTTTTGTCGAAAGTTTCATTTTAAAGCGCACAATGTCCTTTTAAAGGCGAGTTAAAAAGGGGGCTCCATTATTGTTTAATAATGATACAAACGTTTTTATAATGTGGATCAAATCACCCTATGAAAAATAGTTTCAAGTTTGTTCAAATGAGAGGGCTAGGGTACATTGAGGCCCAGTAATGGGCCAATGAGTTTACATGAGAATAGTGGGAAAAACTTGACATTCTAGACTGGGTCCTTTAAAGTACAAGGGAAATTTGGTTTTACATAGAGATAATATGGGGAAAACAGTACATTCTGTTTTTTGTCATCTCTTGGTAGGTGTTATTTTATTTATCTCGAGTATTGTTTAGCATTAGTGGGCACTGCATCCTGGTGACCTAATATCCATATAACAAGGGATTCATTGTTGAAATTTTAAAAAATCTTCTTTCACAATAAGGGAACATTTGATATTTACCCAGATATAAATATGGAAATCAGTAGCAACTGATTGTTTTCAACTATTTTATAATTACAACATAAAAACTTCATATGAGCAAGGGTTCAATTTATTTTCCAAATAAAATCACTCAAATGAGGTAGTTTGGTACACATCAACATCCAATAACAATTAAGACAGTAAACTTTTTTTTCACATTTTTTATTGTCAAATGAAGTATTTCTAAAAGTATAAAATGGTTCAACTATGTATAAAAAACGAACAAGTTATATGCAGCAGTTTACAATCTGTAAGTTAATCATGGCAACAGCTATGGTTAGAACATAAAGATTGCATGTCACATTTGTGACATTAATATTTTTATGGCAATGCTAGCAACCAATAGGGTGATGACAGTAATATGGCATCTATATCAAGCAATATGGCAATGATATTAATTAATATGGCATTGCTACTGGCAGCAAACAGTATGACAATGATAGCAAGTTATAATGCAATGACAGTGATATTGGAATGATATCAAACAATATGACAATGATAGCAGTATTGGAATTATATCAGTTGAAATTTAATGCAGTTGTATGAAATGCTGGGCTGCAATACTACAATGACAGCAATATGAAATGGTAGCAAACAATAATACAATAACAGCAAGAATTGAATGATTTCAAACAATGTGGCAATGACAGCAGAATTGGAATGATATCAATTGATATGGCAATGTAGCAAAATGAAATGATAACAAGCAATTTGGTTATGACAGTTATATTGGAATGATTTAAAACAATGTGGCAATGACAGCAGTTTTGGAATGATATCAGTTAAAATGTCAATGCAGCTTTACTAAATCATAAGAAGCAATATTGCAATTACAGCAATATTGGAATGATATCAATTGATATGGCAATGCAGCAATATGAAATGATAGTAAGCAATAAGGCAATGACAACAAAATTGGAATAATATTGCACATTATGGCGATGACAACAATATTTGAGTGATATCAAACACTATGATAATGGCAGCAATATGAAATGATAGCAAACTGAAACAATGACAATGATATTGAGCAATATGACAATGGCAGCAATATGAAATGATAGCAAACTGAAACAATGACAATGATATTGAGCAATTTGACAATGGCAGCAATGTAAAATGAAAGCAAATATGGCAGTAACAGCAATACGGGAATGACATGAATCAATATGGGAATGACAGTTGTATTGGAATGAATGCAAACAATATTGCAATGGCAGAAAGCAATATGGCAATGACAGCTATATGCAATGTTATTAATTAATATGGCAATAACAGAAATATTAGAATGATAACAAACAATATGGGAATGATATCAATCAATATAGCAATAGCATTATGGGAGTGATATAAACAAATGTGGCAATGGCAGCAATATGGATTATATCACTTAATATGGCAGTGACAGCAATATGCAATGATAGCAAGCAATATGGCAATGACAGCAAAATTGTATAAAATACAAAAATAAAAAATTGCAATATGGAAAAATTATACGCAAATGAATTGTTTTAGTCACATGCCTTACTTTACTAAAGTGGTTTGATAGTTATTTAAAGTAAATAATGGAAAGGTAGGCCACTTTAACTGAATCCATGACCGATTTCTATAGGGTGGGTAGAAATTCATAATCTAAACGTACAGTCTGCATGGATTTAGATATCATGGAAAGATGCATATTTCTTGCTTAATACTGATTTTAAAGAGATAAACATTAGTAGGTTTATTATGATTTTGTCCACTGACGTAACTTAGTACTTCTTCAATACTTTTTCAAACAAGATATCCATTATTTACTAGATATAGCAATACAATAGCTATAGTAAGATAGGGCCTGTGGTTTTAGTAATGCATAACAGTCTGGATAAGTATCGGGACCATCGATATCAGATTATGGAAGTAAAGGTCTGGCATGATTTCCAAACTTGCCTATTAAGAACATATACAATTTTGGTGTGTAAGAATATAAAGTCAAGTAGAGTATTGTAAACCAACAAACAGAAGTAAAATATAACAATAGCTGAACAGTTGTTTTGCAAGACTTGACGAGAAATTAACAAAATAAACATATCAAAATAAATAAACAGACATGAATGAGCCTGGATCTAAAAATTGCAGCACAAATAGAGGTTATCTCGCACCGTGCTGAGCAGATGCCTTAAAAATTGATGATAAAATAACAAAATTAACATATTAAAATAAATAACCAGACATGAACAAGTCTAAATCTGAAAATTACAGCACAAAGAAAGGTTATCTCGCACCGTGCTGAACAGATGCCTTACAAAATTGATGATAAAATAACAAAATAAACATATTAAAATAAACAAACAGACATGAACGAGTCTAAATCTGAAAATTACAGCACAAAGAGAGGTTATCTCACACCGTGCTGAACAGATTCCTTAAAAATTGATGATAAAATAACAAAATTAACATATTAAAATAAATAACCAGACATGAACAAGTCTAAATCTGAAAATTACAGCACAAAGAAAGGTTATCTCGCACCGTGCTGAACAGATGCCTTACAAAATTGATGATAAAATAACAAAATAAACATATCAAAATAAATTAACAGACATGATTGAGTCTGGATCTGAAAATTACAGCACAAAGGGAGGTTATCTCGCACCGTGCTGAACAGATGCCTTACAATACTAAGCAATGTCTAAGGAAAGGCTTTTCAACAACTTAAGTGACTGAAATTTGAAGGAACAGTGACCTGGATGAATAAATTTGAAAATAGGCTATTAGCCAATGTTGCATGCATAATAAATAAGAAGCTGTAGGCCTCTGAGAAGATTATTATAAAATATTGAAAAACATATTGAGATGTCCTCTCTGACATGGGCATGAAAAAGCATAATAAATTAACAAACTTGAAAGAACTCCATGGAAGGATGCTTCACACCACACTTGAGCCTTTAGCCCAGGTTAGGTACATGTAAGAAGCTAATTTTTGCCATAAATGAAATACATTTTATTATTTTCTCTTATTTGTTGGCCTTGTACAAAGCATAGTACTGAATTTTGAATCTGGTTTATACAGGACAGAATTTACACGACATGAAAGTTGTAGTAAGAATGATACATTGACTAGATGTATGTTCGGCACATGACTTTGTGATAAACACAACAAATGAAAAAAGAATGACAGTGATATATGAACTGTGTTGTTTATACACAAGTTTCATTGACCCATCTGAACATGAGTAATGACTTATGTGAACTAAAACGTTTAATTATTTTTTCCGAGCTAAAATAAACAACAAAAGAAAACAAAAATTAAAACTAAAACGTTTAATTATTTTTTCCGAGCTAAAATAAACAACAAAAGAAAACAAAAATTAACAAATAAAAAAAATGTTTAACAAATAAAAATGAAATGTTTTAAGTAAATGTGAAAGAAAGAGAAAAATTATGCAAAATACCTACTTTGTGGGAAAAAGATTGTTTCTTCTTAATAATCTCATGTAAACTTATAAACCCCTGGGCGGGGTCAACTTTAACCCCAGGGTCCTGCCTTAGTTCTTTCGAGAGAATATCATTAGGTGATATTACACACACAATATCTGAGCTCCAGGTCTTGTCATTTAAAGAAGATTTTTGAAATTAATAAAAAAAGTCTCTGGTGAGTGTGTCGAATTTGATACCAGAGTTATGATTTTAGTAATGTTGAGAGAGCGTTTTATAGGTATGCTTAAAAGTTGATGTGCTGCTTTAGAGTAACAGTCATTTAAAACAATTGTTTGTGGATAGAGAGTGATTTTACAAGTTTGTAAGTGTAATTTTTTATTTGTGTTATATCTGTACTATTTATCTGTACTTAGAACGTTGACATACCTTTCTGAGCTGTTTGTTATCCAATAATTTCTATTTAGTGTGCGCATTTTACAATTATTTAAAAACATATATTTTCTTCTTTTTGTGCTTTCACTTTGTCCTAGCTAAAATGTGGCAACTATACGACTATAACAGTCAATTCATTACTGTAACATAAAATATGCGTGTCAATTTTAATAGTAGACGACAAATACTACAGCAGCGTGACGTATTTTTCCTTCATTCTTACAAGTAGGTTATTTTTAAAGCATGGACTAAATACGGTACAGATTTCTAGAAATGTTTAAAAAGTAGCCTTTTATTGTGTTTTAATATCTTAGCGTAATTAATATATCTAATGGATGACTTTGTGCTGGTCTCTACCAATTAACACATTTTGACATTCTTATGACACATCCTTTGATCAAAACTCGCAGCACAAAAGCGTCGACTAATTGACATCTTTACACAGGATTACTGCAAGGGGCATTTCGTGTCGCGTGTGTAGGTACAGGCAGTGACTTAATACTGGTACTGATCTTATTTTAATTAATATTATTTCAACTCTTTTAACAAATCAAACACATTAATTCATTTATCAATCATCAAATTAATGTTAATTGACAAAAAAAATTAACTAGTAATTAAAATTATGTTAATGAAGATCAAAGGCAGCAAATCCAATGTGGCCACCTTTTCTCAAAATCTTACAGAAGCAAAATATAAAAATCATAATATAAGAAAACAAATCAAATCTATGGTATTTATAAACATATATACAAAATAACAAAGCTTATTTATATACATTGCCCCCTCTCAAGGACAGCTACAAAACTAGGTCAAACTTATTTGTAAACAATATTTCAATGGATAATAGATATATACAAGTACACACACACGTATGTGTCCACTTCGCAATAGCGTCAAAATGATTTATTTATGCATATTTGAATCTATAAAGCATAGCACTTTGGCAAGCCATAAACATACCATAAAACACGAAGATTATTAAGCTATGAAACTAGGTCAAATTTGTTTACGTTTGCAACAATTTATAAATATAAGTGGCTGTTGCAAACGTAAACTTAAAAATTGTTGCAAACGTAAACTTGTGCTGTCACTTTGCATCCGAGTTACACGCTATATTTACCCTCGTAAATATGTTTATAGCATTTTTCTTACCTTGATTTGCATCTGTTGATATTGCTCCAGTTCTGAAGAAAATGACAGCTTTGCTGTGTCATGTTTTTGGACCTCTGTGAATTGCAACACGTGTCCCCGGGTTATTATTTTCGACAAACCCCTGTGATTAAATAAGAAGTGATGAAATCGGAATGTGCGTTTCTGTATTGAAATTATCAAGTTGTGTGAACAGAAACACTAATTTACACATACTGGTACACTCTCTGTGTTATTCATAAAACATAAATACAAAGATAGGAAATATTATTTTTATACATTGCCCCTTCGCAAGGACAGTTGACGCTTCAAAACTAGGTCAAACTTGTTTGTAAACACTATTTAAATGGATGCAACAATTTATAAAAATATGTGGCATGCAAATGTAAACTTGTACAGTCACTTTGCATTCGCGTTACACGCTTTATTAACCCTCTTTAATGTTTGTAGCACTTTGTCAAGCATTCTTCTTACCTTGATTTGTGTCCGTTGTTACTGTTCCAAGTCTGAAGAAAATGGAGACTGATTGAATATGGCCGCTAGATGTCTCCAACTTTCATATATTTCCATATCCGGTAAAATCAGAGTGATTTTAATAGGCTGTTTACACCCGCCTAAAAACAAGAAAAATGAGAAAATGTTTCCATTTCCAATTTGGGCAATATTTTAACAATCAGTTTTCTGCACAACAGCGTTATATTTACATTTCCTTCCAATTCATTTGATTGATTGATTGAATATTTAGCGTCATTTTTATGTCATCGAGGGCTAACAGATGATCAATTAACCACTGTTTCCTGGGATTAACCAGTACTCGAGCACACCCCATCTCCGCAAGTAACTGATAACTTTCCCACTTGAATCAGGGGTGAGAGATGAATGATATTGAAACACAATGTCGTATATCAATAATCACGGAGACTGTTGCCGAGCGGGGGGTTTCAAACTCACAACCCCTGGATTGACACTCAGACGCGTAACCGACTGAGCTAATCGGGCCCGGCTCTTCCAATTCAAATAAATGAAAACACCACTTACCGATTGTAATGATAATACTCCATCTGATTGATGAACAAACACACACATTTGCCGAATATTTTAGCGAATGTAATATTTCGTCCTTCCTCCCGACACACAAAATAAACAAAATGGCGGTTGACAATTGACGGCTAACATTCAGAGTTTTTTTCGAGTAGCGGTTATGGGCCTGGGAAATAAAATACTTTTACTATACTTTTTTTGTAGAGTCTATGAACATTTTAAAAAGTATTCGAGGTAATTCTGCATATATAGATATGATATTATACCTTTATAAGGTAACTTTGTGGTTGGTGTCCACTCCACATTTACGTCGCTGTTAAGATCTTTGATGTTACCAGCACCTGCTCTAATAGTTGCCATCTTTCAAAAGGCACAGTGAAAATACGACGTTCGCCTGGTAGCTGTTTTTTTCAAAAATGGTAGTAAAGGTATTAAACTACTTATATTTCAAATTTAAGGAAAATTTGAAGATACCCATTTTTGCTGCGCCTTTTGAAGTTTTTACAATTTTACTTTTAAAAAAACCCAACAAATTACGAAACAGCCGACTTCGCTACAAAAATCAAATCCCAAAAGCTTTAATGCAGGTATATTTATACATTGCATCATTTTTCAATATAATTTGAAATATGTATTAAAATTTAGAGGACGTTGGTTATGCCACTATCTCAATTTATTGAATTTGATATGGCACCGCAATTTCAATTAAAAAGCGCGCGCTCCTTTAATGGGACTTTTTTGTGTTAAACTACTGTACAAAAATGAGCAGGTAATTCAGTGAATCCACGTTTTTTTGTTCTCGTGGGTCCCGACTGTATACACAGGTTCAGGGTCAAGTCTCAAAAAATTTCTTCATCTCGGTGGTTCAATCATTTTAAACAAGTTTTTAATAGTGATGGTGATGCAACCATAGAAGACAATAGCGAAGAAAATCTTGACCTAGATGATATTGAAGTAATTCTGTTTAACAGTGACATCACAGATGACGAAATTGTTGATGTCGTAAAGGGTATTGACCAAAAAAAAAACGCAAGTGGTAATCTTGTTGCAGAACATTTTATTCATGGCTTTAATATTTTGTTACCATTTATTCGGAAACTGTTTAATAGAATATATAGATCTTGAGAATTTCCAGCTTCATGGACAAAATGTATAATTGTCCCTATACATAAAAAGGAGCAAATAAATGATCCAGACAATTACATAGGCATATCTCTTACAAATATTTTTAGTAAACTACATTAGTATCTTGACTAAGCGGGTTACGTTTTTTGTTAACGCATTTGATAAAACAACCGAGTCGCAGGCAGGTTTTCGTTCCGACTATATACAAATATTTGTGTAAGAAACATAAACCTGTTTACGTGGCGTTCAGAGACTTTAAAAAGCGTTTGACTCTGTTAATAGATCTAAATTGTATACAGTGTTCCAACAAATTGGAATAAAAGGCCATCTATTTCAGTCCATAAAAAGTATTTATCGATATGTAAAAGCTAGAGTAAGAATCGGATCAACCTTTACAAAGTATTTTAATTGTCCATTTGGACTTACACAAGGCTGCAAGTTAAGCCCTATATTATTTATAATTTTTATAAATGAATTAAATGCAACTGTTGCTAACAGTGGTACACATGGCATACAATTATGTCCTGAGATTACTGAAATCTTTTCATTACTTTTTGCTGATGATGTAGCATTAATTGCCGATACTGTTGGCAGTTTACAGCAACAACTAAATTATCTCCATCAGTACTGTTTGGACTGGTTATTGGATGTAAATGTAGGAAAAACAAAAATTGTTGTGTTTAAAAACGGTGGCCAGTTAGCTAGGCTTGAAAAATGGTTTTATGATAATCATCAATTAGAAACAGTTAACGCTTTTTCCTAGGTTGGTTTGATATTTACAAGTAAACTATCACTTTATAAAATGTCTGAAAATATGGCGAATAAAGCTAAACGGGTTCTAATATCTGTTCTAAAAGGTGTGAATAATTTACTACCTATGCCTTCTTCAACATTATTTAAAGTATTTGATACAAAAGTTTGTCCTGTATTAATGTATGGTGCTGAATTGTGGGGTCTAGAACAACGTGATTGCGCTGAACGTGTACATATTAATGCATGTAAAAGATATATGAATGCACCATTTTGATCTTGTAATGCCGCAGTTATGGGGGACTGTGAGAGATATCCTATGTATACAGTAGCTGCTAAACATTGTATTCATTTTTGGTTAAGAATATTGAGTTTACCAAATACTAGATATGTTAAAAAATGTTTTAATATGCTTAAATATTTTGACGAACAAGGGTACAAAAATTGGGTGTCTACTGTTTGTATGAATTTGTATAAAAATGGATTTGGGTATGTTTGGGAAAGGCGGAATGTAGCTAACCATAAATTGTTTGTCGTACAATATATAAATAGACTTAAAGATCAATATATTCAAAACTGGCATGCTGATTGCTCACACAATAGTAAGTTGGTACTGTATAGAGAGTTTAAATGCAATTTCAGTTTCGAACCATATTTGAAATATATTAACATACTAATACTAACATACTATAGTTGCATTTAGAACTTCTCATATTTTAATGATTGAAAAAGGATGTCATATGAATATTCCAAGAGAAATGCGTTATTGCATATTCTGTGATTTACTTATTGAAACAGAATACAACTTTCTTCTAGTATGTCCATTATATAGAGAGCTACGCTTAAAATATCTGCCAAAGAAATATTTTGAATCCCCGTCCTTGAGCAAGTTTAATATATTAATGTCTAGTAAAAAAAATATATATTATGCACTCACATTGAGAAATTCACACATACAAGGTATCTAGTTAGTTTATTGAATATATATATATGTATATATATATATGAAATGTGTGTATAAATATATTAGTAACTGACATAATTATATCACATGTGCACACTACTATGCATTGTATATGTTTGTTTATTATTGTATTGTGCATGGGCCGGTGGCCTTGATACAATTAAAATAAAATTAAAGTTAAAGATAAGACATGAAAATAAAAAGTATCTGTATTTGTAGACTACATTATTGTATTGTATCAGTTTTGTAGTTGCTTGGCTGACTGACCTCAACCCCTCTCCAGCGAGTCAAATTATACTGACATTCCTTGTGAAAAAAAATCACAAACTAGATTTAATATCCTGACACTGGTACTAGAGTCATCAGTTCTAGATCAAATAAATAAAGTAACATTATACTGACAGTGGACTGCACATTCCTAGTTTAACCCAAACTAGTCACATTATACTGACAGTGGACTGCTCATTCCTAGTTTAACCCAAACTAGTCACATTATGCTGACAGTAGACTGCTCATTCCTAGTTTAACCCAAACTAGTCACATTATACTGACAGTAGACTGCTCATTCCTAGTTTAACCAAAACTAGTCACATTATACTGACAGTAGACTGCTCATTCCTAGTTTAACCCAAACAAGTCACATTATACTGACAGTAGACTGCTCATTCCTAGTTTAACCCAAACTAGTCACATTATACTGACAGTAAACTGCTTATTCATAGTTTAACCAAAACTAGTCACATTATACTGACAGTAGACTGCTCATTCCTAGTTTAACCCAAACTAGTCACATTATACTGACAGTAAACTGCACATTCCTAGTTTAACCCAAACAAGTCACATTATACTGACAGTAGACTGCTTATTCCTAGTTTAACCCAAACTAGTCACATTATACTGACAGTAGACTGCTCATTCCTAGTTTAACCCAAACTAGTCACATTATACTGACAGTAGACTGCTTATTCCTAGTTTAACCCAAACAAGTCACATTATACTGACAGTAGACTGCTTATTCCTAGTTTAACCCAAACTAGTCACATTATTCTGACAGTAGACTGCTTATTCCTAGTTATACCCCCGACAAACGAAGTTTTGAGGGGGTATACTGGAGTCACCCTGAGGTCGGTCTGTCGGTCTGTCAGGTCAGGTCTGTCCGCAATTTTCCTTGTCCGGAGCATAACTTGAAAAGTACTGGATGGAATTTCATCAAACGTCATACAATGGTAGAATATAATGAGAGGAAGTGCAGTGTACAAGAAACATAACTCTATTCTTGCTAATTACAGAGTTATTGCCCTTTGAAATTTTTTCTTGTCCGGAGCATAACTTGAAAAGTACCGGATGGAATTTCATCAAGCTTCATACAATGGTAAAATATAATGAGAGGAAGTGCAGTGTACAGGAAACATAACTCTATTCTTGCTAATTACAGAGTTATTGCCCTTTGATATATTTCCCTTTGATATTTTTTCTTGTCCGGAGCATAACTTGAAAAGTACCGGGTGGAATTTCATCAAGCTTCATACAATGGTAGAATATAATGAGAGGAAGTGCAGTGTACAGGAAACATAACTCTATTCTTGCTAATTACAGAGTTATTGCCCTTTGATATATTTCCTTTGTCCGGAGCATAACTTTTAAAGTACTGGATGGAATTTCATCAAACTTCATACAATGGTAGAATATAATGACAGGAAGTGCAGTGTACAAGAAACATAACTCTATTCTTGCTAATTACAGAGTTACTGCCCTTTGATATATTTCCCTTGTCCGGAGCATTACTTTTAAAGTACTGGATGGAATTTCATCAAACTTCATACAATGGTAGAATATAATGAGGGGAAGTGCAATGTACAAGAAACATAACTCTATTATTGCTAATTACAGAGTTATTGCCCTTTGATATTTTTTTCTTGTCCGGAGCATAACTTGAAAAGTACCTGATGGAATTTCATCAAGCTTCATACAATGGTAGAATATAATGAAAGGAAGTGCAGTGTACAAGAAACATAACTCTATTCTTGCTAATTACAGAGTTATTGCCCTTTGATATATTTCCTTTGTCCAGAGTATTACTTTTAAAGTACTGGATGGAATTTCATCAAACTTCATACAATGGTACAATATAATGACAGGAAGTGCAGTGTACAGGAAACCTAACTCTATTCTTGCTAATTACAGAGTTATTGCCCTTTGATATATTTCCCTTGTCTGGTGCAGTAATTTTAAAGTACTTTTAAAGCCATCAGTGATAACAGTTTAATAAAGTTCATGAAAGAACCAAGTTGATGAATACATGGAGTTCGAGCAAAGCAGGTTCGATATTGTATTCCTAGTGCTCTTGTTTGTTTCTTATCCATAAAATTGTTGTCCCTCAACATAACTCGAAAAAGTATAACATTTATTGATTGCCATGAAAGCTTGTACACTGCACAATAATTAAAAAGACCGTTTTTAATTTTAACAAAACCATAAAAAAATTAACAATACAAACAACTCAATCCATAACATTCTCTTTTATTAAGAATTTCTTTTGTCTGGAGCATTACTTTAAAACTATTGGATATAATTTAATAAAACTTCATACAATGGTTAACCATTTTCTGTCATGGCGGCATTCGGGGGTATTCATCACTACAGTGATAGGTCTAGTTTAACCCAAACTAGTCGCATTATACTGACAGTAGACTGCTTATTCCTAGTTTAACCCAAAAACAAGTCACATTATACTGACAGTAGACTGCTCATTCCTAGTTTAACCCAAACTAGTCACATTATACTGACAGTAGACTGCTTATTCCTAGTTTAACCCAAACTAGTCACATTATACTGACAGTAGACTGCTTATTCTTAGTTTAACACAAACTAGTCAATTATACTGACACTAGGCTTGTCATACCCAGTTTGACCCAAACTAGTCGGATTATACTGACAGTAGACTGCTTATTCTTAGTTTAACACAAACTAGTCAATTATACTGACACTAGGCTTGTCATACCCAGTTTGACCCAAACTAGTCAGATTATACTGACAGTAGACTGCTTATTCTTAGTTTAACAAAAACTAGTCAATTATACTGACACTAGGCTTGTCATACCCAGTTTGTCCCAAACTAGTCACATTATACTGACACAAGACCCGTAATTTCCAGTTCAACCCAAAATAGTCAGATTATACTGACACTAGACATGTCATTCCCAGTTTGTCCCAAACTAGTCACATTATACTGACACAAGACCTGTAATTTCCAGTTCGACCCAAACTAGTCAGATTATACTGACACTAGACTTGTCATTCCCAGTTTGTCCCAAACTAGTCACATTATACTGACACAAGACCTGTAATTTCCAGTTTGACCCAAACAAACAGAATGTACTGACACAAGACCCATAATTTCAAGTTTGACACAAACTATTCAGATTATACTGACACTAGATGCGTAATTCACAAATACACTTAATTTAATGTTAACAAATATGACGTAAATACAAAGTATAAGATTTGAAAAATTTGCGTATTGTAAAAAGAAATTTTAAATAATAGGAACTATCCTAAAAGTGCAATATTTATTTCCTATTTTATCATTTCTTGGCACTTTATATATTGTCAATACTTACTGTAAAGGTAGGTCACTGATACCTAGCATCTGTTTCTTGTTTGGTGAGTGTCTGTGGTGAGTTGAGTAAGGACTTTCTGAGAGCCTGAAAATGTAAAATATTTTTACTAAATATTTACCAGATTTAGATTTTATATAGATATTAAGGTCACATCATAAATACTTTAAACAATACAGTTTATAAAACAAATTATATGATAAAACATATGCTATTCTATACAAGAATTAATCTGATTATCAATCAAGGGACAGTGAGTTTGAATCACCATCTGGCAACAATCTCCGTGATGTTTAATATACAACATTGAGTCTCATCATTCGTCTCTCACCACTGATTCAAATGGAAAAGTTATCAGTTTCTTGCAGAGATGGGGATGTGATCAAGTTACTTAGTTAACCTTCTAGGACCGTGGGAAACATTGATTTGGTTAATACTAACATCTGTTAGCACCCCACTCCCGGCATAAAAATGATGCTAAATATCCAAACAATCAATATAAGAATTATAAGAGACAATTACAACTCCACTATACAAAAAGCAGAAAAGCATACATCTTACAGTAATTTCCAGACTAGTCATTAAATGTTGTTATTACACAATAGACCTTGTTCATATGAATTATTCAAAGAAAGCAATTGGTATTAGTACTGAAATTGTATGCATGATCTTTTGACCACATACTTGTAGTATTTTTGTAAATATTTTTTTATCTTCTTATCTAAGAATAATTTTCAATGATATCAGTAAATACCAACCTACATTGCCATTCATGTACTGACAGTCTCATTGTCAGTTTCTGTTATATATTCTATTCCTGATATGGTTCTCTCACTGTAAAAGAATATGGTTTCAGTATGATAAAGGAAAATAACATAATAAAGGGGTAACTAACATCTTTAAATGCATATCAACACTACTTAGAATTAATACAATGTAAATAAAAAGCAATTTCTGTTAGGTGTATCATAATCTGAAAGAATATCTCTAAAAATGGATGCAAGACGAAGCATACCACTGCTTTGGCATACCATTACCCCAAGCGTACCATTTCAGGATGAAGAGTACCATATGTAAAATATATAGTGTATATTATCAGGTCTGCACGCTCTTTAATAATGTGCTAATTACACAGATTTATGCAATTTGATAAACTTGTAAAAAATGCTTATTCATAGCATGTATATCTAAACTGACTTGAGTAATTAGATGAAATAAGCTTGTGAAAAAAAATATTATACTGGTTATACCTTTTACCGCAGATAATACCATAAATTGTTATCAACCATGTAAATGATGACATTAATTAGTAATAAACAGTAATAATGTTACTTTATTGTCTTGAATAAAATGGTAAATTTACCTTTGAAAATAATAAACTCATGAAAAAAACAAGGGTTATTTATTGTATGCAGTGACTCAGCCATTTGATTTTTTCCTAGTATGTATACGTATAACTGCGGACCAGCCATTTACACGGATGGAAATGGTGTCATCAGGAAAAGTACTTGTACTGGACTTAACTTTAAGATAATAGTAAACAAGTTATGTTTAAAGATTCATATCAACATAAACAGTGAGTTTGTACACTTAAGAATGTTTGTACTGATTCTAGTTTTGCTAACATGTTGACCCACTCCAAAGATATCTTACGCTGGCACCCATTCATTTAAATTGTCACACTGTCCTCTAGTCTCATTTAATCGCTGTAATAGAGGACGATCAAATAAAAAAGTATCAAATCGTTGGACAATGTGTTTTGATATGCACTAACTGTCCCCAGGTAAGAAATATTGTAAGTGTGCATGTGTGAGGTAATGTTATTATACTGTAATATGTATATCGTTATTGTAGAGTTATATGGGATAAAACGGTATCGGGACATCTCGACCCTTCGAAGTTTCGACTCCTCATTTTGAAGACATATCGATCCCTCGAAATTTCTCATGATGTTCATTGTTTTATAAATACACTTCTTGGTTCTGGGCTGGTTTTTTAGATCACACAATAAATCTTTAGTTTATTATGTAAATCAAGTTTAAAGTTAATTTAGATAATGATACGTATTTATAATGATTTGAAATTGCGTCTTTCCTATTTTTTGATCACTTAGTTCTTGTTATATTCAAAAAGTATGTTTTCTATACTTTAATATGGTATAAGAGTTATTTTGATGACAAAATTATTAGTTGCTTTTAATTTGTTTTAAAAATGCATTGTTTGCTCGGCTTTTTCATAACAAAAAAGTGGTATAAAATACTAAGTTATTTTGAATAGGCATGGTGTGTGAAAGTACGTGCTTATATCGTGTTTATGGTCTGGTACACTTATTTAATTTTCAATCATAATTCAGAAAGAATTATTTCACTTTTTGATATTTTAAAGGGGTATAAATATGCATACAAGTTATTTGAACTGAGCTTAATCTATTTGAACTTTGAATTAGTATTAATTGGTATTTAATTATTTATTGCCACCTTTGAATGGCCAAGTAATTATTCAACCATTGATGTAAAGTACTGATGCATCAGTTTTGAATACTTGTTAAATTGATTTTCAAATAAACAGAGAATAGAAATGTGTACTTATAAAATAAAATTCATTAATTAATACATTCAGAATATTTGTATTTTAAATAAAAATAAAAATAATTAATTTTTTTATAATAAAACAGATAAAATTTAAACATTCCTGTGGTTCTTATATTTACTTTTTATTTATGTAGGGAAAGTATCAAACAATAGGACGTTTTCAACTTCTTTAAGTTGACTTAACTTTTATAATGCACACCCACCCCCCCCCCCCCCCCCCCCCCCCCTTCTCCATTCCCTGGAGGGGCAATGAAGTCATGCGTGTATATGGTAAGCTATAAAGTATTTCCTAGTTATCTGCCTAGGGCCAATGCAATAGGATTAAATTTTAAAAAAAAAGTATAATTAAAATAATAGTCATCTTGTAATTCTATTCAAAATGTGCACTAAAACTGTAATTTATTAAGAAACTGAAATTATATGATGAGCACTATCATGCCAATTTAGAAAACAAAAAATAAAAAAAATAAGCATCACATTTGATCATATATGCTAGACAGAGACTAGAGAGACAATACAGATAGTAAACTCCAGGATATAGGCACTTTCCGTTCCATATGAATATTGCTAAATGTGACCCATGCAACATTAATATTTGTCACACCTCACATTCACCTGTTAGTTGCTCATTGATTAGTTAGAACCAGATGTACTAATTAAAAATTGTATCATGTACTTATTGGCATTTACCAAATGGAAACATAGGTTCTTGTCTTAAGACTGAAGGCTGGTTCTTGTCTTAAGACTGAAGGCTGTAATTAATTGTTATAAGATATTATGTAATTCGACTTCGTTACGCGAAACGTCTGAAAAAAACACCAGTGTTTCTAGAAATGTTCTACAGAAATATTCTATAAAACTTTTGATTCATTTTTTTTTATAAGTTTTATGCATAATAACATTCTTTTTAATTCTTAATACTAAATAAAATACATAGAAATATAAATACAATGACCATAGCATTTTTTTTTTAAATAAATTTTAAGCAGTTCTATGTGCATGTATGTATTTTACCCCATTACACTATTTAAATTGCTTTATAACTTCATGAACAGACAAGAAATAAAGACAATAAAATGTCCCCAATAATCTCCCCGGATGGGCGTCATAACAATGATATAAATTACCTTGTGGTAATCTGGAATATGTACAGTCACGAGAAATCCTCCAGAAGGTTGCTGATATTTGCTCATAAAAAAATAAAGTAGTGTTTCTAAAAAAGTGTTTAAAGACCAAAAATATAAGGTCTTATTTTAATAAAAATAATATCAATGGAAGGTTAATAAAATGACTTGTTACGCTGATAAGAACAAATTCAGAATAATGTGGTTGAAATATGGTTTTGGAGATAAAATATTCAAATATTCAGTTTCTCAAAAAAAACACAAAAAAACTTCATTTTGTATAGAACATAATATTTTATTATAGAGGAATTGAGTGATTGCCTTAAATATTAAAAAAGCCCAATAAATAATTAATATAAAATTATGATAAAATAACCAACTTGTAGAGGACATTTTAAACAACATTTTATGATAAGTAAACATTTGATATTTTAAACAGTTATTGATTTATGAAGATTAAACTAAAATCGTCCTTCTTTGTTATAGTTTATATATAATCTTTATTTCCTCCAAATATGAAGAGATAATACATATTATGCAAACATGATATAATGGCAATTATTTGAAAAGTTAAAATTCATTTCGAAGCCTGATGCATATGACGTTTTTTGTTTTCGACGATTATTTATTAGCTTCCAGAATTCTTGTTGTCACATTCTGCTGCAGAATCAGTTTCTGCATCCTGGCTCTCTAAAAAACATTAACACTGCTTCTCTGTGGAAACCTCGAAAAGAACATTTTGAATTTTTATAATTTTGATATGAAAGTGAATTGGTTTCATTTGGCTTATTTTCGTTTAACCATATGTAGCGTTTTGCTTTCATTTCATTATGTAGGTATGTCAGCGTGTTATTCCAATATGGTTTTATGTATGGTTTAAAACGTACCTTTGGAATATATAAGTCTGTTGCTAGGTTAACTATTAGCACAGTAGCCGAGTTCAAATCGTCAATTTCTCTAGTATCACATATATCCAGTTTTTTTTGCGCATTTTAACACATCACTATTTTCTAAGAATTGTTTATAAGAATCTAACTGTACCTTTTTCACATTTCACCAGTTTATAATACGAGTATTTAATGTTTCCGTTTCGGTAACAGTTTTTGTAGAATACGTGCAAACGATGGGGCGGTGTGTAGATACATTCAATGCATTGTCATCAAATATTTGACAGATTGATTGATTGATTGAATATTTAGTGTCATTTTATGCCATCGAGGGCTAACAGACAATCAGTTAACCTAACCAGTTTCCTTGGATTAACCAGTACTCAAGCACATCCTGTCTCCGCAAGTAAATGATAACTTTCCCACTTGTATCAGTGGTGAGAGAGGAATGATAATGATACACAATGTCGTATATCAATCATCACAGAGACTGTTGCCGGGTGGGGGATTCGAACATACGACCCCTGGATTGATAGTCAGACAGTGCAACCGACTGAGCTAATCGAGCCCGGCAATTATTTGACAGTCAGTAATATTTGGTAATAGTAGCACCTGCACAAAAATATCATCTATAACTGTTTCTCTGTCAATGTTATAGGGAATATTACTGAACTTCGATCCTCTGCATAAGGCAAGTGTATTAACTGATTTAAGCTGTGAAAGTAATTTACCTCTTGAATCTAAATCAAAATTTGTTGCTTTGCGTTCAGATCTAAGTTCAGTATTGTAATCACCTATAACAAACAGAGTACCCTTATCTTGATATGTACAAATGATTTCTTCTAATTCTTCAAGGTATTGAATATACAACTGCATAGGATGCTTTTTACATGGCAAGTATACTTGAACTATATATGTGTAACAACCGGGAGCTGTCATGATTTGAATGCCAATAAAAGTATCACAGTTAAGGTCGAAAGGGGTCACAATAGGGTTCAAATCTCTATGCGATAATAAAGCGAGACCACCTTTACCGACTTTTCTACCCAATACGATGTCTAGATCAGGGTCAGATAAAGCACGGTAGTCAGTGTTTATACTATCCAAAAAAGCGGAGATCTTTTCTAAAGAGCAAGTGTTCTGATATTCCACAAACATCTATTTTATGTTTATTGAGAAAGTCAGCCAGATAGCTAGCACTAGACATAATGCCTGTTGCATTCCATGTAGCAATATCAAGTTTACCTGTATCTGAGAACACTTTCATAGTTTACGAGATTTCTATTCGACGTCAACGTCTAATGAACAATACAGGATTTTAATCATGGTAATAAGCATGATTGTATCGATCACGCCTGTTAATATGATTCCACGAGTCATTCGAGTATTCATGATTTTCATTTGTGAGCGTTTGCGATTTGTCATTGGAAGTATCACCAACACTGCAGTTTTTGTAATAGTTGTAAGATAACCAAGGTCTACATGTTATCCCCCCTGGGCCAGAAATATGGGTCACTGTTAAGTAGGTCAGCGTTGTTGTCGTCTTCAACATTAAGGCGAACAACTGTGGTCCTATATTTCTTATTTCGAAATAAAGAAATTTTTGTCACAGTCGGTCCCTTGCCCCGAACAAATTTGCTATTTTGGCTTCAGTAATCGTTGGTCGGAAACCATCTACATAAAAGCGCTTTGTGCGACATCGCACATACATGTGTAAAATCATCATCATCAAATCCGGAGGGTTTATTTGTCGACACGTGACACATATGTTCCGTCCGGAGATGTTACTGCTACGCTGGGACTACTTTGTTTAGTCCCGAACCTAGTGTCTTGGTGGGCAGGTAGCAATTAAAATGTTTTTGGGATTTGAACGTTTCGGAGATACGGCCCGGTCCGTGTCATATTTTAGTTTTTTATTAATGTCAGTAAAGGAGACCGTTTTCTTTTTCAGAGTATTTGTGGTGTTGGGCTTTCGTGTCGTTATAATGGGTGGGATTGGTAGACCCCCGAAGGAGGAGTCGGTTTTCATGTCGTCTGTTATAACTAAATGTGCTTGGCTGTGTAAATGTGACTATCAGGAGGGGTGCTTGTCATCTGTAGCATATCAATAAGTGTACCTACATCGGAGGCAGCGATATCAGTCTGAGTATTAACAGGAGATTTGGGGGTTAAAATCGTGGTATCAGTTTTTCTGTCCATATGGGGTAATCCTAGCATCGTATTAATTTCTTCTACACATGCTTTTAAATGAGCTAATGCGAAAGATACACTCAGTAAATTGTCCTGCACTTGTTCTACATAGCATGCATTTTTATGTATATTTGTGTTACATGACTGTACATTATTCAGTATAGGTGTTTGAAATGAAGCAAAACACGTACAAATGTCCTCGCCTTTGATAACGGAGATTAATGCATGAATGTCATATGCAAGTTTGACAGAGGTTGCTTCCCCCTGTCGGGTTTTCATTCCTCTGTTGAGGTCACTGTTGACTCCAAATGGGAAGTCGTCTGACTCGCGAAGAATATTAAACAGCATCTGTCGGCTTCGTTCCAGGTTCGAGTCAGAATGGTGGTATTCTAGTAGAATTTTATTGACAAACATATCACATGGAAAGTCTCGGGCCCATGCTTTCAAACTGTGAAGGTCTGCAATATCGGCCTTTACATTGGCTTCTTGAAGAGGTGAATAGTAAAGAGGTACATTTCAATGTTTGTTTTGGTGTTCCAACGGTAAAAAACAAGTGTCGTTATTGAACATAAATGACGATTCATTTAGATGTTGTTCAAGCTATTATCGGATTTTCAAGTAACACCGATATCGAAAGCTGGGTATGCCTGTGTTCTGTTCTTTTATTTGTTTTAAGAGGAAGAAGGGGAAGGAGAAAGGAGCAGTAAATAATAAATTGAATTGGATTAAATATATCTTGAAAAAAAATTGCCATCATCCGTGTTTGTATTTATACAATTAATAGTAATAACTATATTAATAGTGCTAAATTAGACGTATAAAATAGTCATCAAATATTAAAAATTGAATTATTTTTATTCAAAATATATTTTCACAAAATTATCTTATTAATATACATCTGACAAAGTTATAATTTATTTTTTTTAAATTCATATTGCCACCAAAATACCATGCCACGTTAAGAATTCTAATTAAACGAGTTAAAGGTTAGATTAAACTTATTTGTTTTACTTCGATTGTGAAACAAGTTCTTACAACTTAGGCAAAACATGCCCATAGTCTTTCTGGTTAGAACCAGTACTAAGAATATGCGGTAAAGTGCCTTGCTCAAGGACATCACACATAGCCGTGGCAGATGATCAAACCCATGACCCTCTGATCATTTGTTTGGTGCTCTACCACTGGACCACGCGCTCCAGGTTAGATTGAAATCACTAAAAGCAAATACAATTTATTACGAATAATACTGTTGGGAAAAACATTATATTGACAATATCACAGATATGGACAGATTATATAAAACACTATAACACATTATTAACGCCACCCGGGGCATATCAATTAAATGTAGAATGGATCGGTGTCGGGGGGAAAATAACTCGCATAACGACTGTATACTGTATACTGTAATTACAGACCTACCTTCCTTGCAAGAATTGTTTGAATTTTTTCACGTGGTATATATTTTGTTATTCTCATTTTTGTTAACATGTATATAATATAGGACCACAGGGACGATTGGAGGTTGTTCCAGCTGTGTCTTCTCTTTAAATAAAGACCTTATTTTTCTCTGGATTTGCTGAAGCCCCTGCCCCCCTCTCTATCTGCTAAATCTCCTTTCCTCTCTGGATTTGCTGAAGCCCCTACCCCCCTCTGGATTTGCTGAAGTCCCTGCTCCCTCCCCCTCTGGATCTACTGAAAGTCTGCTCTTTCTTGATTAGCTGAAGCTCCTGTCCCCCTCTGAATCTTTTGATGCCCCTGCCCCTGTCTAGATCTGTTGAAGCCCCTGCCCCCTCTGGATTTACTGCCCCTGCTCCCTCTGGACTTATTGCCCCTGCGCCCCTCTGGATCTAATGAAATCCTGCTCCCTTTTGATCTGCTGAAGCAACTGCTCACCTCTGGATCTGCTGAAGCCCTCTCCTCACCTTGGGATCTGCTGAAGCCCGAGCACCCTATAACCACCCCCTCCTCTGGATCTGTTGAAGTCTTAAGACAATAGTGACTAAGATCACTTAGTCACTGAGGCCTTTTACAGTTTTTGAATGTAGAAGTTAATATTGAAAAATGAATGTCACTACATGAGTACAAAGCCTTGCATCATATATTTTTTTGTCAACTTGTTTAATAAATTCAATCATAAATGAGCACTCTGGTAAGATCCTTTATTTTTCATAATGACCGCAGCGTGGGGTCCGCCTCGTATGTGGAAGGTCGTGGGTTCGATCCCTGACCAGGTCATACCACAGACTTTAAAAATGGTTCTAGAAGCTGCCTCGCTTGATGCTCATCATTTAGAGGGAAGTTCTAGGTCTGGTCAGCCCGGTGTCATTATAATGTGTCTGGGTTGGGGTATCATACCATGTGTCTGTGGCATGATACTCCAGTGTGACAACATTCAGAATACTGTCTAAAGTAGACACCGTCATGATATGACTGAAAAGTTGTTGAACGCAATGCTAAACACCATACAACAACAACTATTTATCATACTTTATTGTGATAAATTGATATATACAAATCTTAAATATTTTTTATCATTGTGTGTTGGTTGGGCAGTAGTGCAGTGGATAGAGTGTAGGCTGCTCAAGCCAGAGGTTTTGGGAGTGACTGATCCAAAGCTCGACCCAATGCCTCTTAAAGAACAACACTCAGATGCAGACTCAAGAACGGTTTATATAAAAGGTCTGAGCTTTCTTTATAATCAAGAAATTTAGACGTACTTTTCTTTTATGATACAACTGAACATATAAAGAAAAACTTTAAGATTTAAATGACATTTAAAATGCAATAATATAAATTCCTTTTAAATTAAAAACATAGTTTATACCTTAGTACTTGTTTAAACAACAACCCTAAGACACAACTGTGGTGGCAGGTTCCTTTCTTATTCATGACACTGAGATTTCTCAAGATTCATAATGTAGTGGCAAGCTGGACAACCTGTATCTAAACATAAACATGCATTACATAGATCATGTCCACAGAATCAAAAACCAATAACAGATTTTAAAAGGAATATATCAGGATAGTTCCAAATTTTGTCTGTTGAGTCCTGTCATTATGGACTTAAAGGGAATATATTCAGGACTTTTCAAAATTTTATAATTGGCTATTAACATTTTTACTACTATACCATGCCTATAATATACTCACTGATGACTCGCTGTATTGCCAAAAAGATATCTATTAACACGCCAAATTAAAATATTGAAAAGGGCTTTCCTAACTTGGTTAAACAAATATAGATTTCCCACTTAAATGACAACATATTTTGTGACCTATTAAATGAGCCGCGTAGGCATTTTGATTTCAGTTTCAACCATTTTACAGATCTACACATAGGGATTTCGTTTTAAGTTTACCACTCCATTTACATATCGATTTTGTCATGTTTTGGTGGATTTGACACACTAAACTATTCTGTTTATATTTATTCTTTTAATCCATTTTGATAAATATTTTATTTTTTAAGACATGTATGGCGTTTTATCCTGAAACACTCCCTTTAGGTGTCATCCCACCCTTGATTTTTGTTCTTTATTCTATAGTAAATAATAAAAGTTTGAAGGCTTGTCATTCATGGAGAATCCCAAATGTAAGAAGTGAAACCTACATTTTACTGTTTGTCAACCTCTGCACTATCAAAATATGATGAGAAAAGTAAGGGGTCATGTGTCATATAAGAGATTTTTTTTCTGCTCAGTGTGTACACTGGTGACAAAGTGAAAGTAGACTTCCGAAATCATGTATTCATACCCCAATTTCCAAGCATCAATTTTTGTTTTTAAATTCACAATTCAAACATGACAATGCTATCAAAGTGTTCAAAATACATCAATAATGCCATTCAAATAAAAAAAATGAGCATTAAAAAAGGAAAATGCATATTTAAAGAAGAAGAAATGAGGATTATTTAAAACCGCCATTATGCGACTACCCCACGGAAGCACTTCCTTTCTGCAATGGTGGTACTATGCCTTTAAATGAGAAAATGTCATACTGTAGGTACAGATTCAAGTATAAAAGTTTTAGGTGAACATAATTAACAAAAAATAATTACATCTATAAAATTATACTGTATTTCAATTCTATTTATAATACATGAAGAATCTGCATTGCAGATGATCTTAAAGTGCAGACTTCATAAGGCTCCTTAAAAAATATTTGTTTGCCGTGCTCCTTAGTAACCTGCTCACTGAAAAAAATTTTTTTTTTCATGTTTTCTGTTCATTTTTGTGTAAAATGACTGTGCATATTCTTTTAATAGGGTTTAACTGCCATTTTGAACACATTTCACGTTATGATAATGGCAAATACTCGTATTTTAAGACCTCGGAATGAATACTGATATAAGATACCACTCTTCCGCAAGTCACTGGCAAACTTTTTCATATAAAGTTTTTGGGCTCGAACCTACGACCTCAGCGGTGAGAAGTAAATGATCTTGAGATGACACCTCGGATCACTTGGCTGCGGAGGATCAATATACAAAATGAAAACCTGGCCAAAAAAAAATAGCTTCCTACCTTCCCACATGAAAAATAAAATACTGGATCAGAGCACAGCAAACAGATATTAAGGATGGCATTATCTGTTGTACTCCACCTGGCTTACTACTGAGGTTGTGGGTTCAAGCCAAGCTCAGTCAAAATGTGTATGTGAGAAAGTTTGCCACTCATTTGCAATTCTGTGGGAAAATGACAGTATTTTCATTCTACTACCAAAACTAATAGAGGATTCTCAAGTATGAAATGCCATGTTTTGCATCACTCTGATGTCATGTAAAGAAAAATATTAGAATCATAGACAAGTTTCTGTATTTCTGTATAAAACCTTTAGGCACTGGTTATATGTGTAGGTGTAAGTTTAAGTCATAATAAATTTATTTTTTACAACAGTTGTTAAAAATACATTCTAAGAATACTTATGTAGTTTGAACACAGTACGTAGTTGGACCCATGTCATACACTGAGTATTGTTCAATTTAACAGTAAGAAATAACTTATCAAATCTTCTGTCTATCTGTCTGTCTGTCTGTCTGTCTGTCTGTCTGTCTGTCTGTCTGTCTGTCTGTCTGTCTGCCTGCCTGCCTGCCCTGTCTGTCTGTCTTTCTCTCTCTCTCTCTCTCTCTCTCTCTCTCTAGTAATTTTATTGACAGTTGAAAAAGCTGTTGAAAAAAACATTACGTGGCTGTTCTAGACACTTAAAAAAACAGCTCATAGGTGGCTTTTTTCTCTTACGTGGCTAAAATTTAGCCACACAAGTAATACAATTGACGCAAAGAAGCGACTTAAATACCCATTTGTGAGAATGTCCGTCTGTCTGTTTGTCATTATATTGCAATGCTTTTGGAGACACTACGCTCACAGTTTTCAGGCAATTGATTTGAAACTTTGCATTCATGATCAACATCAATGTGTAGATGTGCCACACAAATGTTATGATGCTGACTTTCTTCCATGTACAGTTATTGCCCTTACATGTAGTAACATTGCTTAATTTACCTTATTGTAATTCTTGGGAAGCAACTGCTTTACAGTTTAATTTCTTGCATTTGACTTAAAACTTTACATACAGGTTCACCATTTATTGTAGATGTGAGTGACACAAATTGTGTGACACTGACCTAACCCATGCAAGGGCATCATACTCACCTGTTGTTAGGAATAGTTGTCATTACTCCACCCACCACAGTAACAAGCAATAGCCCATACACAAAATTTAAATGAATTTAGGTTTAAAGTTATGTACATATTACCTTAACTGTATAAAATTGCTATATTAAACCACATTGTTATTGAATCTCAGGATATTTTAATTTGCTCATTCAATCAGAAAATGCTGTTCTGATACTTTATTTTTGATTGTTTTAATTAAATTGGGTTTTCATTTTCTAGTAATCAAATAAACAGAATTCCTGTCAGAGTTTTTTTCAAAATATTTAAAACATTTTTTTTCGAAAAAGATATTCTGAAACACAACTCCAAAAGTGTTAACAGTTACTTCACAAAACTTAGATACATGTCAGCCTAGTGGTCTTGTAGTGCTTTTGCTATTGGGAAGTTTTCATTCTCAATGTTTTCTCTGTTACCATAGAAGCAAATGACCAAAATCACTAAATTCGCTGTTTCTGAAGCACAACTCAAAAACTGTTCTAGGTCCTGTATGAAACTTTTTACATCACGTGTCAACCTAGTTGTCTTGTAGTGCCTTTTGCTATATGTGAGCTTTCATTTACAATATAAATTTTATGCTATCACGAAAACAAATGGCCAAAATTACGAAATTCACCATTTCCACAGCACCACTCCAAAACCTTTCATGAAACTTTGTACACATGTTGACCTAGTATTCAGTAGTTACTTTGGACATGAGGGAGTATTCATTATCAATCATTTTCAGTAAACATGGAAACAAATACAAAATTTGACATTTTTGGAGCACAACCGCAAAATATTTTACACTCATTGTTGCCAACTAAAATACATTATTATAATTATGTTTCATTTTGTTTGCAGTTGGGTGCAGTCATGTATTATAACAGCCCTTGAACCCAGAGTTTGTGGAAGATATCCACTGCCTCCACACATGTCATGGTCTACTTCTCCTTACTACCCTGATGTGTGGGTGACATGATGTTTGCTGTATCACTGTGGAATGTATCAGTCAGGATTTGCATGGAACCACAGCGCTGGATATTGTCTCCAAAACAATAAACCTTTAAGGTAGTTGTATCTTATAACATAAAATACAGGGCTTTTAAAATCACATGTTTTCTCAGTTTTAGATCAAATTTTGTTATTAATGAACAGGATTCAATTTCAAAAGAAATTCGTTCCAGATGTTTTCTGCCACTAAACAGAAATCATGAAGCTGCCATAAACTGTCTGAAATTATTGTGAACTATATCTTGCAGGCAATGTTATTGCCACTAAATTAGCTATATTTAGATTGTTTGACCACATCCTGTTAAAAGATAACTGTCGAAGAGATGTGTTTGTTTCAGCCAATCAGATCTCAGTTCTAGATTCAAACATTTCTTCTGCTGCAACTTGACACAATGTTTGCAGTGTGATCAAGACTACAACTTACTGAAATGTTAAAAACAAGTAAAATAGAGCTACTGTAAAACAGATATTATTATATATTGCTTGCATTTTTAATGTTTACAGAGTAAATTTGGTTTGTAAATTAAGTTATTTATGAAAACAAAGCATAAAATTGAATATTGGTAACAAATATGCTTGTTAACTAATTTAGTGATAAACTTTACTTTAAATGACTATCTGAAGGGCCTGATTACTCTGTCATTAGCTTGTCTGACTATAATCCAGGGATTGTGAGTTTGAATCTCCGCCCGGCAAAAACCTTCTGTGATGGTTGATGTATGGACATTGTGTCTTATTATCATTCGTCTTCTCTCTATGCTGGTTCATTAGGGAAAGTTATAAGTTACTTGTGGAGATGGGGTGTGCTCGAGTACTGGTTAACCTTCTAGGATCCCAGGAAATAGCAGGTTAGTTAACTGATTGTCTGTTAGCCCTTGATGGCATAAAAATGACTGCTAAATATTCAATCAATTACTTGATGATCTATTTAATTGTAAGAAATGGGAGACAACTCTTCCTGTCTTGTCTGCCTACAAAATAGTAAACCAGAATACATTCATTTTCATGTAATAAAAATGTATTGAGGCGGAAGGTTTTTAAAAAAAATAAAATACATTTCAGGTTTCAGGAGGTTTTTTAAAAAGAATAAAATACATTCCCTATTTATGCCTGGAAGGAACATTCTCAGATACCAGAATCAGATGCTCTTGGAAGGAACATCCTCAAATACCAGAATCAGATGCCCATGTAAATAATCTCTCTCTCTCTTTATCTTAATCAGTTATACTTGACAAACATATAATCTAAACACATGCATTATTTATCAAAGAAAAGTGAACCACCCAGAGTTACAATCAAGACCTTTCTTTTGATGCAAAACATTTGCTTCCCAAAGATATGTTGGTTGGTTCAGGAGGAGTTGTGTTTCCAAGATTTGTAAAATGCCAGGTGTACAACTTGAAATTTAATCAAGCACATTTAGTCGCATGTACCTGTAGTCACCCGTAGTCGTGTGTAGTCACATGCACATGTAGTAGCCTGTCAGCACATATGTTACATGTAGCACCTGTAGTCACATGTAAGCATCTGTATGCTTCTGTAGTCACATTTATGCACATGTAGTTATCTGTATGCACCTGTAGTAACATGTTAGCACCTGTAGTCACATGTAAGCACATGCAGTCACCTGTAAGCACCTGTAGTCACATGTAACCACCTGTAATCACATGTTACCACATGTAGTCACATGTAACCACTTGTAGTCACCTGTATGTGCCTGAAGTAATATGTAAGCACATGTAGTCACATGTAAGCACATGTAGTCATATGTTTACCACCTGTAGTCACATGTAAGCATCTGTAGTCACCTGTAAGCACATGTAGTCACATGTAATTGCCTGTAATCACATGTAACCACCTGTAGTCACATGGTAAGCACCTGTAGTCACATGTAAGCACATGTAATTACATGAAAGCATCCAAAGTCATCTGTATACACCTGTAGTCACACATTAGCACCTGTAGTTACATATAGGCTCATGTAGTCACATGTAACCACCTGTAACCATCTGTATACATATGTAGTCATCTGTTTGCACCTGTAATCACATGTACTCACATTTAAGCACATGTAGTCATATGAAAGCACATGTAGTCATCTGTATGCATATGTAGTTACATGTAAGCACCTGTAGTCATCTGTATGCACCTGTAGTAATCTATATGCACCATGCAGTCACTATGTTAGCATCTGTAGTTACATATAGGCACATGTTAGTCACATGTAATCACCTATAGTCACATCTAAGCACATGTAGTCATCTGTATGTACCTGTAGTCACATGTAAGCACCTGTTGTCACATGTAAGTACATGTAGTGACATGAAAGCAGATGTTGTCAGCATGTAAGCACCTGTAGTTTAGCTGTAATCAGCTGTAGTCACATGTAAGCACCTGTAATCAGCTGTTAGCACATGAAGTCACATGTAAGCACCTGTAGTAGTTGTATGCATCTGAAATCACGGTTATTGTAAGCACCTGTAGTCACATGTATGCACCTAGATTCACCTGTAAGTAGATGTCATCACATGTAAGCACAGCACCTGTAGTCAGCTGTAAGCAACTGCAGTCACATGTAAGCAATTGTAGTCACATGTAAGCACCAGTGAGCACCTGTGATCACATTTAAGCACCTGTAGTCAAATGTAAGCACATAGTCAGCTGAAGGCCACCTGTAGTCAGCTGTTAGCTCTTGTAGTCAACTGTAAACACCTACTAGTCAGCTGTTAGCACTGGTATCAGCTGTAAGCACCTGTAGTCACATAAATCACCTGTAATCACATGTAAGCACAATGTAGTCACATGTAAACAATGAAGTCATATATTAGCAGCTGTAGTCAGCTGTAGTCAGCTGTAAGCAGCTGTATTCACATGAAAGCACCTGTAGTCACATGTTAGCACCTGTAGTCACATGGTAGTATATGTAGTCACATATAAGCACCTGCAGTCACATGTTAGCACCTATTATCACATGTAGAACCTGTAGTCACATTGTAAGCACATGTAGTCACTTGTAAGCACCTGTAGTCACCAGTAAGCACATGTAGTCACCAATAAGCATCTATAGTCACATTAGAACATGTAGTCACATAAGCATCTATAGTCACATGTAAGCACATGTAGTCACATGTTAGCAAATGTAGCCACATGTAAGCACGTGTGTTCGTAGCCTGTAGTCATAAGTTAAATCACCTATAGTCACATGTAAGCACCTGTAGTCACATGTAAGCACCTGTAGTCACATGTATACACATGTAGTCACCAGAAGCACCTTTAGTCACATGTTAGCACCTGTAGTCACATGTAAGCCCCTGTAGTCACATGTAAGCCCCTGTAGTCACCTGTATGCACTTGTAGTCACCAGTATGCACCTATAGTCACATGTAAGCACCTGTAGTCACATGTAGCCCTGTAGTCACATGTAAGCACCTGTAGTCACCAGTTAGCACCTGTAGTCACATGTAGCCACCTGTAGTCACCAGTAAGCACATGTAGTCACATGTAACCACCTGTAGCCATCTGTATACATATGTAGTCATCTGTATGCACCTGTAGTCACATGAACGCACATGTACTCACATGTAAGCACATGTTAGTCATATATAGGCACCTGAAGTCACATATAAGCACCTGCAGTCACATGTAAGAACCTGTAGTCACTTGTAAGCACCTGTAGTCACCAGAAGCACCTGTAGTCACATGTAAGAACATGTAGTCACCAATAAGCATCTATAGTCACATGTAAGCACCCGTAGTCACCTGTATGCACATGTAGTCACATGTTAACAACTGTAGCCACATGTAAGCACGTGTAGTCAGCTGTAGTCATAAGTAAACACCTATAGTCACATGTAAGCACCTATAGTCACATGTGAGCAGCTGTAGTCACATGTAAGCACCTGTAGTCACCTGTAAGCACATGTAGTCACATGTAATCACCTGTAGTCACATCTAAGCACATGTAGTCATCTGTATGTACCTGTAGTCACATGTAAGCACCTGTTGTCACATATAAGCACATGTAGTGACATGAAAGCAGATGTTGTCACATGTAAGCACCTGTAGTTAGCTGTAATCAGCTGTAATCACATGTAAGCTCCTGTAATTAGCTGTTAGCACATGTAGTCACATGTAAGCACCTCTAGTTAGTTGTATGCATCTGAAATCACATCAATGTAAGCACCTGTAGTCCACATGTATGCACCTATAGTCACCTGTAAGTATATGTCATGACATGTAAGGACCTGTAGTCACATGTAAGCACCTATGGTCAGCTTTAAACACCTGTAGTTAGCTGTAAGCACCTGTAGCAGAGATGCCAACTCTTCCGATTTTGGCGGAGTGAATCCGATTTTTGTACGAAAAATCCGCTCTCCGATTTTCCATGAATTGCCTCCGATTTTTAAAAAAAAATGGTCCAGGGATAAATTTCACGGGTAAAACAAATAATCAGCACCGTTTACACTGACACCGGTTTTGATGTTCGGACATTTCCGTCCGCGCTACGTCACTTCTAGAAGCGCTATTAATTAGGGTATCCGGAAATTACCCGAGTATTTATGAAAACAATATAGGATGATCCCGAAAGGCCGATCAACAACCTTCAAAATCCAATATGGCGGATGCACACCACCAAAGAAAAAAATATACGAACATAAACAAACATTTATTAAAAGTTACACCGATGCATATCCTTGCTTTTCGACATCGAAGATGGGGGTGCATTATTGCATTCTGCAAGGTCTGCAATGCAGAAATTATGTTATCTCACGGTGGGATGGGTGATTTGAAAAAAAACATTGCTGCAAAAGAGCACATCACCCGCTCAACTTGTCAGTCGTCGTCAAGGAAAATACCGACAATGGTTGCGACAACTCAACCAATGGATGAGTCGGTAATTAAATCCCAATAAAGCTTAATTTGAATGTTCAATAAAGCCTCGCTTTTCATCAGTTTGTCAGCTTTTTTAATTATTCTATAAAACTCGATCACTCAATACTCTTTTTCATCAGGTATTATGAAATATTTCTTAATAAATACATGACTTTTTATCACTGAAAAGTGCTGAAATGCCATCTCAGAGCCTCTACAACTTGAAAAAAATTCTGTGGGGAAGACCCCCAGACCCCCCCTCAAAACCCTCGCTTTTGACCACACTCCTATTTTCAGTAATTAAGTGTTGGCATCTCTGCTGTAGTCAGCTGTAAGCAACTGCAGTCACATGTAAGCAATTGTAGTCACATGTAAGCACCAGTGAGCACCTGTTAATCACATGTAAGCCCTGTAGTCACATGTAAGCACATCTAGTCAGCTTGTAGGCACCTGTAGTCAGCTGTTAGCTCTTGTGAGTCCCACTATAAGCACCTATAGTCAGCTGTTAGCACTGGTAGTCAGCTGTAAGCACCTGTAGTCACATAAAATCACCTGTAGTCAACATGTAAGCACATGTAGTCACATGTAAACAAATGTAGTCATATGTTAGCAGCTGTAGTCAGCTGTAAGCAGCTGTAGTCACATGAAAACACCTGTAGTCATTTGTAAGCGCCTGTAGTCACATGGTAGCACATGTAGTCACATATTAGCACATGCAGTCACAATGTTAGCACCTATAATCACATGTAGAACCTGTAGTCACATGTAAGCACATGTAGTCACTTGCAATAAGCATCTATAGTCACATGTAAGCACCTGTAGTCACCTGTATGAACATGTAGTAGCATTGTTAGCAAATGAAGCCACATGTAAGCACCTGTAGTCAGCTGTAGTCATTAGTAAACACCTATAGTCACATGTAAGCACCTATAGTCACATGTAAGCACCTGTAGTCACACTTAAGCACATGTTGTCACCTGTAAGCACCTGTTGTCATCAGTAAGCACATGTAGTCACATGTAAGCACATGTAGTCACAGGTAAGCACCTGTAGTCACCTGTATACACATGTAGTCATCAGAAAGCACATTTAGTCACATGTAAGCACCTGTAGTCACATGTAAGCCCTGTAATCACCTGTAAGCCCTGTAGTCACCTGTATGCACTTGTAGTCATCAGTAAGCACCTATAGTCACATGTAAGCCCATGTAGTCACCAGTTAATCACTTGTAGTCACATGTTAGCACCTGTAGTCACATGTTACCACCTTTAATTACCTGTAAGCATTTGTAGTCAAATGTAAGCACCTGTAGTCACATGTAAGCAAAATGTAGCCTACATGAAGCACCTGTAGTCAGCTGTAGTCATTAGTAAGCACCTGTAGTCATGTTAGCACATGTAGTCACTTGTAAGCACCTGTTGTCACCAGTTAGCATCTGTAGTCGCATGTAAGCACATGTAGTCACATGTAAGCACCTTTAGTTACCTGTATACTCATGTAGTCACCAGTTAGCACCTATAGTCACATGTAAGCACCTGTAATCACATATAAGCCCCTGTAGTCACCTGTAAGTCCATGTTGTCACCTGTAGTCACCTGTAAGCAATTGTAGTCACCAGTAAGCACATATAGTCACATGTAAGCACCTGTAGTCACATGTAAGCACCTGCAGTCACATGTATGCACCTGTAGTCACCAGTAAGCACCTGTAGTCACCTGTAGTCACATGTAATGACTGTAAGCACCTTTAATCACCAGTCAGCACTTATAGTCTCATGTAAGCACCTGTAGTCACATGTAGTAATATCGTCCCTTGGGTGCAAAACGAGATAACTGACTTTTATCACAAAAAGCATTTTCTTACAGTAATTGACTCGAAATATCTTTGTCAATTTCCATTCTTAAATAATGTTTTTTTGAAAATGCAATAGTGGTATATTTTTTGTCATATATTTATTGAGTGCAATAACGTGACAAGTGCACTCATCCCATTTTTGCACTAGAATTATAAGTCATGGTGCTTAAAACAAAATAGTGCATAAACAAGACAACTGACTATACTTATTTAATTTGACATTATAATTTACATTATGACATCTTAATTTACATAATTTCATCATAATTTACTATGACATCATCAAAGACTTTCAAGAATTCCAGTAAATTGCAGACTTTTTGGTTTTTTAAACAATTTTCCATTATGCTACACTCATCTAAGTAAAAGAAATAAATAAGAAAGAATAAAAGATTTTAAAATACTGATTTATTGCACCATTGAAGTGTAATGAATGTTTGCTTAGAATTAAGTGTAAATATTATAATTTTCTTTCTTGTTTTAATTAAAAACAATGTTTCTTTTTTTAAAAAGTTTGTTAAGTTAACAATTATCTTTGATCTGTCTTTGTTCATTAGACATTCTACAATTATGGACTTTTCAGTTGTGCAATATGAGGTGCTATGCACCAAAAAAATTAATATCAACCGAGGCGGTAGGCGATGTCAATATTTATGCTTTTCTGGTGCGTAGCACCTCATATTGCACAACTGAAAAGTCCATAACTGTTCTATTATATAAATAATGATTTCTGAGCCTTTACTAGTCTAGCTTTTTTCATACAGAAAATGACAAAATGTCACCAAATTAAGATTATACATATTTATGTAACAATATTATTTAAATAAAGAAATTAAATAAATTTAGCTTAAAAAAAGATAGCGAAAATTAAATTCCCCGGATGGGATTTGAACCATGGTGATAAAAAACTAATTCTTGCATAAGTTCAACATCATAACACCACTGCAGCCATGGCCACATCTTATAAAATTTGTTATCTTTATATTTAAACTAATCGTTCAATTGTTTCTCTCGTAAATAATGACGACATATATTAATTGATTGAATACTTTTGCTGAAATTGAACATAAATCTCTTGTTGACAGCCATTTGAAAATAATTCTGCATTTGGAACATCTCATTTCTCGTCTGTGCATTTGGCGAACACTTGGAATTCTCAGCAGCTATTTTTTAGTAACCGTGGTATATCGTAAATTTGTGCACAGTTTTGCAAAACCCAAAGTAAAAACTGTTCAATGTCATATAGTATTTTGTTCAATGAGGGATCATTCTGGCCAATCAGAATTCATTTATTCATAGATTATATAATAATAACTGTTATTCCATATGAGATTGCTTATGTTACACCAAAACAATGAAGACAGGAATACATATGAAAGTTCTGTTGTGCTCAGAATGGTGCCTTTGGTGATGATGATAGTGGGTTTTTTATTGATGATGGTGAGGTTTTGTTGGTGATGATGATGGTGGGTTTTTTGTTGGAGATGATGATGATAGTGGGATATTATTTATGCTGATAGTGGGGAAACTGTTGGTGATGATGATAGTCGGGGTGTTGATGATAGTGGGGATGGTGTTGGTGATGA